>OX421453.1:33023102-33035602 GCA_949126865.1 Montipora capitata
CTTGGCCCCCTTACCCCTAGATTAAGCGCTTCCCTGCCACCAGAAGTTTGACATTACTTTTTGTGTGTTTTCGGTGTGGTACCTGGCATATAACCTGTATGCGAAACCACTGCCAATTGGGAGAGTTTATTAATTAAAGAATAAGACATACAAGTTCCAGGTTTTTAAGCAAACACGTAAGAGAAAATAGGCTTTCATCACACTAGTTATGAAGTACATTAAATAACAAGGAAGTGTTCAAAGCTTTATAGACCATATTAAAACACTGCATCAGATATAAGAGCAGTGGCTAAAGAACTTCGACGGCCAAAGAAGACGACACTTTATATATATATATATATATATATATATATATATATATATATATATATATAATTTTTTTTACTTTATTTTATTTTTTTTTTCGAACAGTTCTTTTCTTAGATGTGCTTACAGCGTGCATATTCACAGTTACGCGAGCAAAGACTGAATTTTTTTTTTTTTTTTTTTTCACAAGAGGCTACAGCGGCAAACTATGTCAACTCATCCAATCCTTGGTACATTGCTTCAAAATTTATAGCGAAGAGTACTTTATCAAAGTTTGATAAATTCCATGCTTGAAAGGTTCTGTCTGTGACAGGTTCATTTCACATGATTCTCAATTTTTTTGAGACGACACTTTATAGCTTTGCTTTACTCCATCTTGTTCTCAATGTTCAATACTGGCAAAGTATCCTTTAACTGGGTTAGTACGAACTGTTTTGAAGTAAGGGGGATCCTTCACTGTTTGTATGCTCACGACAACAGACTCTTAAATTTGGCTATTCAGTTTTTATTTGCAGAACCGTACTGAACAGCGTGCTGCATGAGAAGCACCATTATTTTCCTTATTCCAATAATGAATTCTTGTTTTGTTGAGTTGCCGTTGCTTTAACCTTCCTCCCTAACTTCACGACTATTCCAACCTTTTTATCCAGTGTAAATATGACAAACGTTTGCTGTTTACCTAAGGATAAAACTGGTACAAACCTTTCTTACAGCGATGTTTCTCGTGACGTCACCCATTGTTATTAATATGCCAACCAGAAGGTAATTGGCATTTGAAACAATGACTTCTTTTGTTCCGTGGTTGACAAATTTGAATATCAAAAGAAATGTGACGTCGATGTTCGTCAACAAGAAAATCGCTATAATAATAAGTCTTAAAGAAGCTTTTATTACACGCTGACATCCTCCGTAGGAGATGTATTAAAACGCAAAACGCACGTGTCAAGCGTGTGAAGTAATAGGCCATTTCCGAGTTCACGTCTGCCTCCTCTTCAAAGCGAGTCTAAGTGCGAAGTTTTTGTTATGAAAATTAGTTTTCATTCAGATGTAAAGTAGAACTAATTACCATCACAAAAAAGTTGCACTTAGACTCGCTTTAAGGAGGAAGCAGACATGAACTCGGAAATGGCCTATTCAGCAAGGGAAAACTCCCAATTCATATAAATAATTCCTTACTACTAATGCTCGAACTCTGATGCCGTCGTCCTTCAAATGGTACAAATCCTTTAAAACAGGGAGTGCCTACAAGAACACGAAGTAAACACACAGCTCAGTACACGGCTTTGCAATAAGTACTACATACAATATGTATTACATACAATACGAGCGTAACCAGTATTTCGTCACGATTCCGCGGGCTCAAGTACTTGTCTCCAGCTAGTTTACAACGTACATCTGTTATGGTCAATTAATAACTGTCAAAACAAGGTATCCGCTGACCAGTATCATGTGACCATATTGCGGGCTCAAGTTTAGGGCTCCTAAATCGGTACCAGGTACTAGGTTTCGATTGGATCGCAGGCTCAAGCCAGGTTAACTTATTGTAAGTCTTAGAATAAATAATCCGGGAGCTTCGCTTTTAGGCTTGGCTAAATCTATATATTAAGCCCTTCTAATCAACAACTTACATGTGTATTAAGCACTGTGCTCAGGTTCTTTTCTGATGCTCCTAAAGCTAAAGTCTCCGAAGCCACGACCTGGTGATTAGAATATTTAACAGAATAATAAACAGTCAAGACTTTTGGTGATTTCAAAAATATATTAACGATAAAATATGTCGTTTCGCTTCACCCCACATGCAAGGGCAATTTTGTTGATCTTTGTTAAAAAAAATATTTGACTCAGCTTCCTCATCCAAATTGCACTTGAAATCATGACCGAATATGCAGATTTTGGGGCGTTTCTTTTGTTAGTTGAATTTATTTGCTACAATTCATTGAGTGGCAAGGGAGAGGAACAGAATTTTCATCCCAATTGACACCTAACCCCTATATCCATAGATCAGACCATAACACCTGGAACTCATACCCTACTCTTCTCGAATAGTGTTACGAGACGGCACCTCCGGCTTATAGTCCTTATCCGAGAAGACTTGAAAGTCTAACCATTTGCGGGTGTAATTGCAAAGGCAGCACTCTCTCCTCAGTTATTTTAAGACCCTGAGTGCTGCTCCGGCTGGAGTTGAACTCACGACCTCCCGCGTGACAGCCCGGTGCTCAACCAACTGAGTCACCGGTGCGCGGCAGTTACGTTAACATTGCTTTATGTACCTTTCAATGGCCATAAGATTTTCACTAAGCAGAGAGTATTTGCAAGTATATCAAAAATACCATAATACTCTTTGCTTGTCCCTCCAAAACTTTGCATAAGCATTGTTTCCAGTTTCTCTCGGGACCATTGTAAGTCCCAAGAGAAAATAAAACAATGCTTACGCAAATTTTGGAGGGAAAAACAAAGAGTACTATGTTTTTTTTTATACTGGAGTTGACACCACAGCTGCCTGCGCTGTTAAATATAGTTGTACGCAGACTTCAATGTGTCCAGGGCTCAGGTCGAGGAATGGCCGTTTACAAACGGAGCAGGTGCTAATGGGGAGAGTACAAATCACTTTTATCAGTACCGAATATGAAAAGGGCATTGCATACTTTGGTGTCATTGAAACTGTACGGAGTAGAGGGTTTGATCATGGCGGACACGGTGGTGTACCAGTCGAAACAGAAATTGACCGCAAAACAGTCGTTTTCTTCCCTTTTCGGAAGGCGCGAAGCGCCGTGAGAGTGATCCTCGCGTGTGAAGCGCGCGAGCCTCCAAAACTGGAAGGGACAAACGCGTGTGAAGTGTCTCTCCCCATTCTCCCTCGCCGTTTCCACACTCGCTCCAAACCTAGTACCTTTCATTCGAATATTGACCACGTCGCCCGCGTTCGCAAAAAAATACGACTGTTTTGCAGTCTAAAACAGAAACTAAAGGAAAGGCGAGGTCAATTTTTACAGCAATGTGGCCACCGTTTTTTTTTTTTGAAAATGTAACATACTGCAAGGGAAGTTCTAAGGAACTGAAACGGGGTATTATTAATGATAAATACATCGAGCGAAATATTTGTGTAGAAAACTCTCTGCTAACAAAATTAAAGTTCGGAACTGTTGAGAAAGACGGTTCAGGGCCAGTGCTTATGAGTTTCCAATGTTGCCATAATTTATGCTGCCTTTTTCTTTAATGGACCTCTTTAGCTTGTACGTTTTGTTTTCCCATTTCAGACCACGTGATGTTCCCAAGGGAATTTTCTTTTTGTTTTTACATAAGATATGCATCCATGTGCACGTGCAGAAGACGACATTTGAAAGAAACTTTTCCCTGGAGTAACATCACGTGGTCTGAAATGGGAAAACAAAACGTACAAGCTAAAGAGGTCCATTCACAGTCGTATTGAAGATTGGATCTTTCCAAACAACAACCTCTTCAGGACATAATACAGTCGCTAGCCTATAATATGTTAACGTTTGGAACCACATCGATTGTTTGCCTTGTAAATACTTTAAGAATCTCTTGATCTTCAATCGCTTTCTAACAACACTTATTGGTTGTGGACTGAGTCTTTCAATCACTCAACAGTGATTTGTGTCTGACATATCGTTTCCCGAAAAAACCAAAACATTTCTAACCTGCGACACACGATCTGGTCTCTTCGCAAGTGCCAGGATTTTACCAAGGAATTCCTCTTTGCCAAGAAGCGAAGAAGCTGCCTCCTGTACACCCTAAATATGTGAAATAGGTTGGAACATATGTCAACACACTAGCAGAGATATTTTCGATAAAATGAAATGACAGCAGAAACTGAGAACAAACAGATCATTTAAAAAGAAATTGGCCTATTGGGATAATAAGCACAAAGATAACGGCATAATTACAAGTATATTTCCCATGTTTATGAATGCGGTCTATTTATTTACTTGAAAAAGACAGCAAAGTGCAGTGGCTCCCCTTATGTGTGCCTGAGGACTACTCTGAATGAGGTACTGGCTGCAAAGCAAAGAAAAAAAGAGGACCTTTATTCCGCTGGAAGAAGCGATGTGTGATGGTTCTGGACCATAAGGGTTTTATACGTGCATGTCCTTCGCACAATATAAACACCAGGTTTTGAGTATTTCTTTCCATTCTTGACCACAGTATGCATTGTTTGATGTGATTGACATTACGTGAGATGCCTGTGGCAGACCACTTTAAAAGTGGCTTCAGTGCCATCGTAGTAAGATATGGAAATTAGCCACGTGCTTGTCACGAAGCTCTTGGCAAATTAATTCCAGCTTTTACTATTGGCTTTTTCATACCTTATTTCCCTCCTTCGACTCGTCTTTCGAGTCCATGTACCAGTTTCACAGACAAAACACAAACGAAAACTTTATTCTGATCACACTTAACCTTTCTTTACCGCTTTTACCACGTCACTTGTGACGCCCAGTCGGCTGCAGGGATCAGTAACATTTGCAACCAATCGTAACATTTTACACAAAAAGCAGCATCCCACGTAAACGCCCCCAAGCGTCTTGTTACAGATAAGACAGATTGTATACTGATAGCATGAATTCTCCGAGTATAAACGCCACAAAGTGTCCCTTACGTCATTATAAAAAAAAAAAATAGCTGTACCCCAAATTCTCTTCCTAAACATCTTTTCATTTATGGGTAAGATACGTTCACAAATGCATGTACTGAATTGAATGGACATCACAATGATTCTGATAAGCATTTAGAAGTATCCCCCTTGCTCTTCTCTCCAACTTCAACATCATTCGCACGTGGGACAATATGAGGTCACAACGTCTCCCTAAATTCTGCAACCTTGCTCCCAGGGTCCTCTCTCTCCCTCCCTCGAGTAAGTGCCTGGTTGCGAATGGTCACGTGTTTGCTAGACTTTCGCAGATTCCAGAAAAAAATATATGAAGGGAGGGGGGAAAAGGTTAATTTTTTGTCTCCACTGAACTCATCTACTAAGCTCAGTAGGGAGTGGGTGGAAATTAAACATCACGTGGTGCGGGAATGTCAATTAATCTCAAACAAAATAATTAGCTTTAGTATCATGTTGGAAGTACTGCCACTATACAATGCTTTCAATCAATCAAATAACTTGCTTTATTTTTAAAATCACGTTTGTACCAACCAAAGGCAGCACAACTTGAGGTCAACCTCAAGAACGTGGGCGCCATTTCGAAAAGAAAACAATCTGTTTCGCCCTCGCCTGGATAGAACGGAATACCGTTGACAAAATTAAGTCGAGGACCCACCCTCCGTGCGCATTTCATTTGCTCTCATAGGCACGTGACCAGCCGCAACCAGGGTACTTTCTTGAGGAAGGAAGAGAGAGAACCCTGGGAACGAGGTTGCAAACTGTGGTCTTCAAGTAAAGATAAACAGCTGCAACAGCTATTTTCTCACCAAAAAATGTTAACCTTTACACTTATATTTAACAAATTGATGTCAGGTTTTCATGCGTTTGTCCTGTTATTGATCATGAATTGCGTCATAACATTGTCAAAGTAGTGGATCCGCAGACTACTTTGACAATGTTATGACGAAATTTTTTACAATAACAAAAAGGCAGGGGGTCAAAATTAAGTCAAAACACGAGAAGAAAGCGAGACAAAAATGCGAGAAACTTCCATCTGACGCGAGCAATATCGCGTCACTATCGCATAAATTATAAATTTATGTGTCTGTCTGCTTATTGACAATAAAAATTAGCCAATGAGCGTGCGAGAATTTTTGCAGTCATTGTAAAAAGAGGTTTTGAACGGCAGCAATGTTGCATGGCAGGAACAACAGATTCTTTTTCCCATGGGAACAAATGTTCTTTCTAATGCAAAACCTTTTCATTGTTCCTGCCATGCAACATGGCTGCCGTGCAAAACCTCTATACCGTATTGTTAGAGACAGGAAGCAAGTGCTCAGACTTAACAGTTGGAGGACACTTCGTGTTGGATATCAAAATTGGGCCCGCATCTAAATACATGCATTCCTGGATATACATGAAAGTGCAAAGCCTGGTCTACTTTGAAACTATGTTACAGGACTGAGTGTGCCATTAGCTTTCATCAAGCACCAGTGGATGTTAAACTGTTGCACTATTTTTGGCAAAATACTACAACTCTAAAGGAAGGTTTTCAGTTGAGCTTGCCGTTTTACGTTTCAAGTAAAATGGAGTGAAGCTTGTGACCCAAGGCAACTCTGTTAATCTCGAGTATTCAGTTAACAAAAAAACCGTCAATACTCGGAGTCTTCTTAAACATCGTTTTTAGAAACAGACGCTATATAAAACGAAAGTACTTACCGCCAAATTTTGTGAGTTTCGATGACGCTGTCTTGTGGATCAACAGAGGGTCAAAGTGAGTTCATGAAGAAAATTGTCGCAACAAGACAGTTGTGAACGATCTATAAACATGAAACCTAATTTTTCCTTGTTTTACTTTCGGGAAAATGATTTTGGAGTTCTTTTTTTTTGCATAAGCAACTTGTTATGTAGAAGAAAAACGAGAAGAAGATTCCACGTATACGGCAAACGCGAAAATGCCTACTTACAAGTGGAAACGGCAACCGGAAAACGCGAAAAATGGCGGGAAAATCATGGTCACGTGGTCACTTCTGTCGTGCGCGTTCCACTTAAACGTGATGATGAATCTCTCTGAAGACAAAAGTGATTCCTTCAAACGATTTTCTTTTACGCGCACGCACTATTTATACCTGGTTTTGGCGACAGATGGCCAAAAAGAAGTTGTGTGATCTTGAAAACATTTATGCATGTTTTAAAAGTTTTCCGTGGTGCAACTAGCATAAAAACAAAAAAAAAACATTGTTTGGCCAATCCTTCTGCTCTAGATTCACTAGAAATCGTGGAAAAAACTGATGTAAAAACAAACAGAAGGAGATTAAAGTAATTAAAGTCAATGTTTGACCAGAAATTGTTACAAACGTGATGACAGTATCCCTTTTCACAAAGGTCAGTTTTCTCAAAGTCTTTTTTTTCTCTAGTTCCCTTAAGGATGCAACTAGTGCTTATGTGTGGAGACAACAATTATTACCGTTAGTTTTGATTTCCTTAATTCACTGTACACACCGCTAACTTTTCATTGGGTACGAAATCGTGCTAGCCAGGGAACAATCATTCTATTATCAAGAACTGACAACAAACCTAACAGCAGCTTGTCCATCTTCCATCAAAGGCTCCTTCTCCTTTTGGTGATAACTGAATAAGGAACATTCATTTTTAAAGTAACTACGAATTTGTGAAGAGACGTATTAGATGAGTAAAGGACTTATTAGTTACTTTGCTTTTATACTCGCATGAAGCTTGTTTACCAAATTTAAAACAGTGCTTACAAGAATTGCCAAAACCTCAGTGAATTATAAGCATCTATGCGCAAGTTTCAACACTCGGAAAACTTCTCTTGACCTTATCACTGTTTTGCTTACGTAGTGTTGTATACCATAATTTATTTGATCTCTTCTTTTTTGAAATATCTCTGCCCTGCCATGCTGGCAAAAGAATAATACTCTTTTTATGCTCAGACTCGCCTAGCCATGCTGGCAAGAGCAAACAGATCACAATTACAACACCGGACTGGACACCCCCACAGAATAGGCATTTCCGAGTTCATGTCTGCCTCCTTTTCAAAGCGAGTCTATGTGCGAAGTTTTTGTGATCATGGCAATTAGTTCTACTTTACATATGAATGAAAACTACATTCATTTTCATAAGCAATACTTTGCAATTAGACTCGCTTTGAAGAGGAGGCAGACAAGAACTCGGAAAGAAGTGAGACACGGCTTGCAGTTCATAATCCATACTACCCGAATGTAGTGTATGTCCATATTTGGTATTTCCTTATTTGGAAGTGAACTTGTGCTTAGCGAAAAGAAACGCCATCTTTAATGGAGGATTAAAACTGCTGTGTTGTTAAAACGTGTCTCTGGTTGATCCATATACGCTACACCGAGGAAACTTAAAATAATTAACGAACTATGAGAAAAATTTTAAAAGGCAGCTTATACTCCTTTAATAGCTATTTTAAGATGACCAGCCTTACTATTACTGAAATGACATACACAAATATATCAAACTGTAAGAATGTGATTAGAGTTTTAACCTACCCAAATGAGTCAACCATCTTTGAAAGAGCAACAGATATGTGCATCCTGGTGGTGTTGGACACCGCAAGAGCTTCTCCGTCCGGTGAATCGACAGCAGCTGTAGCAGCAGCAACCACCATCAACTTACGAACTCCTGACGAGAGGAAATGAGAAATTAACGTGACATTTTTGAAGAACTTTGGGGAAAAGGCGGTAAGGGAAGAGAGGATTAGGAAAGGGTTGGCACGAAAATTCGGTGGTTTGTAGCCAACTGTACCAAGGCTAGACAGAACACCTTGTTCAAAAATAACCAGAATTCACTTGTACAAGGAGTTGGGGGGAAAAGACAAACTCGGGGACAACACAAGCTCCAAATGCAGGGGAGGCAACGACGTTCTGTAGGGGCATTTGGCACGCGGAGAAGAGGAATAATGAGGATGCTACACTGTAGTTTGTTGGACGAGTTGAGGGACAAGATGGGTTATGTGGAGAAGATAGAGGAAATGATGATTAGTGTGTAGAGTGTGGAAAATGGAATTCAGAAGATGGCATATTGGAAGGCTCTGGGTCCGGATGGTGTACAGTAAGGGAGTTTAATGTTAAGAGGTTTTAGTCGTTTCATGGATTGATCTCGGAGAGGTTGCAGGGTTTTTTAGGCAATGGGGAGGCACCATGCCAGAGTGGATGGTACAGGGGAGAACTGTGCTGATACAAAAGGATCGTGACAAGGGAACAATGGTTAGTAACTACAGCCCAAATGCATGTTCGCCGTTGATGTGGAAGCTACTCACTGGGATCTTTGTAGAAAAACTGTCTCACGGGACATTTGAAGGGAAATAGGTTGTTTCCAGATGAGCAGAAGGAGTGTAAGAAGAGGTCACGGGGTAGGAAGGATCAGTTAGTGAGAGGTGAGGCTTGGGTGAACAAAGGTGTTTGGTGATGGAGTGGGTAGATTATCAGAAGACTTTAACTGATTAGAGTGTAATGTGAAGTGCTAGTTTTGTACCCCATATGAACCATCTGAGCGTTAGCCCTACTAATGGAAATGGACCCACACAAGGACAGAGAAAACCTCTGACCAGGGTGGGAAAGGCCTATGATACGGTGCCCCATTTGCGGATTGTTAAAATGCTGGAAACGGTGAAGGTGGGCACTGGCTGAAAATGTGAAGGGTTTTTTGTGTGGAAGTATGAGGAATTGGAAAACTCTGTTGTCATCAAAATAATGGCCAGATGATCTGGACACCGCTCGTGCATCATTGGAGTTTGATAACCGTCATCAAAATCACATTAACTGATCCAAAAGCACAGATTAATAATTTTGTCTCTCTTGGGGGAAATCTGTGCTTTTTGATTGGTTAATTTGATTTTGATGACGGTTATCAAATTCCATTGATGCACGAGAGGTGTCCAGATCATCTGGCAATAACAAAAACCTGAGCGAAGCTTGAAAATCGAGCAGGATTTAAGTTTGCAGAGCCGTGTAAATGCGATGATTTTTGGCACGTTGCTAGCAAAATTATCGACTTTCTACGTGCCCAAGGCTGGGAGGCGAGCGACCTTTGGAAGTGGGGGAAATTCGGCTAAATTCTGGAGGCACTCGGTCGTGAGAGGTCTTGGAAGTTGCACGCCTTGTCTATTTATATTGTATGTGGCAACGCGTGGGATCTGAAGAGGAAATCGAAGCGTCCCAAAAACCCATCAAATCACTCAGGACAACGCAGAAAATAGTGGGTGAGTGAACTTTATTTATCTGGCTGTCCATAAAATGAATTTTCGAAAAGAAACATTGCGATTTGAAGTTGTTATGGAACATGTTCCTCGATCCGTTGAATCGGCCGTTACAACTGTCTCAAAATAACGTGACGTCGCGCGCTCCCGCATCCTTAGGGTTGCCTGTCTGTGATCTAGTCTGACACTACCCTATTTCACATAACAAATTATAATACCAAAATAATCAACCATGTACCTCCAACTTTTACAAAGACTTCCACAGCACGCTTATTCTTGGGAACAACTTTAATGAAGACATCGATGATGGCATCTCGAGCCTCTGAACCCACTCTGTTAATTAAGAACACCAGATTTAAAGCTATGATAAGTAACAAAAAGGGTCAAATCCCACCCCCCCCCCCCCCCCTTTAGGAATGTTGGACAAATCCCCCCACCTCTCTCTTAATCTTTCCAACTAACCCCATCCCCCTGACAATGTTTTGGGTTTTCTATTATTGCTTAGATTTAATGTACTTTTTCGGTTATCAACATTGAATGGGGAAGAAGATACCCTACAAGCAGTTGGTTTAACCTACGCTTCCCGAGAGAGAAACCACTGCGACCAACCGTTAGTCTCTTTGAGTGTGCCGCCGTCCAGCGCCAAGGACGAATAAATTAAATTTAAACCGGTAAAACGAGTTAGTAAACTTGTTTTGGCGCTTGCAAGTGCGTTCAGCTACGTAACTGCTGCGTTTGGATGAGCCTGCTGTGTAGTGATTTCCCGCGAAATAAGACGAATTGACGTCAAATGCATCACGTGGGGTGTGACGTACTTCGCACATGCTCGATGGAAAACCAAACGGTTGCTCGCAGTGGCTTCTCTCTCGGGAAGTGTAGGAGAAACGAACTGCTCGCAGGGTAAGGAAGAAGATGGAGGGCAAGTGAAAAGAAAGTTAAAGAAAAGCCGATTTTTTTCCTAATTGACCTCTTTAGCTCGTACGTTTTGTTTTCCCATTTCAGACCATGTGCTGTTACTCTAGAGAACAGTTTCTTTCAAATGTCATCTTACGCACGTGCTTATGTACGTATAACTTAAGGGAAAAAAGACTCCCTTGAGAACATCACGTGGTCTGAAATGGTAAAACAAAACGTACAAGCTAAAGAGGTCAATTGTGGTGTTTCCAGTACAGTTCCCCAAATACTTTTGTCACTTATTGTTGGTTAAATTGAAATGAAACTACCTGTAGGTTGATACATATGGGTTATTGACCAAGCGTGAGGTCAAGATGGCTGGATATTGGCCAAGTTCTTTTTTGCGTGTTTATGGTCGAAGTCCATAAACACGCCAAAGATCGCTCCATCTTACCTGCTCGGGTAGTCAATCACAGCGCAGGACTTGGTTCATCTTACCCACTCACGAAGCTAGTCAAATTACAATTTGGGCTTTTACCCTTCAAAACGTTGTTTTCCTTGGGAGTAACAGAGGTAGGAAAGCTACAGGTGAGTCATACTTTGGCAGGGGGGTTCCCCCAGACATATTAGGTGGAGGCAGCGTGCTCCAGTGGTTAGGGTGCTGGCCTTGAGTTCCGGAGACCCTGGGTTCAAGACCCGTTCTGACCATTCACTGAATTTTTTCCTGGTGATCCCTAGTTCAACTTCGTTCCCAGCTGCACTTGTAAATAGCCAGCTGGTTTGCCTTCAGCCAGTTGGGATTCTTAACAGTTGTTGTTGTTGTTGCGTCTCAGGGGAGCAGTCTATTGAGTATATCTGGTATGGTATTGTATTGTACTGCTGTTATTCCACACTCCAATTATGCACAGGATTTATTTGGAAAAAAAGCGTGACCTACGGTATAAGGTATGAATATGTTACCTACCTTTCACTAATAACAGCATCCAGAAGTAATGTTAAAAGCCCCTCTACTTCCTCCTTATTTTCTAAAATTATGAAATAATATCACTTGTTCCTGATTAGAAAGTCTAAGGTCGCCATATTTTAGGTTTGTGTAGCTTGCCAGAAAGCCTTCTTTCTGTAACATTCTTTGTGTCATTGAAATGTGCAGGAATCAAACATGGATGACTTTGAAGGTAAGGCGCAAGAGCTCTCACCCTTATTGACACCCATGCTCCAAGAAGAAATTAATACCGGTATAATCTTAATATATATTAAATTTTTAAAAGTACCTAAATTCTTTGGTGGTTCTTGATTTTGGTTATCTTTTTTATCTGGCGGTTTAGGAACGAGTGAATCAAGAGCTTGTTGTGGAACTAAGACAGCTGCTGTTGCGACTTCTTTTTCAGGCTGGTGACGAAAAGTACAGGTAAGTATTAAAAGAACAGCACAATTTTGTTTAGCCTCAAC
>OX421453.1:33043102-33045602 GCA_949126865.1 Montipora capitata
ATTTTGGTCCGGTATATGAAAGTCTACCCAAGGTTTGTGTTTAAGAATAACAAGTCTGAATTTTGGCGGGGATGGATACCCATAGACTACTAAACCGCCCCTCCCCCCCCCCCCTCCCACAACGACACGTAAAATCGTCTGACATTAGACAGAGTAAAGTCTACTACATCTCCTTCCCCAGGGTCAATGGGTTAACTACAGTACACGTATCCTCCCAACCAAAGACCTCACGTCCCATCTGCAAAGACCCAGCACTATATTTTGACCTTGTATCTTGATATCTTGATCATGTACATGTGTCCAGACTGAAATTTCTTATTTGTGATTTCGGTTTTCTTTAAATTACCGGACGGGTATTAAAGAACTGGTATTTTGACAGTCAATTATATTAAATTATTATTAAGTATTTGCAGTGTTATGTTCTTCGATCTACAGCACAATGATCTCACCTCCTCTGAATATCCTTTGTGCACCTGGTTCATCATTGGCCAAAATAACAAGATTCTTCACAGCCTACAGCAGCAACAAGAAGGACAAGCAGGCTCCAATCCATTTCTCATCAAATAAAACCGACTGCCAGTGACTGAAACACTAACTGCCACTGCCTTAAAATGTGGCGTTACCTATACTGTATTGTACGCAAAATGGTATCCCATACAGGCAACAACTTTACTGCTGCATTTTTATCTGAGCAGGATATACAATTGAGTGTGAATGAGAAAAATGGTCTACTTTTATTAAATTAAATGATCTTATTCACTGTGCACACAGAAAGTACTGTTAGCAGTAACAGTTGTGGAATTTGCCTAAAAGCATTGAACTACAGTACAGTACAGACAAGTCCAGCCCACTACAGAATTATGCTCAACCCACACTGATAATGACAATAAATAGAATGTAATGTGAGATACATGTAGTGGTTTCATTGATATTCTTTTTGAAAAAGCTCTACAGGCTACTGTACATACACTGTAGTTTGCATAAATATTAAAAGCCAGCTCCAATTTAAAAAAAAACAATAATAATTATTTAATATCATGTACCCAAATACCACTAATTTACCATTATTAACAAAGCATGGTTTGCAACCTACCTGCAGAAATCCATTCTTCAGTCATTTGAATTCGCTTACAGGCAAAAACAGAATACAAGCTATAAAAGACTAGTATTAAATATCAATTTTTTTTTATGGACATGTATAACCAAGCATTTTAAAATAATATTGATATCATACCTGGGCCCGTTTTTCCTTGTTGTCTTCATTACTAAACAGTGAATTAAACATCTCATCTACTAGTCCATCAGTGGTGCGGCACATTTCTGTCTAAAATAATTAAAGGGACACGGAAAAAGCTAAAAAGCACCCACAGTGCACTGAAAGTACTTTAATAATGTCTGTTTTACAGTATTACAGAGTGTACAGTGTCCCTGTTCTTATAGCGGAGCTCCGCGCGCGTACAGAGCACAATTGTTAAGAAAATATGGTAACCCATCGATGCAAGAAATCTTGGTTTTAGTTAGCCATGACGTCATCGACCGTCTTTACGTACGTCCACCCCTCAAGGTATGCAAATGTGACCAGTGTCATCATGATGCTACTTTACAGCATACATATTTGATATTGGACATCCATGTTTTGATCAATTGACAACTGTAAAAACAAGGTATCCGCTGCCCAGTATCACATGACCACATCGCTTGCTCAAGCTTAGAGCTCACTGAGCTCAGCTGTTTTTTTTTAAAGTTGACTACTGACCACGTACTGGTTTTCGATTGGATTGCAGGTTCAACCCACCTAAACATAAACAAGGCTTCATTTTTTGCGCACTTTCTGTGGCTCAACGCAGCTAAACGGCCATACTAGTCATCAACTATAGTTCTTTAGCAACAAAGCCCATAAATGCGAACCCCCACGCATGACCGCCACAAGCGGCCGCTGACTGTATTGGCTCAAGTTTAACTTAGAGTAGATTACATTCAGCAACATTTAAACTCATCGCCAATAGACGAGCTTGGAGAAGGTGCCTTGGGTTAGGTGGAGCCGTGCGTGATGCAAGTCAAGTGTGCAAGTATCCATGGCAACCCTGAGAGCGGCAACCACCCAGACCCTTTGCCCAACAAGGTGCTTGGAAGGGCGGAGGGCCCGCGAACAGGGTGGACATGGCACCTACGGCATCCCAAGAGAAGACTAACCACCTTTCCCTCGCCCAGCCAGAGCTACTACACAGTCAACGCTTTTCGTGTTCAGGTGGAAAACGATTTGGAAGATGTTTTCTTTCTGCATTTTTCGCTGGTTTTAATCCAGTTTGACATATCATGATATCTGTGGTCTACAATGGTAGCTATTATTCAAGTCAGTCATCGCAGGGCTATAAACTTATTAGCTCAGTGTTTATTTTTAATTTGCTTAGAGCTGCTTTTTTCTTTGTATTGCAATTTTTGGCATATCTTTAGAAGCTCTGATAAGGTTACATGATGCCTGGAGGACCCATGTATAGAA
>OX421453.1:33048102-33050602 GCA_949126865.1 Montipora capitata
GTCCCTTAGTCCAAAAGGGAGTCTAAGTACTTGCTGAGCTACAGGTTTAACTTCTTTATTAATGTGTAGCTTGAGGCGATAATCTTTTAGCTTTCCAACCCCAGTGAGTATGTCAGCATAACTCTCCCGTATGTCCTGGTCACACCCTTCTTCCACAATGAAACAAATATTAGGAACGTTCTCTGGTCCTACGCGTAACACGTTAAGCTTTCGGCTGTTTTCTTTCCAGCAAAGGTCTTCCTGTTCCCTTAATGACCGTGAACTCATCTACACACTCTGCTCCGTTATCTTCACATACTACCTCTGCCACAAATGTTCCTACGACCTCGAGCGGTTCCTTCTGTCCGTACGCAAATAACTTCTTATCCGACACTTGGGATTCGCATTCGATTCGATTCTGTTTCATATTATTCCAAGTGTTGTAGTCAATCAGGTTACATGATGCCCCAGAGTCAATAAGTACACTGTCTAACACTACTCCTCCCACCTTGAGTGTAATTTCTCCAACTCTCAGCCCTCCTCCAACAGTAAATGCATAACCATCTCCTTCTCCAGAGACCCCTTCTGCTACTAGATAAGCTTTCTTCTTAGTTTCTGGAACAATTCCCTTCTGGCTACTCGACGACAGTTTCTTGTTTTACACAACAGACCGCAAAATGTCCACGAGCTCCACACTTTCCACACTCTTTATTCTTAGCTGGGCAACACGAATCCCTGACCTGGAAATGGCCTAGACGGTTGCAGTTGTAGCATGCTTTGGGTTGTTCGGCCCCAGGCCCTCGCGATCTGATGTTTGACCCTCCTTTCTTAGGGTCACGCCCTCTTCCCTTCGTTTGGAACTTTTGTTGTTTAACTGAATTAACTTGATCTCTGCTACTAACCGGTGACTTGTTCATCGACTCCATCTGCGCGTCTACAGCTTCATGACTTCCTGCAATGTCTTATAAGTCTTTTAAAGTAGCATTTGTTTTCTCCAGAAACTTTCGTCTGAGCCTGCCGTCTCGGCATTTCTCGATCAGTTGGTCCCGAATCGTCTCATCCACGTTCGCAAATTCACATGTAATCGCCTTCTGCCTTAGCCTGCAAACAAACTGGTCTACTTTCTCATGTGATTGTTGCTCCATTTGCCTGAAAACATGGCGTTCAAAAGGCACGTTTACTTTCGGTACAAAGTAGCTATCCAATAGCTCCACAACATCTTTGTAATCTCTTAATTCTTCCTCCGGACCGGCAAGCGTGAAATACAAATCCTGAACTTCTTGTTCTGCGGTGTGCAACAAGAGAGCAACCTTCTGACGATCTTCCACAATCCCTTTTGCCAACACATACAAATCGAAAGAACGTTTCCAACGCTTCCAACGTACCGATAAAGTGTGGGGTTCTGCCCTGGGTTCGAAATAGGGTAGACTTCCTACTTCATTTGTCCGGATCGCTGTTGGCTGACTTGGCCCGGCTGGTTGAGTAGTGTTTTGTTCACTCATTACACTCACAAACTGTGTTTCCTTCGTGTAATATTTCAAAAATAATTACGCCAAAAATTCCGTAAATCCCATCCTCGTCGCCAGTGTAACGTTTCACTATCGGATGGCTATTGGAAGCACACTTAAAGCTTGGATAAACACAACTTTAATAAACTACACGAGGCTATACAACATGGCGGATCTCTCTCCTTAGATACCCATAACTCCGTGCGTTTCATAGGTCTGCATAGCATACTTGCAAGACACTACAGCCATGCACCCCATAAGGTTGCAATCAGTTCAATTTTTTTTTAAATTTTTATCCACCCATCAAGGCTGTGCTCTAACAGCGCCCAGTTGCCTGAGGCGACCAACATTTGGCTTCGGGCGAGTGAGAAAAATTACCTGGTCGCCCGGCCGGGCACTTTGGCTTATTGTATTTCTAGCAGATAAGGCGGCTAAAAATTTTAATATGCTGGTGGTTACAGTAATGTTTACGAAACCTCTCAGAAAAGGTTTTTTCTTCGTACAAAACAATCGGTTCAAAATTTCACGTGTAACATAATCCGTGACTTTGCACTCGATTCTTTCTCCAAAAATAGCATTAAATTTGGAACGTGGAGTTTGGCATTTCTTGATTATCGTTTTAAAAAAGAGTTCTTACTTCTGCTCTGACAGCGGTAAAGCGCGGCCGGGCGAAGCGGTGCAATTTACTTTAATTTGTATAAAACCGTCATCGTCGTCGTCGTGACAAATCATTGCGTGCCCTAAACAAATAACGCTGTGACTACCTTAGTTCTGTCCTGTAGAGGTGATTTTCGCCCAGATCAAAATGACTTGCTCAAAAAAAAAATTGATAGCTTTTGGGCCGCGGTGGTTTCATTGTTTCAGAGCAGTTCTCGCAAAAGCTCCACGGGAATCAAGCGGCATTGATTGACGTTTTGAAAATTTATTTTCAACCCAACTAACCAGTAAAAAGGTTTACCTGTATCAGACCCAAACGGTTTTACATAAACCTGCCGTAATCTTTACTTTTTCAC
>OX421453.1:33055602-33073102 GCA_949126865.1 Montipora capitata
GTAGGCTTCATTGCAACATCCTGCAAAAAAAACTGTCTGTTCTCATCTGAAACAGAGTGGAATTTTAGCCCATTCACTCCTCTGAGGTGCCCCAGGATGTCCCCAGTTGAAGAGTAAAATCGACTGGCGTTTGACAGAGTTATGTACATGTAAGTGTTACTCCGAAGAGTCAATGGGTTAAAGTTGACTTGAAAGTCAAGAAAATGAAACCTCAAAGTGGCATTGGGAGCCTCATTTTCTCCTTCAAAAAATTAATTATGTTTCAAAGGCAAAGACACTGTAAATACAACTTCTTTGGCTTACTGCTAGTCTGCATAGCTGGAGGAATTGTTGACAAAGGGATCAAGCAAATTAATGAATGACAAAGCCACACAGAGAAAGGGGAGGCGTGCTGTGAAATGCCATATAGTTAACAATGCCCTTCCCTATCATCTGTGTGGCTTGACACCACTCGTTATTTGTCTCTCACAACAACGACGTGAGATGTTGCATTGTGGTTTCAACTTTTTTTTGCTTTAAAGTTCTTCAAACCAGTTCAATTTTGCTTTTTCTTTGACTATTAGTCATTATCGTAAACCCAAACAAAGGAAAAATCAAAATTAAACCACAACACATTTTCACCCTCAACTCAATGACTGTTAAACCACCCCTCCTCTGTTGATGAGTAAATCACCTGGTGTTAGACGGAGTAAAATCTATTAAGTCTAGTTTCCCAGGAGTCAATATTGGTTAAGGTAATCTTGGTTGAATGAATGAAAAGGAAAGGAAAGGAAAGGAAAGGAAGTTTATTTAAGTGTCTAGTCGTTCTACCATTGGAGCACTAATTGGGGACACTGTAAAAAAAAAAACGGAAATCAAATGTGACCCTTCATGCGAAAAGGGGGCTTATGAAAATTTCACGCTGATGCCGATTTCACGGCAGACAACCGTGAAATTATATAAAGCAAGCTGAAATACCGTGAAATTCCTTTAAAACAGAGTGAACTCGGCGTGAAAATTTATCATACCACCGTGAACTAGTTCACGCCGGGTAGTGAAATAATTCACGCCGTGAAATAATTCACGCCGTGGAAAAAAAATCCTCTAAATTAATTAATTTCATTATCAATACGTTGGTTTTGGGTTTCTGGCAGATTTCGAGTGTGAAAGAACCATTGACGTGAACCTTTTGATGCTCATTAATTTTTGTCTACTAAAAGGTTGACGTAAACTCAACTGAAGAAACATGCAAGCCGGCGAATGGATTTTGCGAGCATGTGAGTACTGAGCATTTTCCGGCAAGGACGAGCAGTGATCCAAACATCTTTTCGAGATCACCAAGCAGAAAATGAATTGAGAGCATTAATCTTTGGGGCAACTTGGAAAATCACAGCAACTCGCTTTATAGTATGTTTTTAAAAGTGCGCCAAATGGTGCGACTAACCGCTCAAAATACACTTAAAATCCAAACGTGGTATCAGAGTAATGTAACTAAAGAACCACTCCGAATTTCAGGGCTGTGTGATATTCCAAACTCAAGTTATTCGTCAAAATTATAATGTTTGGTATGGAGACGCTCTCTGCTAAACTGTAGACACTCCTCGTCACCTCTTGCCGGTTTTCACTGTCACACCATCATCAACACCATTCAACAATAATAAAGTCAAGAATAAACGAGGTAAAAGAAGATGAATATTTAAAGAGTCTCGCAAAGGTTCAGGCCTGTGCGATGTTTCGTGCGGGAGATATTCGAAGAAATGTTTTACTCGAAATCAAATTTATAAGGCTTTGCATGGATACGCGCAAATAGGGCGGCCGGAAGCTAACAAAAACATATGTCATCGAGTTTTGCCATAAAAAGCCGGTAGCCATCTTCTGAAGTCTCATAAACATCAATGTGAGTACTTGTCCTCATGCAAGGACTGTCCAGATTGCAAAATCTCAGCGGATAAATCACTTTTTTAACCTATGTGACAGCATTCTTGGCCGCAATTTTAATAATATCGTGTCACGCAAAAGCAAAACAATCGTACCAACTTCGATTTCGCCGAAAATAACGAAACGGCGCCCCGTAAAAATTAAAACCTTTGCACACAAGAGAAGAAATAAATACCATTATTCGATTTCCGACGCATTGTTTATCTTGTTTACCGCAATTTTAATTCCAAAACCAGACCAAGAAATTTTCCTGTTATTCTTTTAATAGCGTAGCAACAATTTCACGGCGTGAAAATAATTTCACGGCGTGAACATAAGTGAGTTCACGCCGTGACTTCATTATTTCCACGGTCTTCGATTTCACGCCGTGAACTTTTTCACTCAGCATAGTGAAAAGAATTGGAGCAATAGTGAACTTACCGTGAAATTTCAATTTCACGGAGTGAAATAGTAAATTCACGGGCCGTGACCGTGAAATTTATTTCACGGTTCACCATGAAATCCATAAGCCCCCTTTTCGCGTGAAAGGTCACAAATGTGGTTTTTGAGGAGAGGGGAAAACCAGAGTACTCTGAGAAAAACCTCTCGGTAAAGAGTAGGGAACCAACAAACTCAACTAACATATGACGCCGAGTCTGGAATCAAACCCGTTGGTGGGAGGCGGGTGAGCCACAAGAAACATCCCCGCACCCTACCCCAGACAGTTTCCTGGGAGGTCCATAGACTGGACAATGAGATGGGTGACAGCAGGTGCACTGTAGTAATTGGGGTGAGGTCAGTCTTTACAACACTTGATCTCCCCCATTCCCCACCCCCCTCAGATCCTTGTTTGCCCATTAAAAAGGTCATGATGCTTTGATATTGTTCTTGTCCCATATGACGGCTGTGAAGAATTCCCTTTGCCCTTTGCCAACTGGCCATTTCTTAATCCACATATAGTTAATGCCAATAACTTGGAAAAGCCTAGAAGTGAGACCTATGCTGCATGCACGATGAGCATTTTTGAACTGCAATTTTAGGAATCCCAGATTTCCCTTAAGTTTTGAAATTGTTTTTGCATGCATAAATTCAAAGTTGCAAATAAAATAAGGTCAGCACATCATATCTGCAGAAAACAGAAACTGTGGAAATTATCTGTACATGTGACAAATCATTATTTAATTGACAGATTCCATGCATTAATGTACAGCTGTAAGGCGCTGGGCTCAAAGGCCTCTGAGCTCATGATTTCCAAACAAAGAGCACAAACGAGTCAAATATTATCTGTAAAGAGAATCTGAAATTCCAAGGTAAGCACTTGCTCCTTTTTGACAGCTCATAGTACATGTAATGCACGTGAGCTTTGATTATAATTATGCAGATCTGTTCAATTTTCACATCACTTTAAATATTGCTGCAACAAAAAAAATCTCAAAATTACCTTCTCCATTTCCTTCTCGATGCATTTATTACGCTCCTGTAGCCATCTTCTTCAAAAAATTCACCTATTTGATAAATAGATCTTCCAAGTTTTCAAAGCAGTTCTTCAATTCAAATTTTAATCCAGTGCGAGCCTTCAAATCAGATTTTCCGTACAGCGGATCATTTGATAATTTATGCGCGCACACTTTGTTTTCATTAATCAAAATGGACGACGGTGATGATTGCGTTAAAACACGGGACCAACATTCGTCGACGCATAAAAATGTTGAAGTCGTAAGTCCTGGTGGATCGATTATCGGATCTCCGTCGCCATTTTCAAAGGGAATAACTCGTGTTCCTCTTCAACGAATTCGTTGCGGGGAACTTGACATTCGGAACGAGGAACGATGGCTGGAATACGAGGCACTGTCGACCAGGCTCAAGTTTTTACACAAAGACCGAAAACATTTTGATCACTCTTATTGCACTTTGGCAGACTGTAAGGACATTTCCGCGGTGGATTTGCGTGTCAGTGCGAAGTTTGGTTACCTTGATGCTATGTCAGGGACGCTTATCATTGAGTGTCGGAAAGTTATTGATGTCGGATCTCCCCATGGCTGTGTGAGTACAGCTGTTTGTTCATCTAGAAGCTTCGTCCTTGAAGCTACTTTTCATGTGAATTACACAGGGCAAGTCAGAGATGTCCTTCGGTCGTTGCGGCACGCAAAGCAAGTAGAATCTGCGACAGAAAGGGAAATAGCTTGCAATGAAAATGAACGAACACCGGGTGTGCCGTCAATGGCAATAGAAGAGAAGAAATTAAGAGAGGGTCTTCCCGATTGGACACCATACATACCTCATCGTGTCTACACGCCAGCTGTTCGCAGAATTATTGAATTAATAATCACTCTGTACACGATTTTTTCCATACTATGGGCGTTGTGGCAATTGTATCGCCATGTTGATTTTATCAGGGCCTACATTCAGCCATTTGTCGATGCCTTGAAATATCACGTGGAACTTATGGATCAATGCTTTCGGGTCTTAAACAGCTTGTTCGAAGAGATGACAAATCAGTGGTTTGCATATTTAAAACCAGGATATGTCATATTATCTTCATTTGCAACGCCATTGATCGCAGTAGTGAAGGAGTTGTGGTCATTTATCTGTAGTATTTCTTTAGCTGTTGCATTTGCTTTTCAGCCGCTGTTCCAATTCTTTCAGCCTATGTTTAAAGTGCTCTACTTACTTCTGATCAAGACACCATATACCATTTTCCAGCCAGCTTTCTCCTTCGTAGCAAAGTGTGGGTCGCTGTTCTACAATGGTATATTCTGCCATGTGATTTTGGCACAGTTTAGTAACATTAAGGGATTATTTAGCTGGCTGGTGGAAATCTTGGAGAAAAGTATGAAACTTGATCCTTTAAAAGCCCAGCTTATTCTTATGAGATCAAATGTGATCAACAGCGGTAAAGCCCTTAGTCTCGGTCTGGTGTACATTTTTAAGACTATTGAACGACGAGTTTGGTTAATGATTGCACGTCCAGTTGATGACAAAGACGATTAAGAGTGTAGTCATGTGAATGTACCATTGTTTTCATCTAAGGGTGGACGTGTGACAGGATATCATGTGCTAATTGGCTGCAAAATGTGACATCGTTTGTTTTCAATCATTCAAAGTTTGAGAGATGTTCAATGTAAGTTTTCCTAGAAGACTGGATATCAAAGACTTTTCCAAAGAAATTGACCCTGATCTGATAAAGTAATTACTTCCTTCCTTTTGAACTATCACATGCAAAAGTTTGCCACCAAACTCAAACTTCAAAGAACATGTTTTCCTGTCATCTGTCCACACTTGCAGTACCGCCTGAACGTATTGACCCCTTTACTGCGTCATTGCTGCGTCACCCTGTCGCGACTTTCCCTCAGTATTCCCGCGGTAGGCCGATTTTCTGCCAAGGGAAATTTACAGCTAGGCTCTAAAGTTACCGCGGGAAAGTCAATGTTTGGTCTCAAAATAGTACCATCAGAGGCTCCGATGCCTCACAAGAATGTATTAAATTAAAACTGAAATTTGACAACTTTAACAGTAATATGTGCAAGGAATTAATACTTGCTTTTCACCAAAATGGCGATGATAAAACGAAGACGATCGCACAAGTTTGAATGTCAAGTTTCCAAATAAAAAATGTCAGACTTCGACGAAAAGAGAAACAATCAAATCTTTTTCGAAACCAAACAAATTTCTCATGCACACATGCAGTATTACAGCCTCGATAACAATGAGTGTTTCATTGGTTGGATAATACAGCTGTCGCTTACACAGTGACTGTAGTAATAACAGTATCTCTGTATCTTTAAAGTAGTCTTCGGTTTTACATTATGTAAAGATTATAAAATTTGAGTCCTTACGTAATTCGCGTACTTTCTCATTTTGATTACAATTTCTTGCATTAAGAATCGATTCATCACACCATGAGATCTAACATTTGACAGTCTTCAGCTTATTTCGCAAGTGCAACAGATCATTATTGTTTCCCGCGGCAAGCCTCGTCTTTTCTCCCGCGGCAAATTTCCCACGGCAAATTGCACCTCGGTTTTACAGAGGGAAAAAAAATTGCATACATGTACATGTACCTCGGTAGCTCATGTCCACTACCCGCGGTATTGCCTGGTCCCGAGGGGTCAATACTTTCAGGCGGTACTGTAATATTATAATATTACATTTGCATGTACATCTCTAGCATTCTGATCTAGGTTACTGGTATGTACAGGTAGATTGTGCAGAATAAGGCTTTGAGTGATTTGTAGTCAGGTCTGAAAATAATTATTATTGGAATGGACCAAAATATTTACTGGTAGTTTTTTTGTACGTATAATATTTATGTTGTTGTTATTGTTGTGGTGAGGCTACTCCTGGATCACTCTGGTACAAGTGACATTCATTGTACTTCAAATATTACCTTCACATAATAGGCAAAAATTTTAATTCAGTAATAGTCGACTAACAGACTGCTAAAAACAAGTTTACAAAATATTGATAGTACTTAATGGTAAAAGTAATAATAATTATGCTCCAAGAGTGACACAAAAGTATTATAATTTATTAATATTACAAAGTTTGCCCTTTGTGGTTTCTATATTACAATATTTCAGTTCAGAGTTAGTGTTATTATAAAAACATGTTATGGTGAGAATTTTTTTATTTTGTACATCAGAATGTAAGATCTATATGTATTGAAATGAATATTGTATAATATACTTATTTGTACAGTATTATTGAACCTTCGTTTCTTATATAGATTCTAAGAGTCTACGTCAGCTTTTATTTAATACTTAATGGTTGTATTAATTTTAACCCTTTCACCCCTAAACCAGCCATACTGTAGATGTACTTAGTATTTTACTCTGTCTAATGCCAGGCGATTTTACTCGTCAATGGGAAACCCCCAGGAGACAATAAGTTAAAGATAGATTGCTATGGTTTACACATAGGAGGGTCAGGTCTAAAACACAGGTCACGGGTCAATTCGATCTGTACATATGATTGTCAGTGGTACAGATATTAAATAAACAACACTCAAGGTGTTTCCCAGCTCTAATCACTTAAAAGTAATGTTGTTTCAGATCCGGTCACCCCAAAATGCAGACTGCAGACCGTGCAGACCAGGGGTAAAATATGGCATTACCCCCCCCCCCCCCCCCCACTATTATTGAGAGATAACCGTGAACAGATAACCGTGAACAGGCTAACCTGAATGTTATTTAGGCCCAATTAGGCTAACCGAATGTTATTTAGGCCTAATTCAGGCTAACCAAATTTTCATTTTACAGACTGTCTGCACAGTCTGCAGTCTGCGTTTTTCGGTGTCCCTCTCTAGGCTTCTCCTTATCAGGCGCTAACCGGTAAAATTTACCGCTTGTAAGAGCACTTATTACCGCCTGCAAACGCTCAGAAGTCGCTTATCCTTTGCAGAACGTCCAACATGAACCAATTGCTTTACCGCTTTGAAAAGGTGCCATACCTGTTGCGCTGAAAACTAGGGAGAACCCTGCTTTCAGATCTAGGGAAATCTTTTGGCTATGTAACTTAATTGTCCATCAGTAGGACAGGAACTTAAATCAGTTTTCAACTGTGGAATGTGACCTGTGTTTTAATTTGGCCGTTCTGTTTGCTCATACCCAGGGTTGTTATGTTGAACATAACTTCTCTGTTGCATGTACAGTAATTTTTCAAACATGTGCAATAACAATTTAGTGGCAATTATGCGAGCTTGTCGTGAAACTGACTGTGTACTCCTCTTCTTTTTCTCTTTTACCAGTGAATTGTAGTCCCTGGTGCTTCTTGAAAAGTACCCTGTGAGCCAAAATAATGTTTATGACGAAAATGTATAATTTGCATGAATGACAATAATAATATTTTTTTTATTATCGTCATCCTACATGTAATCTGCTTGTATCTTGAAATAAATTATAATAATTTATAATCTAGTTTATAAGTTATATTGTGAGCTCTTAAACAGTGTATTCATTTGGCTTACACAGTCATTGAATCCTTTGTTTACATTGATAAATAATAATATTAAATGGCAGTCTATGTCAAAACACAATTTGTTGTGCTCTAAATGTTGTGTTAATGATTACTGTTGATCATAATAATATTATATCTCGTTTGACTCATTCCTTTTGTTTTGAGTTGCCCTACTAGCTCATGCGATCAACGAAATACAAGTGCGAAGTGAATCCCTTAAATAATTACTCAAGTGACTTTTCAATTATGGAAAAGGAAAGGAACTTTACTTAAGTGTCTAGTTGTTCTAGCATCGCATGGGTGATGATCGAATCTCAGATAAATAATGACCAGTTTCCAAAACAAAAGAAAAGAGTTTCTAGGGGGTTCTGGGGGCATGATCCCCTGGGAATTTTTCAGAATTTAACTCTCTAAAGTCCCCTTTCCCGTGTTTCTGTTTTCAAGTAAAATGTGGGTTTTTGAGGAGGGGGGAAAGCTGCACCATCCCTGCATTACTAGGAGCATACAACTGCAACCAGGTGTTTCTCTAAGTGAAGGAAATAAAGGCATTGTGTGTTGACTGGTTAAATAGCATTACTTTATGGAAAAGATGATTTGACTAAAGCGGCAAGTCTTAAAGAAGAGATCTGGGCATTGGAAGTTAAAGTTAGTGTTCTAGGTTCATCATCCCCAGACTAGTACCCTGGCTTAAGAAATTCACCCCCGGGAGTGAGATTTCACGGATTTTACTCTGTCCAACACTCAGACCATTTTAATTATTGTCAAATGGGGGTACCTAAGGAGTCAGTACATCATCTAGTGAAAAACAGACAGGTACAAAACAGGGGCACCCAATAGAGGTGTTCCCCCAAATAGGTGTTCCACAGGGGGTGTATTTGCTGGCTGGAAAAGTAGTATTGAGAGAGATATATTTGTAGTGATGGTTATTTGCAGGAGTCAATGTGGATGCAATATACCCTTTTTAAACTTTCTGTCCCCCCCCCCTCCCCTCCCCCTTCCCTCCTCCTTCCCTCCCCCTTCCCTCTTAAAAGGCTAAATTTAAGGCCTTTTGCCACACCCATTTTGTTGTATGATGTATTCAATTGTTGTTTTTATGGTTGCTTCTGGCTGGGAAATGTCTGCCCAGCCCTGCTGGCAAATGGGGTTTCTGGTCTGTTTTTGCTGGGAGTGCAGAACAGATAAAAAATTCCCAGCAAGGGATCACCAGTAGGCTATACATAATTTTATGTTCTTATTCACAGAATGAATGACAAACAGGTGCTTAATTAAGGCCAAGTGTTGTTACCCCTAGGGTATCATCACCCATATCTCCTACCCAGATCTCCAACATTTACCAGTGACGGAGAGAACATGGTTGTGAGATTGCCAGCGGTTGCATGGTAATCATGGCGTCCTTGCAGTGTCTTCGTTCTTCTTTTCCTTTTTCAGGTCTGCACTCTTGGGGTTCGATTCCTTCATGTAAGTGCATGTCAGTATTTCAATCTTTCTCCTTTTGATGAGATCGCAGCTGTGGAAAACTTCAGGGATCCTCACGATGACCAGTCCTTTGTTCAACACTTATCCTGCTTTTGAGATGTTCGTCATGTTTTAATTTTATTACTTGTTAGCTTGCATAAGCCAGCTGGGGTCGCGGAGTACGTTTTTCTTTTCAAGCTTCGATGTCCATTAATCATTTGCATGTCTGAGGGCTAAAACCAAGCATCGATTGGTTTGTTTATCATTTGAGAACAATCAAACTCACGAAAAACATTGACTTGAATATTGCATTGTTTAAGAGTTTAATCTTTTTTAGTTCGTTTTATGTCCCCATTAATTAACCCATTGACTCAATGGGGGAGGTCCAGGGCAGTTCAGGTGACAATGGATTAATTAAGCTTTTGCAAATCTTAAGCTTAAATGCCAGGGTTCGAAAACAATAAACATACGCTGTACAAGAGTACCTATGAAAACATGGGTCCTGTATTGCATCGTACTGCATACATGACTGTGTAAGTGCAAGTAGCACAACCAACAAGTTGGATTGCTGCAGGTGCAAAACACAGGTTAAAGGTAATTGCTTTACCACGACAGGAAGAATCCTAAACATCTATCAAATCTAACCTTTAGGCCTTATCAGACCTAAACAAAATTTTTAGGCCAAATGTTAGCATTGGTAAACGGTTGAGGTTGTTTCTCTGTTGGTAAAACAATGACCTGTGACCTTTGAGACCAACACTAATAAGTACTGCCTTTTGTATGACACCTGTAAATGATGTTTTAATGAGTCTTTGGGATAAGAACAATAAACCATAAATTATTTGAGACACAGACACCTTATTAAGAAAGAGTAGGGAACCGACTACACTTCTTTGTATAAAAGGAGACCATGCATGCAAAGCACAATGATAGTGTATAGTAAGAATAGCTACGGTATGTTTAGGGTGTATTCAGTTGGACTGAATTCGATCTGATTTAGTAAATGTACAGTAACACCACAAGCAAATTGAGGCTACCGGTAATTTATACAGCACTATGTCAGTTATTTTTATTGTCATATCACAGACAAACAAACTCCATCACTGTCATTTCTCTATAGTCCAACAAAAGCTTCAAACAAATCTAGCTAATTTGTATGTACCGTCTGTCCCTGTATCGACCCTGAATCCAAATAAGATTACGGTATTATTGATAATGGCACACTATCAATGTATTCTTTTCAGGTTCTTTGAGATTTATAATTAGTAGATGGTTGCTAACCCAGAGTACCAGTTTTCACTCTTCTGGTAAGGTGGTACAGCAAGTTAAATCATCTTTTGAACAGCTTTATTAGAAGCTCAGCATGTGAGCTATTACCCTCTGTAACTCTGTTACAGTGTACAATGATTGTACGTGGAGGTAATAAATGGTATTAGTGAAACAAGTGCTGGTTTTCTTTTCTTTTTTTTTTTTGAAATCAAAAAACCCTTGTTGGATTTTACAGTAATACGAAATGTCATTATTTGAAGTACAAAATGAACATGAAATGAAAGTTGTAAAGAGTGCAGCAGTGGGACTACAGTATGAGCATCTTACATGAAAGAACTACTATAATTATGGCAAGATACACTGTAGCTTGAAAAAACTATGCAAGCTATAGCCTGGATTTTTTTCCAGGCTTACTTGCTACTGCTTATAAAACCATTCACTCCTACTGTATGGCACCCCCAGGACACACTCAGTTGATTAGTAAAATCATCTGGCATTAGACAGAGTAGTGTCTCACTCCCAGGATTCAATGGGTTAAGTGCCTTCTGATTGCATTCTGGGCATTTTTGTAGCAATAGAGTGACAGTGTGTTTATTGTGCAGCTTGGATGCTTGGAGGAAGAAAAAGGAGTGAATGGAGACAGGACAGAGTGCCGGCACACACAAGGGTATTGTTAACATTGATCATCATGTCCTAAAACAGGGTTCAGATTTGTATCTCTCAGATCATCTTCTGACTCACTATTTGCTGTATTTTTGACAACTTTTCATTTTTTCTCTTAAAATGGAAAAATTGGTCTTTGCTGTTTGAGAAACAAAGAAAACACAACATTTCCACTTTTAATGTTCAGTGTCACATATTTTATTATGTAGAACTTACTTTAAGCTACACACAGCCATATCACGTAAAAGCCATTTTAACGAAAAATGTTGAAGTCCTTGCATATCAAATTGGGGCACTATACCTTCAATTAATAATAATTGGTTAGAGCCAGGGAAAAGACTTTTCCTATGAAGTCGAAAGATGATTAAATTCTTGAACCTTGAAAAATAAGTCTTAGAGTGGTACAATAGAACAAGACATGTTGGATGCACAATTCTTACACAACTCAAAAAATTAATTCCTTGCTTGCATCACACTACATAATTTCACTTTAGGCACTTTACTTCCACTGGTACTACAGTGTGTATATGCCTTTTTTACGATACAGTTTTTTTAATATTTCAGCTTAGACTTGATAAACCTGAGAAGATCAAAGTAAGGAAAGCATTTGGTGGACATAAGAAAATCAAAGGCATCAAAATCAAGACTGGTGTTTATGCCTGCAATTCACTAGGTACATGATTTTACATTTGATGTCTTATAATCAAGTTTAGTACTGGTACACTTTCTTTCTTTTTTGTTTTGTTTACTTATTAACTAAAATAAAATGGCATGATAATGGTGACAGTGACCTACACTGTACACCAGATTTGGGCTCCAATTCAATTAACTCTGCACTGTGAAGGCGTGGCCATAAAACTGGAACTCCATACAACGCAATTATTGGTTTTGGTAACGAATTTAATTTAAGCAACGCATCAATCAATATGTGGGCCAATTGGTGCGATCCCACAGTGTCTGAGTGGTATTCACTTTCTTTGGGTTACAAACAGCATAAAATTATACAGCTTCTGATCTTGTGATCCAGGATATTAAAATTTTGTGCAGTTCAAAAGAAGAGGTCTCCTGTGTCATTTGCAGGAAACAAAACATCTGCAGCTGCAGACTTGAAACTGTCCATCTATCCCTAAAGTGCTACCAAAACCTTGAAAGATCTTTTAAAGAACCTTCGCGGATCTTGTGAAGATCCTTGTCTTTAAATATCTTTGTCAGGTCTTTGAAGATCTGTGAGGCTTTTCACCAGGGGTGACCATTTGATAGAATTGACAGCGCAAAAAAGTAATGTGTTCAAGGCCATTCCTCATTGAAAAACAAGAAGTTTGAAAAGCTTCTTCCCAAAAAAAAATGTGTCCCACTGCTACCTTTTCTCCTTCTAAACCCTTCCCACAAAGCTGTTCACTTCATTGAGATGTTCACCATGCAAGCATCGCTGGCTACAATCAGCGACAAAATTAGTTGAGACAGTTGCCAACAGAGCACACTGGCAATGACACATTCATTGTTTGCAAAGAAAACTTGTCCAGAAAGTACGTTTCTGGGATACTCCTCCCTCCCCCACCCTAATCAATGTTGTACCGCTGTCGACAAGGCTCATAGAAAACAGAAAAACACAACACTGTCCCGGGGGTGCGGGGGATGGGGGCCATTTGCGCCGCCGAGCTTGAAATCGACTCTAAAGGATAGGAGTGTCTCAACAATTTTGATGCCGATTGTAGATCTAATTTGTAATAATTTCACAGGCATTTCTCTATTTATTTATTTATTTATTTATTTATTTGTTATTTATTTAATATTTTATTCATTTTCTCATTTATTTGTTTATTTATTCATTATTGTTATTATAATATTTATTGTTTTGAATGTTATTTGTGACAGATGTTGAATTTGAGTGCCCAATTTTGAAAGTAGTTCACAACACTGCAAACGATAACTTCAACAAAAATGGTGTAATGGTCAAAGGAACTATCGTGGAAATTGATTCCAATCCCTTCAAGACCTGGTTAGTATTAAAGAATCATGCATTATAAGTGAAGTTGACTGGGAATCGTGAAGGAATACTGCTCACTTGGAGAATCAAAAGCTAGGCACAATTTCCGCCGCTTACTCGAGTTCACTGGCTCATTTCCCAAAACAGTGGCTGGTAGTCGAGCCTAGATCAAAGCTTGCATAACACCTGCTTGGCAAAATTTTGAGCTTTGATTTTTATCCAAAGGTTGTTTACTTTGAGTGTGAGTTTTGGATTTCATGGTCTGCCATTACTCACGTTCTAAACAGTTACTGACCAATTGGACCTCAGAGGGTTGGATCTAAGGAAACGTGATGTCATTCACTCAATAGTGTAAAATTTCAGGCTGTAAACACAGTGTTTTATGTATGGGAAAACACAAGTTTAAAAATCTCAAAGCCCAAAAAACTCTCGTGCTGCATACTAATTCAGTTGCATACCAATGCATTGCATTCTTAAACTAGTGAGTCTTTGAAGTCATTTTCACCTCGATCCAGCTCTCTCAAGATTTTAAAGTTATGGCAAGACCATTAAATAGGAAAATATTATTCCAGTTAAAATAAACAAACTTGGGTCACTTAGTGTTTAGTTAACATAAGTAGTTTTTAAATCCAAAGAAAAATTAATAGATTTGATTTTTTGATCATAGTACCACTTTAAGAAATTTGTTGAGGTCTCAAGCTTACATAGGTGACACTCATGTCCAGTAATGCATGTACTGTAACTGGATGCACACCCATGTTTGATTCCAACATGTCCGGTCATTTGTTAATTTATTGTTTATGCTAGGTATTCCACTTCCTGTGCAAAGAAGGAAAGCACAACAGAGGTATAGCTGTAAGTTCTACATACACGTATGTTACACTGCTTTCGCGGGAAAGTACTGGCAGCTGAATTTGCTAGTCATGGATAAATGACGTGAATTAGCCTGCAAAATTTGCCTGTAACTCTGCATAATTTTTATGGAAAAGAATAATTACTAAGTATAGCTTTGTGCTCTCATAGAATTCATTGTTATTTACACTAAATCTTCTAGATAGCCTTTGCTAATGCTGTAACAACTATAACACATTAAAAAAACACAATAAATTGTTCAGAGTCTTGCAACATTAGGTCCATTTTAGATAATTATTATAATCATGACTGGTACTTTGAAGGTGTGAAATGGCTTTGATTGGAGCACTTTTTGAATGCAGCTATGAATGGCCCATAGTTTACATATAACAGTCACATATAACAAGTTAGCATAAGTTTAACGGTATTATACATAGAGGATGTTACACGGTGGCAAGAAGATATGAGTTTTATGTTTGAGTAGCAAGAACAATTTATCTCACGAGTGAGGGAAGCGTAGGAATGAGATAATAATATTATTGGATAATCCTGTTAATAAATATTTGATGTCTGCTCCTTGTGAATGTCAAGAAGGTTAAATGAGAGTCATACAAGGTATTCACTTTTGGCCAAAAACTAAAACAATACTGTGACTATTTTCCTGGAAGTTACTTTAAATTTGTTTTGAAGACTTTTTGCTGATTGTGTCATTCCAGGCAAACCCTAATTTGGACCAGTTATTGCCGTTCATGGAAATCGGAAAGCTTTATGGTAAGCAATCGTTCCTGATTGGCCATCAGACCTTGCATGGTGAACTCTTTCTCAAGCGAATAATGTGTCTGTAGACGACAATCCATTGTATTAGGCAGACACAATCAATTTTATTAGATCGGTGTAACACCCAGCTCAGTTGATTGTAAGATTTCCGTCTTCATTGGATGATGCCAACGAATTTTCTCTATTAACCGGGTCACCTTACAACAGCGTCCATTTCCACCCATATGGGAGAGACGCCCTCATGTTTAAACAGTCACGCGCACGCGTGTACTCCACCTACATGTATGTTGCTGTGAATAGTGTCCAATATTTTCTGTACCCAAACTGCGTCTAACCAAAGGTAGCTTTCCACCTTTAATACACAAAGGGGTTATAAAGTTGCAAGTTGCAAAGTTAGGAAGATCATGTCGCCAGAGAGATTCTAACACTCAGGTACCAAAAGATTACACTCTTTTGGGTGTAAGACATATTGGGTTAGGATTCGCCATATTAACAGTCGATAAATTCTTATATCTTTTGCAGCCAAGATAACGACGCGCCCGGGACAAGTTGGCGCGTGCAATGGCTACATCCTTGAAGGAGATGAACTGGAAACTTTCTTAAATTCTCGTGACGATTTAAGATTAACACAGCAAAACGAATCTGTGGCACAGTGACCAACTAACAAACACGTGTTAATCAGTCTTCGATGCTCACGTGACAAGGTTGATTTGGCCGAAACACACGGTGTATTCGCCTGAAAAGCGGTTTTCGCAGGAGGCTCATTGGACGAAGGCATCGTGGTTGATTTTGGGGCTTGTTTTGTTGCCAGAAAAAAAGTAGTTTTTTCCGTATGGCACTGCAAGAGCTTTCCCATCACTCTCGCCAGCTTTTCCCTGTGCTTTAATCTTCCCGTTCCAAATCTCCTTCGTCCTGTATCTTTCTCTCTTTAAGGCGCTGTCACACTGTGCAATTTTTCGCCGTGCAACGTTTCTTGCAACGCCATTGCAAGACGAGTTGCACGAATCATTGCCCAATGTAACACACCTTGCAACGGCCAAGAACGTTGCAAGACCAGTTGTAGAAACCGTTGCGGAAAGTAGAATTGAGAACTACTTTCCGCAACGGTTGCAGCGAATTTTTTACAGCATTGCGCAGTGTAACATCTATCCTGCAACTTGAGTCGCAACGGTTTCTGGCACCAGCCAGTGAAAATGTTCCTTTAACCTCATGTGATCATCGAAACGAGACAAGTTGCATGAAACGTTACTCAGTGTAACACCCGTAAAACAACTTGTTTCGTAATGTGAGAACATTTGTAGAAATGGCGTTGCAAGAAAAGTTGCACGAGAAATAGCACAGTGTAACAGCGCCTTTAGTCTTTGTCTCGGATTAAAAAGACTCGAAACTGCTTCTTCCTTAGGGTAGTTAAGGTGAATTTCAAGGGTGCAAATGTTTCTGTAACTTTACACAGTCGCGAGAAAATATCACCTCGTTCCATGCAAAAAAAGATGTTAATCTTTGGACGCGGTTGATTGGCCCAATTCTAGATCTGGGAGAAGAATAAACGATGTACTTCTAAACCTGTCGTTGTAGGAAGATTTGACAGAGCTCACGAGTTACCATTTTTGTAGCATGCTGTAGTAAATTGCTATTTTGACAGAGCTCACGGGTTACCATTTTTGTAGCATGCTGTAGTAAATTGCTATTTTTACCGGCTAGAAACGCAAAGAGTTTTCTCAAGTGGATAATGAGCAATAATTTTCAGTATTCGTACTCCGGAATTTAAGCAATCAAGCGCTTCCTTCAGTGACATTCACATTACCAATACGGTTCCGACCTATTGCCAGACACTTTCATGGAGCTCGACAAATCTGCATTTTTTTAATGACCTTTGAGTTCTGGGCACCCTGACAGTAGAGCCTTTGTTAACTCGACGAGAAAGAAAGGACTATGCAGAAATCGTGTTCAGTCGTTATTGAGTATGCGCAAGCTGTTGCTTGGAGACAGTTTTATCAAACCCAGGCCAAATCTCGATCGCACTCCTACAAATATTGGCGAGAGTAATTCCGGTTGAAAACAATCATATTACGTTTGTTCACAATAATCGCTTCCGGTCACTTACAGTTGAATAAACCAAACTTCCCTGACTGAGTTCTCACTGATGTTGAGATAGCAAGCGGAATGGGTTCGACTCCTATCCCGAATTCCACGAATCCTTCTTTTTTTTTCCTTTCAAACGGAATAGACAAATTCGGCAAACTCAATGTTGTCCGCAATTCAAATAAAACGTTTTGTTCCAGATATTTCGAAATCATTTAAATGTGAATGCTACATTATGATGCAAATACGACACAAAGAATCTGAACCCCGGAAGATTTGAATTGGCTACGACACTGAGTTAGCCGATTTGGTCTATTGAGAAATTCGACGAAAATGATTTCTTACGCACGCGCAGGAAAACATTTGTTCAGAAGGTTTAAGGCCCTAAAACCGAGATAAACTAAGAATAAAGCCAGGATCCGAGACAGGATTCGAGCCAGGACCCCAGCTAGGATCCGAGCCAGGATTCGAGACCTAACCGAGACCTAACCTAACCCTAACTAGACTAGAACCAACGCAAATAGACCTAACCTAACCGATTCGAGACCTAACCTAACCGACAGA
>OX421453.1:33075602-33085602 GCA_949126865.1 Montipora capitata
TGATTTTATTCAAATTTTACTAGTAAGGGACGGGGAAAAACTGGCTGCTGCATAGGGTGCAAAGGCCGAATACCACTAAATTCTGCTATCTACAACGTGATTTTTTTCTTCGAAAATAAGAACCTATTTAAGAATCTAGATAGCCTACATTTACTTGGGGGTTTTACTGTATATCTAGTTAAAGTGGTACTATGATCAAAAAATCATTTCCTTTTTTTTTTCAGGTTTTGAAAGCGTGTTCGCTTAACACCTAACTAGCAAAATTTTGAGCTTTGAGTTTTATCCAAAGGCTGTTTATTTTGAGTGTAAGTTTTGGATTTCATGGTCCGCCATTACTCACGTTCAAAACTGGCCGATTGGACCTCAGAGGGTTGGATCTAGAGAAAATGACGTCATTTACTCACTAGCTTAAAATTTCAGCGTGTAAACGCAATTTATTTTATATGCAAAACACGGGTTGAAAAGTCTGAAAGCCCGAAACTCCCGTGCTGCATATTAATTAGGCCTCGTACACACGCATTGCATTTTTAAACTAGTGAGAGTTTGTCGTAATTTTCTCCTCAACCCAGCTCTCTCAAGATTTTAAAGTTAGTAATGGCGGACCAATAAATAAGAAAAATCCAGCTAAAATAAACAGGTGTCTTTTTAAAATCAGGACTTAAAACTTGGGTGAGTTAGTGTTTAGTTAACATAGTTTTGAAATCCAAAGGAAAAACAAATTTTTTTTTTGGTCGTAGTACCACTTTAAGGTCTAGGGTGATTATAGCTGCAGCATTAGGTATTGAAGAAACTGTTACCTGTGAAGAAGTTTAATGAAATAGCCAGAACGTGTGAGCTGTTTTGTAACTTTCGGTCTTGTTTCTGAGACCCTCGTTGCAAACCGTTGCAACCAGTCTTGATGGCTTTGAGCTTCGGTCGCCATCTTGAATTGGTTAGCATAAGCACATCAGTGAAAAATTGTACTTGCCTGACCTGTAGTTTGATTTTCAATTGGTTTCCTAAAAAAATAAGAGAATGTGCGAAAAAATAGTTATTAAAAACAAAAGTTTTACTCCGACAGATTAAACCGCCAAGTGCAAATAATCTACAGAATGAAAAAGGACTCTTTAGGCTTGACGCTCTGCTTCGTTTTCACGGAAAAGAAAACAGTAAATTAAAATTTGCATTTATGTTGATTGGACGCGCCTTTAGTCTGAATGCTAAGGCCCTGTTTCAAGGGGGGAAGGGTAACCCTGCTGCTAGGGTTACCCTAGATTCTAGAAGAGTCAAAGATAGCCCGGGTTTACAAGCAAAATTTGACAGGTAGGTTACCCTATCACCAGGGACAACTCTAAATGAACTTGGTAACCGCACCGGGCTAGAAACCAGCAAAACGTTTTCCCGGGTAGCCGAGTTATCCCTAGCAGAGCATTTACAAGGCAGGTAGGGTTACCCTGATACTAGGGTAACCCTAGTGCTCAGATGGGGTTACCCCAGCATCAGAGTAACCCTATCTGCCTTGTAAACACATCGCTCAAAAAAGGAAGAAATGTGCGAGTGCTAGGGTAACCCTCCTGTTGAGGTAACCCTCCCTCCGAGTTGTAAACAGGGCCCAAGGCACCAAGAGAAACGGAGCTTACGGAGGGGGTTGAACAGTGAGATTCACGTTACTTGGTGTAAGCGCCACGAAGTGGCCCTCTAACGATGACCTCAACCAGAACCCAAGAAAACGGGCAAGGCATATACATAACACTCTTAGGGCCCGGACAAGCGGCTTCAACCGTTGCCTCAACATCCGTTCCATTTTGTTGAACAATGTTGTCTGCTGGGGTGGGGAAACGGCTTCAAAACATCGACAACATCTTCACGAGAAGCCTGGTTTTCAGTTCCAGGCTGCAGCCGCGGTTGTCACTATGGATACGTTCATGCTACGGATACCTCATCGAGAAAACGAATAGTGCGCACGCGCATACCCAACAATGTTGAAAGAGGCAGGGAAACGGCTTCAACTTCATTCAACAGTCGCGATAACAAAAGAAATGTTGACAGGTTTGAACACTTTTTGACCTCACCAATTCAACACGGTTGAAAAGGAAGGGGTGGGTGGGGGTAAAGGGTTTCAACATCCCTGTTCAACAAAATCGAACGGATGTTGAAACAAATGTTGAAGCCATTTGCGCGGGCCTTTAGGCTTCAGTGAACACCTTGTGAAGTTTATGCCAAATACCATGAATCTCATTCAATAGACCTTATTCACACATGCAGCTATATCCAGGAATCGCACCGGCCTCACTTCACATATATGAAGTAAGTTCTACACTTCGATTTATTTCGTTGTTTAAAAGACTTTCATTGACATTTTTGGAAGAAGGAAGAGAGCGAGTTCGATCTCGGATCGCTTTCATCGAAGCATTTGCTCAGACGCGAATACTATCGATGTGTATTTTACATCATGTAATTATTGTGAAATGTCTACAATCATTCTCTCTGTGCCAACATCCAATCAAAGCCCGGTGCAATTCCTGTATTTAGCCACAAATTTATTCACGATGGCCGCCATGTTGGATTTGCTATTATCATGCAAATTAGCTACACACTTCTGAGGGGGCAAACAACACACACAGATGATTTGCTTCACGTTCATGGAATGTTTATCACCTAAGCGGTAAAATATAATCATTACACAAGTTACTTCGGCGTTTTTTTTTAGCGAAAAATGAGCAGATAACGAAGTAGAAAGTCAAAATGTCAAAGGCAATCAAAAGATATAAAACTATTATAAAAGGTATTTAATTCTAAATACTAGAATGGACTTCTTGCGATGTTATTTCAATATTTCGACGAGCCGATTTTTCGCAATTTGCCGTTTTTCCAATGTATGCCCCCAGCATAACACATGGCTAATTTGCATGACAATTTGAAAACCAACATGGCGGCTATCGTGAATAAGGCCTATTACGCAGTGTGTATATGGAGGTAATAGGGAGCTTAAGCAATCTCGACCCCAGAGCTCTTCTCTTGACTGAGGGAGAGAAGAGCTCTGGGGAAGCCTGAAGCAAAGTGTCTTCTTATTGCTTTTCGTGAAGAACAATCAAAAGTCTCTGTAATTGGTGCATTCATGTTAGCGCGAGAAGTGAGCAGGCGCCGTAAGATTCAAATAGCCAATTTTTCGCCATAAGAACACTACGGCGCATGTTCTCCCGCATGGAGTTTCCCAGAGCCTTGGATTGATCCGAGGCTCTGGTGACGAGAATGGGACCTTAAGCAAGGACGACGGCTAAGAGAACGACACATAACAATAGTTTAATTAGAAAAAGCAATAGTTTTGCACGCCCTGCACGTGCATTTTAATACATTTCTTTACCGTTCTCGTCTTGACAACGACGTGAAATGATCAAATTTGAGGTCATGTGGAGGACGAGAACACCTGACGATGAATTTTCAATTTTCTCTCTAAATATCCACACCGTTCAAACCAATTTTATTCTTGGAATATTGACTCAAATTTTCCATGCCGAGTGACTTGGAGTAATTGCAAAATTATTACAGAAACAGGAAATAATAGTTTTAGACAACGTTGTCGTAGCCGCCGTCCTTGCTAAAGGTTCCTAATGACAAGCTTGTGAAGACAGTACATAACTTTTTATGCGCAGCACCATTTTAACCCTCAAAAACCTGGTACAAATTTCAATAAACTTGAACAATTTATTTTGCAAAAAAGTATAAATTTGAACAAAAATGGAGTACCTATGTATTATCTTAAAGTGCACCTAACCCCAAAATATTTTTTTCGCTAAAATGAATCTTTGCAACTGCTCGAAACGCATTGCGGCCATTTTTTCATTTTTCTAACAAATCCTGGCATTTTATAGGCTTCGAAAGTGGCGAAAATCCAAGCATCTTTTGTTCACGACCGAGTCAGAAGGGGAGTGGGTCTATTCCTGATTTGACGTCACAAACTGATTTACATTTCATTAACTCTTTGTAAAAATGCATGCAAAGTAGATTGTGACGTCAAATCAGGAATAGACCCACTCCCCTTCTGACTCGGTCGTGAACAAAAGATGCTTGGATTTTCGCAACTTTCGAAGCCTATAAAATGCCAGGATTTGTTAGAAAAATGAAAAAAATGGGCGCAATACGTTTCGAACAGTTGCAAAGATTCATTTTAGCAAAAAAAATATTTTGGGGTTAGGTGCACTTTAATTAATATCTTATGCCGGTCTACCTTTAATCTTTTAAAATAAGTGGCCTGAGAAGCCTTGTCCTTATATAGAACTAGATCTTGACCTTCACAAAATTTCAATAAAATTTATTAGAATTAACATTTAGAAACGTCGCAAACAACCTGCCCAACGGATAACTCCACTCTTGATTCAAACTCCTTATAATGGTAGGGATAATCATTAATTATTATTAATTTACATATTATGAGTGAATTACAGAAAGTCTACCAAATTTTTAGGTATGTGTTAGTGTGCTCTCCCAAGCAGCACTTTCCGGTGTCGTCACGCAACGCTCCTATGCATATCCTTTTGTGGGAAGGGACGTTGCGTGACGACCGTGACTGTAAAAGGCTGCGAGGGAGACTGTGTGTGGGACCCTGGGAACGAGGCGGTTTATGGCGACTGCGGTGTCTATCGTACTTTTTTTTTTACAAGAATGAGGAGAGAACAATGATAAGCGAGATTTTAAAAAAGATCAGGATGTTGAATTTATCATGTGAGATGTATGTTTTGTTGTATTTCAAGGAATATTTGAAAAAAACTGAACTTCTGACACAATCTTGAAAATGGATTTTAAATATTCTTTGTAAATGACGAAGATGTGAGATGCATCGAAGCATATTAATTTGAGAGCGACTTAACCTTTCACAAATCGTAATTCTACAGGTGCTTTGTAAAGCAATGAATAGATTTTCGGCAGGAAAGCACAACGGTTTTAACCGCAAAAGCCGGCCATTAACACCAGCTTCGATTACAAGAAGTCTCAACACAATTGTCCCTGGGGGACAGGCCATCCCTTGGGGACACTGCTAAAGCAACAAGTCCCTAGGTTTCCCTTAGGGAACGTCACTCGTCTTAAAATAGATCGTTCTATGACAAACGTTTTGGTACGTTTGAGTATCTAGACTCGAAACGATAACAACAGGAACTTGGCAGCCAAACGACTGATCCTTTCTCTGCGCAAACAATAACAAAATTGGCAAAATCTGAAAGAGAGTTTGAAGAAACAACGAATACCCTTCACTTTGTCCAGAACCACTGATAATTTTACTCAAACTTGCTACTACGATCAAAAATCACTTCTCGAATTTTTTCACATTTCGAAACTTCTTGTGGTAAATACTCGAAATGCGAGATATTATGCAATCACTTCAAGAGAAAGTTATTTATTTTGACGGCATTTTTTTTCATTTAACAGTCCGCCATTACTTGGTGTGGTTCTTACAGATAAGCCCTCGGGGAGTTGGATCTAGGAGAAGGTGACGTCATTTACTCACTAGCTTAAAATTAAATGCAGTGTGTGAATGTGGCTTTATTAGTATGCAAAACACGAATTTGACAATCTGAAAGCATACTCGTGCGGCATACTAATTAAGCCGCATTTACACAGTTCATTTTTAAGCAAGTGAGTAAATGACGGCACTTTTTCCTCGATCCAGATCGCTGAAAGCTCATCGGTCGGAAACACACCAATTAATGGTGGATCGTTAAATGAAAACAGTGGAATTAAAATAAATAGTTTTCCTCTTGAAATTAACACAAAAACATTTCGCCTGTTGAGCATTCAACGCAATTACTTTCGAAATGTGAAGAAAAACAAGAACTGCTTTTTTTTTCAAAGTAGGAGCAGTTTAAGTGGTCACATGGCAACTTGGATGACATCGAGTAAAACGTCTGAGACGACATTAAAACGACCTTAAAACAGCCTCAAAATGACTTTCAAGACGACCTCAAAGCAACCTAGAACCTCAAACACCCTCAAAACGACCTATAACTTTTAAACGGCTTTAAAGCGACCTCAATACACCACAAAACGTTTAAATGAAAAGTTATTTAAGTGCACCTAAACCTCGGATATTTTTCTTTCCTAATATAAATCTGTCGATCCCAAGCAAACATGTCACCATTGTTACCTAGAATTTCGCTTTTTCAGTGCCGTGGAAGCCACGCAAACTAGGGCAGAAGTAGCAGCAATTCTCGGTTTTCACATGACGTCACGACCGCCATGTTGGTGCCCCTAAACAAAGAAAAGGCGGCCATGTTGGTGCCCCGACCAAATCCTCCGGGATTTTAACTCTATTATTATGCACAAACGCTTCCTTTTGTTTTCGTTGAAAAACATGGCTGTTGATCACGTGAGTGAAAACCAGCAATAGACCATTTTCGAATTCTCACGGCTGGACTGGATCTAGCATGAAATGGGGGCTAATGCGGGCAAATTAATTTGTGTGAAAAGATGTGCCCGCATTAGCCTCCATTTTGTGCTAGATCCAGTCCAGCCATGAGAATTCGAAAATGGTCTACTTGGAGCCACGACCGTAATATGTGAGAGGCATGGGTCTATTCTCGATTTTCATCACAAACTGATTTGCATTCCTGTTTTCAACGAAATTTTTCATTGCAAAGGAGAGAGTTGACGTAAATAGAGACTAGGCCCATGCCTCTAACATCACGGTCGTGGATGGAAATAGGCAACTTTCACGATGGCGTCAATCTCGTACCCAGAGTCCTCGGGCTTCTTGGTCAGCGGGTGAGCGCCCGGAGAGACTCTGGGGTAATCGACTTGAACTATATTTTTGATTGGCCGCTTGCGTAACAATGGCAGTCCGACAGGAAGTCGGTAAGTAATTCGGAAGCCCAGAATTTGGAGGGAGATTCAAAATCTAAAACTAGTTTCAGTGCTGTTTGTTTTTTTCTACTTCAGAAATATGTAAATCACAAAAATAAAAAACCACGAGGTTTGAATTATGTCTTATACCGTACGGGAATTTTCCCACGCTGCTAAAAAGTGATTACTGTTGCTGTTGCTGTTGCAAAAGTACCGTGGGAAAACATTATATCAGTCTCTTTGAGGAGAAATCCGCGGAATATGGTCTTGTCGAAGCCATTCAGAATTACGGAAACATCAAATCGTAGTAGAGGTCATTTGTGTCGTTTCCACAAAAATTTGTCGATCGTGTTGCTTGCACGATGGAATGTACGCTGAAGCACTAAAAATACACTTACCGAGAGCGTCAGAGGTTTCATCTTCACTTGCTCTTACAGAAAACCAATGATCATTTCTCCAGTTCCTTTGTGTGTAAGGCTAAAATTCTTGTTTCTCGAACACTTTCAACCCGCCATTTCTACTGTTTACGGTTTTCTCTTCTCTGCTTCCGGTTAAACTGAAGCATAAGTAATAAGACCGGAACCCACGTTTTCTGGGAAAATGGAGTCGATTATCCCAGAGTCTCTCCGGGCACTCACCCGCTGACAAAGAAGCCCGAGGACTCTGGGTACGAGATTGCGATGGCGTTATTTGACTGCAACTACCAGAATTCGGTTTGTTTTTCTTTTCTTATTTAAATTCTGTATCCCCAGTGGGGTAATTATAACAATACCTCTAATTAGCATGAGGCAAGCAAACCCTGAAAAATTGTGGTACTTGTAGTCAAATGGCGTCATCGCGAAAACAACCTGCTAATTTTGATGACTACGCGTCTTGCCCGGCAGATAAAAAAGAGAAATTTTGAGGCAAGAATGGTAAAACATGTTCGGTTATGGAGGGGAGATTAATATTGTAGACCAAAAATATTCGCGTCTAGGTGCACTTTAAAACTTATAAGACTCAATTTGGAAACGAGGCTCAAGTGATGTATAAATGATCCATTCCGCACAAACATTAGTTGTAAGTTTTGATTACGGAAACGATACATCTTCTACATATTGCACAAGCTCCTTCATCCAGTCGCATCTGCAAAGAACACTGATAGCAAAACCTGTGGCCACAAACCAATGTGGCGTCTTTGGGTCGATCCATGCAAATATCACACACACCGGTAATCACAGGGGGTGGGGAAGGGACGGCTTCATCTCCGGTGCTTTGATCCGTTACAACATTGCTGGAATATGACGAGTTGAAGTCTTCTAATTCGTGTCCCTTTGTCTCAAGATGGTTCTCTTTGTTTGTGTCTTGTTCCAGCTGGTTGATGAATTCTTGCTCTTGGTGATCAGAGAAAGTATCGTCCTCGTTCTGATCTACGTATTCATCTGCCTCGAACACCTCCAACGCTGCGTATTCGTCTGCTTGTAACGACTCGGCTATCACTCTATCATTCGCATTTTGCATTTTGCTTACTGAAGCATTGACCTTCTCGATGACCCACGGTCCTTGTGTAGCTTGCTTGGGCTTGCTGTGAATCTGCACAGGTGACCCAAGACATGGCCATTCCTCCTCAAAACTCTTTCTTGTCGTAGGAGCCTTACTGTCATCTTTTTTTACAAGAGCATTGGAATACGATCTGCCAATCGTTTCCTCTCTGCTCTCTACGTTTTGCAGCAAACAGTCGTTGACGAATTTCTCGGGCTCGGCGTTATTCTTCTTCTCCAAAACAGCGGCATAAGAGTTCGGATCCCTCTTCGGCTCCTCGGAGACGGACTCGGGCTTCACCGCATTCCGGGGCGGGCGTTCGAGATATCTACCAGGGGGATGCCGCAGATGACAGTTATCCCCCCGATGACAAACACCCCAGATCATGAACGTTGGACAAATGTTGTCACCAGGGTGAATCAGCATAGCTCGACGCCTATCCTCTTCAGCGTCTTCTTCCACTTCTCGCTTTAAGTCTTCTCGTTCCTTTTTCAGTCGCCATTCCCGGCCGAACATTCCTCCGACGAAGGACTTATTAGGGCCTATGTTGTCATCATATCGCTCGCCGTTTTGGTAGCTTCTATGCAGGAAAGGCTTGTCTGGCATACAAACCGGATATTTAGGGTTAGCAATCCTTTCTCGCACTTCAGGGTCAATCCAAAACTGCCCCTGTGCCTGTCGACACTCAACTTGTTTTTGTTTTTCCTTGGCGGTGAAATCAAGTCGTCTGCCTACTTCATGAATTGGGCTGACGCTCTCTGCTTTAGGATCTACGATCGAAATATGAACTAAAAAAAAACAAGAAAAAAATGTTGGTTGAAATCTTTGAACGTTAGCCCATTATAAGAACGAACTCGAGGGATTTCACCGTGAAAGTGTCTTGCTTGATCACGTGGTAGCGCAATTATTGGTTGAGCAATAGCAGCACAAAAGCGTGGCAGACATGTCCAGCAATGCAGGTAATTAGCCGCACTGCGATTTTGACAAGCGTCACAAAGTGCCCCCTATCTCTCCTCCCCAACTTCAACATAACTCGCGTCTGGGAATAAATAGGGAGCTTAAAGCCTGGTTCACACGTGACGTACGACGCAAATGCGAACGCAAGGGAAGTAAGAAACGCAGGCGCAGTTCAAGTGCTCTTTCCAAGATGGTGAACAAGAATGAACCTGTGCGTTTTTTTACCTTGCGTTTGCGTTTGCGTTTCTCCGGTTCACACGTGTGAAATGCAAACGCAAGAAAATGGAAAACTTTCCATTTCTTGCTTTTGCGTTTGCATTTGCGCGCGTTGAGGTAGTTCACACGTGTATTTCCTTACGTTTGCATTTGCAGTTGCGTCGTACGTGTGAACAAGGTTTAAGCACGCGCGTTTTTTATAGACGCGGAAGGCAACCGGAAGTGAGCTGTTTTCCCTTTTAACTTGTCTTCACACAGACACATTTACATTTCTAAAGCCGTGTTCACACTTAACGTTGATTATGCTCAACGGAAGTATAATTCAGGCTATTACAATCCATTCAATTTTATTCAATTATGGTTCCGTTCGCATCTGCGAAAATTCAAATACAATAGGCAGGGTAACCTCGAAGCGTGAGACAAAATGGCGCCGTATCGCGTGGCTGCCACGATCATCATTACCATGCTTGAGGCGAGGAGAGAACCAAGGATA
>OX421453.1:33088102-33103102 GCA_949126865.1 Montipora capitata
CCACGGGTTTCTAAATCGATCTTCCGGTACTTTATTTCTTAATCTATTGTTGTCCATAGGGCAATTAACAGAACTCCACACTCCTTTCTTTTCTTTAAACTGTTGACTATTTTGCTTGTCTCCTTTGGAACCGTTTTCTGAAAGGTTATCAAGAGCGCCTCGTCTTCTTTGGTTTCTTATTGGATAACGATGGCTTCCCGAGTGCTCGGTCTCTCTCGAATCCTTCTCCGAGGCGCCATCGAACGATTTTCGTCGTCTTCGGTTTCCGATCGTATCACTGAGATAGTCCACCGGAAGTTCACCTTCTAGGATACCACTCTTTGCGCTGTGATCAATAGAATTCCATCTTTCTTCATTGTCTGTACTGATCCCTTGAACATCGGTTCCTGAAAAAGGGTGGAAAGATTCTTGCCTCCTTTGATTCCTCGCCGGAAGAGTATCGCTTCTTAGAGGTTCACTCTCTGTCGCATCGTTCTCCGAAGTAGCATCGGAAGATCTTCGTTGTCGTAGAATTTTGATAGGCTGACTGACATCGCCCTGCGGAAGATCGTTTCTTAAAGCATTGTTCTGCCAGCTGCGACAGACAGAATTACACTTTCCTTTTTTCTTTGTACACTGTTGATAGTTTTCCTTTAGCTCGTCCCCTTTAGCGTTGTTTTCCGATATATGGTCGGAATATCTTCGTCTTGTTTCACCCTCAGTCGGATGTCGGTGGTTTCCTGACCACTCACTTTCTCTTGTATTGTTCCGTAAAGCGTCATCGGCAGATCTTCGTCGTCTTTGGTTCCCAATTACCTGACTAAGGTCTTCCTCTCTATGACAACTTCTTAAATTCTCGTTTCCTGGTACTCTTTGACTCCTCGCCGCATGTGTATCACTTCCTAGACGTTCAATCTCTGTCGCATCGTTTTCTGAAGTCGCATCGGAAGATCTTCGTCGTCGTAAGATTTTGATAGGATGATTGACGTTACCCTGCGGAAGATCGTTTCTTAAAGTATTGTTCTTCGAGCTGCGACAGACAGAATTACATTTTCTTTCCTTCTTTGTACGATGTTGGCAGTTTTCCGGTAGCTCGTCCCCATTGGCGCTGTTTTCCGATAAATGGTCGGAATATCCTCGTCTTCTTTCACTCTCAGTCGGATGTCGGTGGCTTTCCGACGTCTCACTGTCTCTTGTACTGTTCCGAGGGGCGTCATTGGAAGATCTTCGTCGTCTTTGGTTTCCCATTGGTTGACTACGATTGCCTTTTGTAAAACCACTTCTTAAACTCTCGTTCCTCGAATTACTTAAACCACCATCCGAAGATCTCCGACGTCTTTGATCAACAACTCCGACTAGATTATAACTGAAATCGTCCTCTGTAAGATCGTTCTCTGAGTTGCGCCTAATATAACTACACCTTTCTGTCTTGCGATCTTTAAAATCTTGGTTTCCTTCAATTTCACGCCTTTGCCCTTTCTCATCGATAGTCGGGTTTCCATGGTTTTTCGAATCGTTATCCGATCTTTGGCCGTCGGTCGGATGCCGATTACTGCCGAATTTCTCACTCTCGGTCACATCATCTCCTTGGCTGTTCATCTCTTTAGCTTCTCCAGAAGTCATGGACTGTTTGGTTTTTGCTGCACAATTAAATCGCATATGATGGTGCGTTTCGTCATCCTCCAAATTACCAGACTCGTTTTTCAGCTGAAAGTCTTTAGTGGGAGCTTCCTCCGCATTCAACAAACTCCGAGGGCTTTTTCCTTGTCCAATGTTTCGATTCAGCACAGAACCAACTGCGTCCAGAAAAAGCTTTTTCGAACAACGTGCTAAGTTTCCAACCGGTTTTCCTTCATTCACAAGCAATGCGGCACTGCAATCTTGACCCCCATGGGAAACGCCCGTTGACTGAGCAACACCTCCGTTACCTGAAAGCGTTAAGTTATCCCTGAGTGACACAGACATACTTGGAATTTATCTTAAGGCCTGTCTAAACGGTAAATGTTTCCTGGTAAAACATGCTTAAACATGTCTTATAATGGTAAAACATGTTGATGATTTCCAGAGTGGCCAAACGGCATGAAACATCCTAAAACATGTTTTACGAAATCCAAAACAGCAAATAACTGTGGTCCACGAGATTACCAGTGTACCGTGACACGACACCGTATCCATAGATACAACAAAATAGTGGACACAGTACTCATGCACCCGTCAAGCATGTTTTGAGTATCTGTCCAACCGTACAAAACATCGGTCACCAAACACGAGAACAAAAGAAATATTTTACGATATTATAACCAATATTTCATAGAATCCAAATCGTACCCAACACATTAAAGCATGTTTAAACAACATAGAACAAGGTGGCCAAACGGAAAAAATATTTTGCTACCCAACAATGTTTTAACATGTTTTACCGTAAAACATTAAGATTTACCGTTTCGACAGGCCTTTAGAGAACTTAATAATAACAAGTTGCAACTATCATCTTCCGACGACTGCAGCCCGTTTCTTTTAAAGTGCTGAAACTTTTCAGTTGCTACAATTCCCTCTGTATCTTAAAAGCGAAGACCGGAGATTTTAAGGCATCAAACTTCACAATCATTCTGAACTGAATGCAAGTGCCTGTGTTGCACTAGGCAATTTTTCGTGCAACAAACTTGTGTCGCAATTTTGTTGCGACTCAAGTTGCAAGAAAAAATGCCCAGTGTAACACTCTGCCACAGACATTCCTCGCAACATTTTCGTTGCCGCCATCGTTGCGAGAAGTAGAAATCAGTTCTATGTGGGCAACGCGTCTCGCAATTCTGCCGCAAATTTTTCAATCATTGCGTAGTGTAACATCTGTCCTGCACCTTGATTCGTAACGGTTCGCGGCAACAGCCAATGAAAATGTTCCTTCAACTTCCTGTGAAACAAGCGGATCGCAGTTTCACAAATGGCTTTTTCGGCCCAAAACTTTTCGAGAAACGGATCGCTGGTTAGGATATCCTATCACTGAGCTAGAAAGACCAGTTGCTGCAGTATCAGAGATACTGCCGGGTAGGATCGAAACTTCGTCAAAGAGAACGCCACAAAACAATATCATTGGTTAAAAGAGGGAAGATAATCGCGCCGCACGAATTTTATGTACTTATTGACTGAGTGGGAGGGCCGGACAGGAAAATAACTTGGATGCTTAAAAAGCGACGAAACCCTCTAAAATCGCATCGCACGGAGCAGTAGGTTTTCCTAGCAGGGCCGTACGGCTTTTTCCAGCCCTGCTCGCGCTAATGAGCACAGCCCTCATAAGGGGATTTTCCCAATAGTTTTACAATGAAAGCACGCGTGGGGCCGTACGGGTCATATGATAACCTCATTTATAACCTTGATCTAATTTTGAACATGGCTGGTTTACGTGTAGGAAACTTTGTGCGCAGCTCTTATCATGCTGAAACCCTGGAAATTGGTGGTAAATGATAGAAAAAGTGAGTGATTAATTTGTCAGCGAGTGACTTCTAGCCTGCGAGAGCATGATGCTCTAGCAGGCTAAGTGACTTCAATATGGCCTTCGATTAAAAAAGTCCGCGAGTGCAGGAATTTAACAAATTGAATGTGGTTTAGTGTTGTCTATACTCTTATCGAAAACGATATTCGTCATCACAGTGGTCAAAATGTTGTGATGAAGAATATTGTTGGTAAGAGTACAGACAACGCTAAACCACATTCGATTTGTTTTCTTTTTTAACCACAATAGTCAACGCCAAAGAAAACGTTTCTTTCAGAGCGTGACCAAGATCATGACAGAAAGAAAGAGCGAGCATTGTCTATAACTTTTTCGCAATCTGATTGGTTTTATTTCCCAAAACAAGCATTCCTGGTTGGCTATTACGATTTCGTGACACCACTAGCCTGAGTAGGGAGCTTTAGCACCCGCGTTTTTGAGACAGGGACGGCAACCTTTTTCCCTTTTAACTTGTTTTCAAACAACTACATTTATATTGCTAAGTATCTTTTCTCCATTATAGATGATTAGTATAAAACTCTTGGACACACCACTGTCCTGGCACGCGAGATGTTGACTTCCGGTTGAAGTTAGGCTCGATTTCCAGCCGTTTTGGGAGCCCGCGTTCCTTGCCCCACACCACGTTGGGAGGAGGATGATACCGGACTCCCAAAACGGCTGGAGATCGAGCCTAGGTTGCCGTCTGCATCTCAAAAACGCGCGTGCTTAAGAGCGAATGTCGCTATGGCTTGAGCAAAATTGGAAATGGTCAAACAACACCTTCCTTCATATTTTGTGCGTAGTTCGTCTTTGCTTGGGATGAAACTACTCAGAGTGGCATTTGTTTGATTTCTAACAAAAACCTGAGCTGAGAATCAGGGGGGGGGGGGGGGAAGTTTAGGCATCAAAAAGCATTTTAACCTTGGCAATTCAGTTCGTACCGGCTGCCTTGTCATGATGTAGAGAATGTTCAGTAAAGAACTCGTAAACTTTGGGATGCTTAACTTTTAAATGCCTAGCTATAAAATTGTTGGCAAGTTAATTGTCATGCAGAACGAAAATCGTGAAGTTCAATGATTTTATACTCACCAAAGGTTCAATATTGTGTTTATGTTTGTCGACCGATACTCAGCCGATATGTCGGCCGAGAATCGGTCGACATATCGGTCGACATATCGGCCGAGAGTATCGACCGATACTCGGTCGACAGATGCCTTAAGTACACATGATCCGGGTCGTGTTGAGAACTTTCAAAATGATTACTCGTACCTATTAATCGCAAATTGTACTCGAGGTCGTGCGATTTCCTATACCAACAAACATATGGTCCCACGGATCTTTGAACGGAAATTGGAAGCAGACCTTCTAGCACCACCACTATTATCACCACCACTACTAACATCATCATTACAAATGTCAGGGGCACCCAACGAGAATATAGTTCAAAACCACTTAAACATAGCATTGTTAAACTTATTTTGGTATTTAAACGGTAGATATAGGCATATTTTTATCCCCTAAAAAATTTTCATCTGTTCGGATTTCCTAGCTAAAAGTCTAGTGATCCGAAAATTATAGGGATCAAAACGTACCTTTTCGAAAATTTTAGCCAGAAAAAAGGCTCCAGAAAATTCTAGGTGACCTTTTTAGGGTAAAAATCCGTTAAAAATGAGCAATTATACCATTTTTCAGATGTTCGAAAATCCTAGGAGAGGCAGGAAAGCAAGAAATTTTACAACAAATGTTCCGAAAATTATAAATCTCAAATCGTCTTCCGAACAGATATTTTCCGAAAATTGACGTTGGGTTCCCCTGAAATGTGCATTCTCTTTTTGGCCACCAGGGATAGGCGCTAACCTCAAGACCTCCCCATAGTGAAAACCAGAAAGAATTTTTAATTCCAGAACAGAGGAATACCTTTTAAAAATGAGCATTAAAGATCCTCGAGGTATTATGACTAAACTTAAACTTGGGATAAAGAGCAGGAAGAAATCTGGTATTGTCAAAGTCCTCGCGCTGCGAGCAGTAATAACCGGTCAGCGGAAACGCGCACAATAACATATGTATACGGTACGGTACAATATATGTCCCTATACATAACGTATCTACCACAAACCTTGGTGAGCTTCGCGACTTTCGCTATGATGCATGACAACTACGTAGCTTGCCAGCAATTTTATCGCCAAGAATTTCAAAGTTAAGTATCCCGAAGCTGAAGAGTGCTTTACTGTGACAAGGCAGCCGGTACGAACTGAATTGCCAAAGGGTATTATCTGAATCCCCTTGCTGAAATACCAACATGCAAGATATTTGTCAGCTAAATCGAAAAGGAAATGATGATGTTTGACGCTTTTCGTCGCCCATTTGCAGGTGAAGGAACTTGGATAGGGTGTCGTGGTAAAGGGAACCATTTGAGGTGTCATCAAAACATGAGAACTGTTGTTTGAACATGGCGACATGCATTCTCTCCACATGAAATTAGACTTTGAGGTCAACCACGGACTTCTGTGTGATTTCCCGTTGGCTCTGAAATGTTTATCGAACTGATAGCTTTGTTAGTGGTATGTACGATTCAAGTTACCTATTATAGACCCCTTCAGAGCGGTTAACTTTGCTGGACACTTAAGTTATAAATGTTCTTGCCCAGTTACCTGAAGACAGTAATTTGCATAAATTAACGGCTTGCCAGAAGATGTGATTTTTGAAAAAATAGTACTAGTAATAACTGCAAATCTGCTTGATATCAAGGCAAGGTGAAAAACTGATACCATGTTTCATGCCGGGAAGGATGAAAGTTTGCTACGATATAAGTAGATTTTTAACAGTTGATTTGCTCTTTGAAACATTTTGCTAACAAAACTCCAATTTTAAAGGTGCAAAATGTCCCCAAAAATGCTCTTTGAGGTCTTAACCCCTCCCCTTCCCCACCCTGATTTTTCAGCTCAGGTTTTTGTTAGAAATCAAGCAAATGCCACTGTGAGTAGTTTCATCCCAAGGACTAACACTACACACAAAATATGACGACGTTCGCTCCTAACCTCCCTGTTGCCGCGAGCAAGATGCGAACAACTTGTCTAGACTCTTATCAACAATGACAAATTAGACAATCAGATTGTGACATTAATTAAGTGGTAAAGTGAATCTTTGTCCTTCCTATGGTCTCTGTTACCTTTTGCTGTATCCTTAGATTTGTGAACTACGCCGTTTGGCACTGCCACTTCACATGTCTTGTTACTTTTCCACATATCACCTTTCCCCTTCCTCACATTTCCTTTAAGAGCATCATTGCATGTCACATCAAAGTCTTTCACCAGTCCACTTCTATTACTTCCTTGTACAGTTTCCTCCAAATTGGACTTAACAGATTTCTTTTTCTTTCTTTGCCGTTTCTTCCTATTATTTCCCTCAACAGAGAGACTTGAATTTTTTTGCTCCATTTCAACTTTCACTGCTGAATATTTCCTTCTTTCATCTGTAAATCCATAATGGTCAAAAATCAACAATACATTTGCGAATGAATTTTACATATACTATACAATGTAGCTGTTGTTTCTCTAGTAATATTCTCCTTCATGGATCAGACCAAAGCACTGTCTAGCAACTCCATAATGCGTCTCTTTGCGAACAATGTTTAATAGGTTCTTCAACGTTACACAAAGTTCACGAACAATAATTGAAATTGCTATTATACAGAATGACACTTAAAAATAAGCAGTTGCCAACTCATTCCTATAGATTGTGATTATTCCATCTTACATCACATTGCACAATGTTAGCAAAGCAATCTAAGGAAACGCGTTTAAAAACATAATTTTTATTATAAAGAGTGATGGACTGTTAAATGCACATTTAACAGTTCCAAGTTGTTAAATATTATTACTATTATTATTATTATCATTATTATCAGATAATTATTTAGTGTGGTTTTCAATTGAGTGTTGTAGAACAAATACCAAAGTAATTACTTCGACCAATGACAGCACTGGGGCAAACAGCACAATGAAACAATCCAAATTTATAGCAATTCCATGTAACTTGCTCAAAAAGCGGGAAAAATTGTGCATGCAAAGTCGTGATTGGTTTTGGTTTTCTTTCTCATTGGTTAACAAACTAGCAAGAGATTTTTTAACCAATCACCAAGCGTAGCAATTATTGCAATTGCATAATTACTTTTGACAGTCATTCAAAAACTACTCTAATTTTATTACAATTTAAGAACAATTAACACTATCCTGCAAACTGCTAAATAAAAATGCTGATCTGCCAGGTAGTGTCACACTTTATTCCCTATATAATAATAATAATAATAATAATAATAATTATTATTATTATTATTATTATTATTATTATTAATTTATAAACAGCAACTGCTGTCACAGTTAATTTGCATGTAATTTAATGAAAGTTAAACAAAAGGTCAAACGCAATAAGCAACAGTTTTTCCAAAAGCAACTTACCCAAGGAAACATTCCTAGCAAATGTCTGACAAGTATACATCAGCAATGCTGTCACCAAAATGACCACAACCAACTTCACAACACAAAACGGTCCAAATAGGCCACTGGGAAAAAAAGGGCAATTAAAAGCATGACGAAAATTATGGGGTTTTTAGCATACTGAGATTTACAATAAATCTCAAGACGCAAATTTGACACAGGAATAAAAACAGATGAAACACCCTTTTGCCCTGTATCTTTAATTAAGTCATTTAAATGCTTATCGATTTGATGATGAAAATTACGGGTAGAATCATATTTAAGACAACGTTTCGGTGTCAAAATAATATTTAAAAATAATATTTAACAGATAACAAGCATATTAATGTTCAAGTTCAAAGTCCCTAAAGGCTAGGTGAAGAGTTATGCTTATACAGTGGTTTAAAAAAGTACTGACAGCCACTGATATCAAAGCATCGGCCACATCACTCAGGCTTAGCGTTTACACAGGTCTGGGCAAGTTTCTGCACAGAGGAATTCTGTACCTGGACCGCCTGTTTACATGGAACAGTGAAAATTCTGTTACAGATCACAGAGGTGTTTAAGTGGGTCGTGCAAATTTTGAAACCAAAATGGGTCGCGGCATTTGATTGGCTTGTTTACATCCCTGCTGTGATTGGTTTAAGTTAATGCTCTTAGCCAATCACGTTGTAGCTACTATTGTAGGTGCAGATGCGGCAAATCATACATGGCAGCAGACAAAAACTTTACTTGGACAGATGAAGAAATAAATTTGTTGTTGCAGTAATGCAGTAGCCCTGCTAACCTGGCTAAAATAGCAATCGATGCATGCAGCTGCCGCTCGTCTCCTCATATCTGTATCACGCTCTTGTTAATTTGTTTTGTGTCAAAATTGATTTTAAACACAGGGTTCGCACACTTTTTCAGACCAAAAATTCAAGGACTTTTCAAGGACTTTAAAGGGCCAAATTTTGAAATTTCAAGGACCTCTTTTTTATTTACGTTGATGAATTTACCCATAGAAATGGTCTGACATTTTCCGTAACGTACATGCGTGAAAATAATGTACGTTTGTATGACATGACTTGAGTGGCTGATTATTTTCACTGAAGTTTTCAAAGATTAAAAAGTGGGCCAGAAAAAAATTCAAGGACTTTCAAGGACCAGGAATGAAGAGCAGAGATTTTCAAGGATTTTCAAGGCCTTGAAAATGCACTCTCAAAATTCAAGGCTTTTCAAGGCTTTTCAAGACGCGTACGAACCCTGTAAACAGAGCAAAATCATTGCAACTTTACAAATTCAAAGTACCGGTATCAAACGGCGGCCTTGCAACATCTTTCTTTAGTAACCAAAAAACGTAAGTACATGTAGATTGTAGGCCTAACCACGCTAACCATACAAAACGTAAGTTGCACAGTTCAGGTACTGTATTTTCACAAGTTGGTACGCATATTGGAACTCACATGCATGTCAAAAAGTTGACCTGGTTTTTTAGGTCCCAAACTTGCACACCTAACCTTTCAAAAATTTGTCCAGTTCTTTTTAGGGAAATTCAATAAACTAAAAAGAAATTACTATTTTTTTCAACTTCTACAGAAGTTAGAACTGGTAAGTCTTTTATCACTAAAAATCTCTAACGTGTGAGGAATTGGAACAATAGTTTACACCTCGGATCAACGTGAAAAAAATGACGAGGAATCCAGAAATCACCCTATTAAGCCTAATCTTTAAGCTAACCTTGGTGAAATGTGGGCAAACGTAGAATAGTTTTGGCTTACAAATCTGTTTTTTGTTCCGTACAAGTTGACCAATCCAAGTTGATCCAGTCCGACCTTTGTACCTGCCTGGGTGTCAGGTACTCACACAATAATTTATAGCCCCTGGCACTTTTTGCTTTCACAGTTATTTCCAGGAGCTTAAGTACCATTTCCCTGGTAGAAGTCCTTCGTAAAATCCACTCAAGGATCTTCTATTAAAGTGCACCTAACCCCAAAATATATTTCTCGCTAAAATAAATCTTTGCACCTGTTCGAAACGCATTGCGGCCATTTTTTCCTTTTTCTAACAAATCCTGCTATTTTATAGGCTTTGAAAGTTGTGAAAATCCAAGCATCTTTTGTTCACGACCGAGTCAGAAGGGGAGTGGGTCTATTCCTGCTTTGGCGTCACAATCTACTTTGCATGCATTTTTACAAAGAGTTAATGCAATGTAAATCAGTATGTGACGTCAAAGCGGGAATAGACCCACTCCCCTTCTGACTCGGTCATGAACAAAAGATGCTTGGATTTTCGCAACTTTCAAAGCCTATAAAATGGCAGGATTTGTTAGAAAAAGGAAAAAATGGCCGCAATGCGTTTCGAACAGGTGCAAAGATTTATTTTAGCGAAAAAAATATTTTGGGGTTAGGTGCACTTTAAAGATCCTTTACTTTCCTAAAGGATCTTGAACAGGGTTAGGATCTCAGGGAATCAAATAAGTCGGCCCCCGTTTTGAGCAGAGACCAAGTGACTGTGTAAAAGGAAAACTGGAGTAACATAAGAAAAACCTCTTGGAGCAGATTAGAGAACCAACAAACTCAACCCACATACGACGCAGAGTCTGGAAATCGAACCCACGCCACAATGGTGGGAGGCGAGTGCTCTCAACACTGAACCAGCTCTGTCCCAACAACTTATGGCAATTTACTATGAACATTACGCATTTGCAACACTAAAGGTAGTCCTAACAATATTACTGTTGTTCGAGACTCTCTGACATTTTGACATCTTCAGAGTCAAGAAAGTGTAGGTTACAACATGTAAATAGCATAATTATACAACTGCATTAATTACTGTCCAGAAAATGCATTAAACAAGAACAAAAATTCCACAATATTTGGAAAGTTGGTTATTTGTACAGTAGAGAACCAGTTTGGCCAGTAGAGGTGCTGACATTTCACCTGCAATTGTCATGCACAAAGCTGTCACACATTCTCAGTTGTTTACAATTCACTTGCTGTAAAAAATATCACAACAAATATTTGATAATAAACAACTTATTAGATGTCTTGGTGTCACTGTAATATCACTGATTATTATATGGCAAAGCCAGTCTTGGGCAAATCCCAGCGCTGTGATTGGTTCTTTCTCGGTCGGGATTTTGCAATACAAATCATTTCCGTGGAAACGGTCCAAGCCGTGTATTTTTGTTTTGGAGCAAAGCCGGCAAATTCATAATTTGCAACCAAAACAGCGAAAAAAAACTGTGAATATTGTCATTCTTCACAGTGAAACTACCAGAAAAAGCTAAAAAGATTGAAAAGCTAAAAAGATAAAAAGGTAAAAGGATTGATTGCACCGGAAGTGCATTTTACTATCAGAAACAGAATGCCATATAATAAACAACTTGCTAACCGAGCTTGCTCAGGCCGTACTGGGGAATATTGGCTCTCGGTCATGCCACGACCTCGGGCCAATATTCCCCAGTACGGCCCTCGCGCTCGGTTAGTAAGCGGTTAGTATTTTTTACGAGTTATGCTGTATTTTGATGAGCCAGCTAGGGCTCCCTGATAAAAATAGCCTGGGGGTGACTGTAAATATACCTGACTGAGTGTATTACTGGACACTTCAATCAGGGGAGAGCCATTTGCATGTGTGATTAAAATGCTGAAAGGGGTGTGTGTGGCATCATGGGAGGAGGGTTCCAGGAGGCAATACTGAATGATATTTAAGGAGGCTCAAAAGGGTTTTTAGCTGCATGCCCGTGTGTAACCTACACAAGGTATAAATGAAGGGGTAGTTTCTAAAGAAACTATGGTGTGACGAAGGGCTAACGCTCGAAACGTCAGCTTTTAGAATCTCTGTACGGTGGCCAATTTACATTATCAACTCTGTTGATAAAACCAAATTTTTGTATACTACACAAGGTATAGTTACACACGTCAGCTGAAACTAGCCCACGCAACACACCAGAAGTGAAAATATGGTGTAAAATCGCGCAAACTGGAAATGAAACCTGCAGGAAAAAACTGTCTTTATCTCAAAATTTTGCTTGGTGACCTATTTTGATTTTTTGAATGCACGTATCATTCACGATGGCACTTCAAATAAAAAAAATTCAGGGAAAGTTATCTGGTACAAATATATGTAAACTAAACTATAAAACACCTTTTTTGATGTATCTTAAATAAATTCTACGAGATAACCTCGTGTGTTTCCATGGTAACCGATATGACGTCATAAGTTTCCTTAGAGTATTACCCAACCATATAGAGTTACAAAGATATTTAAAGTTTGCCTACACTATGAACTATCCTGTTTGGTATCTTTCATCGTTTCACAAACACTATAGCGAAGAAAACATCCTTTCGAGCCTATTTAAAAGCAAAAGGAAAATATTATCAAAAGAAAGTGTGGCATGTTAATTAAGCAGGAAAACAATTAACAAACCCGGGCACATTAAAAACTTGTCATGCAATTATGACTTTTGTGTTATTATCGGAAAAAAGCCACAAAATGATCAAGACACTTGACATAATGAGTTTGAATTATGTTTGCTGGCGTTTCTAGTGAGAACACGCTTTAAATCGGTCAATAAGTTTCACAAAAACTCTGGTCAAAGAGCGTATTGCTACGTAACCGGACACGGCGCAAAAGATCGTGCACACGTTATTTTAACCCGAGGCCTTGGGAGAGGCCTCCCTGCAGAGCTTCAATAATGCACATAAATCTGCAATTTCTGACGTTTAAGATAAACAGTAATGATAGTTTGAAAATGCATGCATAATAATGAGGTAATTTGGCTATAATTCAGTTTTTTACCGTAAAAAAGTCGTGGTAATATAATACGAGCATTGCATGCATTTGCTAACAAGCTGGCCAGCTTACATAATCCCTCAGTCTGCAAACAAGCAGCTAAAAATAAATGTACTAAGGCGTCCACTTACCACATACAATTATTCTTTTTTGCACTGTATCGCGTATACCCTTAGATAGCGTGGTAGATTTGTAAACTTCGATAAAACTCAACTGGACGCAAACAGACCCAACAAGCAATGTTGTGAATTCTCCAGGATCGTTCGATCCCAGATTCCTTCGGACAAACGGTCTTCGAAAAGGTAGACTGCTCTTAGCTTATCGTGATCGAAAGGAAAATCATATTATTTATTCCTTTGTTTTGTAGGCGGATTGTTTTTTCAGTATGATCCTTTGCACAAATATAAACAACAAGGAAAAAGGAAGGCCGCTTAAGCTTATATCTTCTGTTTAAATGAAAGGATAGCAAGAAAAACTGTTGCCCGTGACATAAATTCGGAATAATTAATTTTAGTGTCCTTAGGCAACCGAGCGCTACCTCGCATTTAATTCAACGTAAACAACTTTTCTGAATTTTCCACTCCAACACAATAAATTTAGTTATTTCAAATAAATGTAGTTATTCCAGGGAGTCGCTAAGTTGTTGTTGATGTTGTTGCTGCCGTTGTAAAGTGTACGTTCGGTTATGGCTGCTGGGCTGATGATAATGTGCTTTTACTGAATCAGCTGAATTCAAAGATCTTCAAGCTTCACCGGTAACAAAACTATTTAATGGTTTAACATGACCTCTTGTGGCTCGCTGTTGACTGCTCACAGGTGTGTCAAAGACCGAACTTTCGGAAACAAATACGTACAATGCCCTCCCAACCGTGACAGACCTTTTGTCCACCCGGCCAATGCAAGAGTGATTTAAGAAAGCCTTAGTTTGGCTTTTGCATGTTCTCAGTCGGTGGCTATGTTACATTATATATCGTGTTTTGAAAAGAAAGAAAAGCAAGAAGACTCCTGCCCGTGAGACGAAAAAGATTTCCCCTCAAAACCAAAAAAGTTAAGCTTAATTAATTATGGAAAAAACATGTCACAAATAGTGGGCTTGTAGCTCCGACGTATAGTTAAAGTTGAAGCATTTTTATGATTTTATTTACCTTTGAAACGTTCCATTCTGCCAGAGATCCATTCCTTTTGCTGACCAAAAAACAGCTTATTGACAATACGTGTCCATGTGGCAGATAGAATAAATTAATTATGATGTTGATTTCATTAAGTACTAAAGTCACGCGTATGCGATTGCAAAGGAATTGACTAAAGCGTGTGGACAAGGGACTCAGGGAAGTGAGGATGCGGGAACGTGGGTGTGCGCATTTCCAGAAATTGAGTAGATAACTACATGACCTCCATTTTTCATCACCACAAGCCTAAAATGTTGTGTAGATGTTTTCTCCAAGCAATACTAAAAAATAGACCACAAATGAACTCGGAGATGACACAACTTTACGGTCTGCTTTTTGTGCTATTTGTGTTGTCGTTATTGGGAATAAAAACCCAAAAACGACATTTTCGACTTGTGGTTAAGGAACCTTACCTTAAATTCAATCGAAGTGGAGCCTACATATTGCAAGTTGCATTTGGTACAGGTAACTAAATAAATAAGATAGTTTCTGTCGAATGGGATATTGACGACCATTTGCCGAACTTTGAAATTTCGAAGCTTGAATTAAATAATTTTTACAGAGATCACACTTCTTGTTGCACCGTGAACAACTCCCGTTTTCTTCGCTTAGGCTTCTGCTAGAGGTTACTCGGAATTTGGATGGCGCCAATATCTCCTTAAGCCTGATGATTTTTGGTTCTACGAAAAGCCGGAAATATCGACGGTTAAATGGAAAAATTTCCTTGACTTGGGGTGAAGATTTCAATAGATGAAAGTGTTTTTTGATAACCTTTTGGCTATCTGGTAGAATGATTGGGTTATAGTAATAGTCCAGCACCAATAGAGAAACTTTCTTAACCGGCTTGATCTCGTCAGTGGTAATAAGCCCATCCCGAAGATGCAACGTGAGATCAAGAACATGCAGATGACTGTCAGAGTAAACCAAGTCGACTTAACTCAGTTTGAGTGTAATGTGAAGTGCTAGGTTTCTACCCCAAATGAGCCATGGGAGCGTTAGCCCTAGTAATGGAATTTTTATTTTTTATACAGCAGAAGTTGTTCGTCCTTTGGCCATTTTTTAACATTTATATATATATAGACCAATCACAAATGAAGACAAAATACTGTTTCCT
>OX421453.1:33108102-33113102 GCA_949126865.1 Montipora capitata
TCACCAAATGGTGTCTGGCGCAAAATTGCGCGCGCCTTCGAAAAACACAAAATGGCATCCGAGCACACTAGCTCAACGACCAAATACAAAGACCCTCACCAAAAGGTGCTGTGCACACTAACGCACGGCCGGCTCGTTTGCGGCCCGATGCACCAAAAGGTGGAAAGCGCTCGAGACAACGAAAAAACTGCACAAATCAAAAACGAACTACTCAGCCACGTTCCCTCGACGCCAAAAATCGGCGCAAATAAAACATAGCAATAATCATATCCAACCGGAAGGAGAAAAAGAACTCAAGCGCACCAGATAGACACCGCAATGCCTAATGCGCAAAATCCAAACGAAGTGCCAAGATGTCAAAAGCCGGGCAACTCGAGAACACAGATTTCTTCGTTCGATACGTGGCTCTTTGGCCCGGACCTTCTATCGACAGGTCTGAAATTCTAGGCAGCTGGAGAACCTCTCGAACATAGGGTTTAAATTTTAAAGGCGACAAACGTAAAAAAGGCCAAAACATACTAGACGGCCACTCAGGAACTATTAAGGTACCACGACCGCGACAACTTTGCAGCTTCCTGACAACTGGAACGACGAGGTCTACAGGGGGGCACAGCCAATTGTTAGCGCCACTCCAATCTTGCGCGAACGCATCTACCCCAGAGCTACCGGGAGATGCAAATCTCGAATTAAATACAGGTAACTGAGCGTTGTAGTAAGACGCAAATCTGTCACAGGTATGAGGACCCCAAATTACATCTATCATTCTGAAGACGCGGAGGGATTGATGGACCAGTCGTCTTTGTCAATGAATCGACTCAACAGATCTGACTGCTTATTCGATTCACGAGGAATCCATTCGGCTTCCAAAGAAATATAATTAGCGAGACACACGCTAAAGACTGCCAAGGCAACCTGCTGCAACCCGATAGAAACGATCGCAGCTGCGGCGTGATTGTCAGTGAAAACTTTAAACTTCTCGTGCCTAAGCTGCTCAATGCAGGAAACTCAAACGTAGTAAATAGCCTTAAGCTCACGATAGGTAGAGCTCCGGCCAATTTCCTCAGCGGTCCACATACCACTGACCAAAGAACCGTTCAAAGACGCTACATAACCACCAAAAGCTAACTCGCTTGTATCGCTAAAGAGAACAGTACAAGATGAAGAAGGAGATGAAATTGGATAACCGTTAAAACAGTCCACGTTAATATACCAAAATTTAAGCTCCTCGAGAAGGGCGGGGGTGAAAAAGACGACAGAATCCCACGATGATCTAGCTTCAATAGTAAGATATATCTGACGGGTCAACAGACGCGCAATAGGACCGACCGCTAAGGCAATGGATAAGACGGAACCCGCGATCTTAGCCAAGAATCTATAAGTACAAAAACTATCTGAGATAGCAGCATGCAAAAGCCCCTTCAACTTGAATACAAATTTTTCTGGCAGAAAAATTTCATCGCTATGGTGTCAATAACAAAACCTAGCCATTGCCCTACCTGCACAGGAGCCCAATGAGATTTTGCTTCATTGCACAGAAATCCCGAAGCGCTAAGCTCCCAACGCTGGATAAAACGAGCCGCAGCAGCCGGGATCTTGTCAGGCTGACCGCAAAAACCGTCCTCTATGTAGATAAAGCTAAGATGACCCATAGAACGCCACCTGTTAACCAGAGGACGCATCAACTTAGTAAAACAAAAACAAGCACTACTTAAGCCGAAAGGCAGAAGAGAAAATGAGAAATAACGGCGCTCCCCATTTCCAAATACCCATGAAAACCCTAAATACTGCTGATGGTCATCGCAAATATCCACGTGATGATACCCGGACTTTAAATCCCAAGTAAAAAACCAGTAGTCCTTTTCAAACACTTGAGAAAGTGAGCGCAAATTCTCATATCTAAATTTGGGTTTCGCTAAAAATTCATTCACATGCCTAAGGCTTATTACTAGGCGGAGCTTTTTGCCTTCCGCAACTGATAAAGGATTAACACAAAAAGGCGGAACTTCATGTTCAGAAATACACTCGCCAGCTAGCAATTCCAGAATCGCCTGCGAAACAAAATCCTTGCGCCTAAGAGCTGACAAATTATTGCGCAAAAAACAGCGCGAAGGATAAGCAGCAAAGGCAGCCTGTAGCCGTCCCTAATAATACTTAAGACGATTCGGAATTCAGAAGCACCTAAAGTATCGCACCAAAAATCAACGGCGGCCTAAGGCGGCCCTTAACCTTAACACCGAAACTATCAGCGGAAAACTCTCCAGCTTGTAAATTAGACACATCCACAATTCGATCATACTCAACTCCATCATCCAAATCTTGGGCACCACCGGCTAGTCATTCGGAGCTCGTTTTTGAAACTGAAGCCGCAAATGGGGAGGACTTGGAGCAAAATGCACTGAGATGGTCATACTCTCCGCACGAAAGGAAAAAACAGAAACACAGTACAATTATCATGACAGCCCCCCGGTGGGGTGAGTGCAATGGCTGTCAGACATGCAGACTAATCCACCCACAATGGTGGTTCACCTTAAACGAGGGCTCACCAGCGCGTCAAACTCACTGGGGAATCGAACCCCACCTCACAAAAATTCAAAACAGGAACAAAACAGCAGCAAGAACAGACTAACGGAAAATACAGTCGACAACAAGATTTACTTCAACATTAGTAACAGACAACTTATGAGACTTGATTAGACTTTGGACGAGCTTGAAAACAGTAGCTTGATCAGAACCGGGTTTCATTCTGGACAAGGTAACACGAGTTAACTTTTTGACATCGGACGGGGACGAAACTGCATGGACGATTTCACTTTCTTCAACATCAGACGAGACAGACGGCACAAGAACAGGAGACAAAATAAGAGTACTGACAGACAGGAACGGAACGCGAGGCAGGAGACGTGACTTGGGAACCAGGCGGAACGGGAGCAGGGAACGAGATGGGAACACTGACAGGAGCAAGTGGGAGGACTGGACACGAAGCAGAAGACGTAACCCGGGAGACAGGCAGGACAGCAGACACAGGCGTGGACGGGACGGTAGAGACAGGAGCAGACACGGCTTGAATGACAGGTAGGGAAGGAACGGCAGACACAGGCGTAGTTACAGTGGAGACAGGAACGGACGCAGGAAGACTGGGACGGGACAGGCCCCAGGCCTGCGCACAATCCCGAGCCCTGTGACCTGGCTGTTTACAGCGCAGGCACCGACCTGAGAAAGGCCAAGCCTGAGGCAAATGACCACTTTCATAACAGATTGAACACACGACGGGCTGGCCAGCATGCCACACACGAACGGGAAACTGGGACACACACAACGTAGACGGGATGGACTGGACGGACTCATCAAAAAACATGAGAAGAACACGGGTACCATTAGCCACGGACGGAAAAACAAGGAAGAAACAGGGACGAACGGAGTAAACAACACCAAAAGACTGGAACACAGCTTGGACATCAAGATCAGGAACTTCAAATGGGAGGTCACGCACATACACAGAACGAAGAATCACACCAGGAACGGTAACAGGAATAGGCACATCACCAGACAGGAACGAAGACCCCCGAAGGAGCTCGTCCCTGTACTCGGTAGACTTGAGGGTGACGCGTACTCTGCGTATACATGATAAATTCCTCACGGAAACGCGCAGAAAATAAATAACTGCTTAACTGCGTCCCGCATTTATTTAATTATTATTGCTATGTTTAAGTGGTTTTGAACTATATTCTCGTTAAAGCTATAAAAATTTCCGAAACTCAGAGCACAATTAAAGACTAAAAAGACTAGACAAGTGGAATATTTCGTTCGGATCTACCGAACTTCGTCAGCCACAATGTAAATTTGAAAGTTAAGAAGGGTTATACAATGGTCTCCAGGGGGGCTAAAATTGTGTCATAGATGTAGTGTTTTTGAGACTTGTCAATCATTTATGCAAATGACCCACGCGGTCTAGGAGCTAGGACTTTGTATGTTGTAGTCGTCGTGTCTGTTTAGTAAATGTACTGTTGTGTTCGGACAAGTGGTTTCAAGTGTTCATTTGACCGTAAACATCACATCTGGCGACGAGGATCAAGCAAAGAACCCACAGAGCGCGTTCTACCAGGATTTCCGAAGCGATTTCTACAGAGATTTCCGAAGAGAATTCCGAAGCGATTTCCCGCGAAATCAAAACAATGGCGATTTCACTTTCTAACTTCCCACCGTTTAAAGTTCACGTCGATGGAAATGGAGGTCCTAGATGGAAGAAATGGCTAGGGCGATTCGAGAGATTAACCATTGCAATGGGGATTACCGATGACAAGCAGAAAAGAGCTCTTCTCCTGCATTACGGCGGTCCAGAGGTCGACGAGATCTTCGAGACACTTCAAGACGTCGGCGAGGACAAGGATTACAACAAAGCCGTCGAAAAACTAACCGCGTACTTCTCTCCACAAGTGAACACAACATACGAAGTATACAACTTCCGTCAGGCCAAGCAAAAGGATGGAGAAACTCTGGACAGTTTCCATACCCGTCTGAGAAGCCTAGCAAAGACCTGCGATTTCGCAAATCCAGACAAAGAGATCAAAGAACAAATCATCTTGAACTGCCAGTCAAACCCCCTTCGGCGTAAAGCTCTGCGAGAGGACCTCGATTTGGCTGGTCTCATGAAAGCTGGTAGAGCCCTGGAATTAAGCGAAGTACAAGCGAAGGATTTTGAAAATAAGGATAAAACCGTGAACGCGATAAAACCACCCCAAAAAGGAACACTAACGCAACCCAAAGGCAAACATCGCCGTGCGCAAAATCGCCAAGACTCACGCAACCGTGACAAATCCCGAAAGCGCGACGGAAAATGTAGGAACTGCGGTGGAATATACCCTCATAGAGACAGCTGCCCCGCAAAGAACAAAAAGTGTACCTCATGTGGCAAACTAAACCATTTCGCCCAAGTTTGCAGAACAAACCCACCTGAGTCGGCAAACCAGATCACGCATCGAGACACTGATGTAGAAGATGAG
>OX421453.1:33120602-33125602 GCA_949126865.1 Montipora capitata
TTTAACTTCACAAATTGTTTTATATTCGAGCTTTGAAAAAACTTAACGCATTCATTTGCAAAGCAGTTTGGAAGAACGTTAACGGGAAAGTACAAAGCCACTCACAGCTCTGTCGTTAGTCCACGCGGGTCGCGTCTTGTTTATGACTCCAAACCGGATACGTCACAGAAAGAGCCACATTTCGATGCAAAAATGGTAAAATGTGTTTGCTGTTGATGTCAACTTTGATCTATTAAAGAATGTATTCGAGTTTAGGTGCATATGAACCGTGTTTCAAAGAAGACTTTTTCCCTCTGGAATTGTTAATTCTTATCAAACTGCAAATCTGAGATTTTATTATGCTAGTTGTCCTTCGAAGGGAATTATGATGAACTTTATTTCAGTGTCAAGTGTATCTAACGCTGGAGCCCTAATTCGGGACACTGTACAAGAATCTTATCAACTCTTATCTTATCACATCGTAGGTTGGTTTTTGAGGAGAGGGGGGAAACCCGGAAATGTTACCCGGAGAAAAACCTCTCGAAGCAGAGTAGAGAACCAACAAACTCAACCCAAATATGGCGCCGGGTCTGTGAATCAAACCCAGGCCACATTGGTGGGAGGCGAGTGCTCTCACCACTGCATGTGCTATCCCAAAGCAGGGTTTTCGACAGATTTGTAAAGTAGTTGACATATTTCTAAAAGCACCGGACGTGACATTTTTTGCAAGGCGCCTTGCGAGCGCCGAAGGCGCGAGCTACCTAGAGGGGCCTGGGGGGCATCCAGAATTGTTTTTAAGGACGGTGCCTACTAATTCTAAGGTATTTTTGCCCCGATTTGTGATTATGCAGGAAAGGTAGATCTTAACAAGTGTTATTGAAATCCAAAAAGAAAATTGGGGGTAACCACGCATTTTTCAAAGATAATTCATGAACAATATTTGTAAAAAGCTTTAAAATACAAAGCAATGTATGGCGTTCTTTCTCAAATTGAAGCTCAATTATCTCTATAGAATGCATGGTTACCCCCAATTTTCTTTTTGGATACCAAGAGTACTTACGAAGATCTACTTTATCTACATAGTTTTAAACCGCGCAAAAATATCCCTGCATTAGTGAGCATCAGCGATAGGAAATCCGATTATCTGGAGATGCGCAGAACGTATGCGCAATAACAATAGTAGGCACCGTCCTTAATAGAACACTCACAAACGCGGTTTCCAGAGAACCCAACAATCAGTTTCCCAGGCACGGCTGGAGTTCGCTCAAATTCTCTTTAAAAAGTAATTTTAAAACTTTTATAATAAAAAGTAACAAACCCCTCAAATACGACTAGAACGAAACGTCCGGCCTCCGACCTCAAACGAAAACCCCGCCGAAGTGTAGAAGGAATCGAGTAACAAATAGTTCCGTTTTTAAAATACATCTCTTTCATTTATTCACCTGGCGTAAATTAACTTCAGGCATCTCCCTCATAAGGATAACTTTGCCTTTTTTTTTCCTTAGCTTAACAATTTTCTTAATAATGTTGGGCCACATTTGCTGCTGGAGGGAAAAAACATTTTTGTTGAGCTCGCAAGATTTTTTCTTGCACTCAGAGTGGATTGAATGCATTAAATTTTGCTTTGATTCATGATCGCCTCGTTTAATTGATCTCTACAGTGATACAAGGCAGAGTTGGGAAAATAGCTGGGAATGCTTTTAACTTTGCGCTAAATTCTCGGTATGATTTTTACACAGGACGTCAAAAAACAAGTCGTAATTACTAGCGTTTGGTTGAAGCAGGTAACTTAAGCCCGTTGGTAAGATAATGCAAAATGATCTTAAACTATATATTTTGAATTACCTGTCCATTATATGGAACTGCAGAATATCCAGTCACTATTATGTTTTATATATATATATATATATTTTTTTTTTTTCCTCTCTTTCTCTGTTTTTAACCTAATTATGATCAATATCACTATCTAATTTATCATAAGATTTTTACAGTAGCTCTGCCATTTTTCCTCATAAAATTAAAATTCTGTTCTATTTATTTATCTGAGGGAGCCCATTCTCTATAAGCCTGCTGGCTTCTTTTGGGCTTCCTCGCCATGAGATTGTAAACAGTAAGACTTTTTTTTTTCATTTTCTTCTCTCTCTTGTACCCCTTATGGCGAATAAATAAATGAAATGAAATAAATTTAGCGGCATTCTCTGAAGAACGAGGAATATAACAATACAAGTACACGCCAGTAACATACAACTACGGGCGCGTTCGATTGACCGTATTCCGGAATAGGAATACACGGACTAGAAGTTAGAAATCCTTCGTTTTTGCGGAGGTTGACATTAAAATTATCAAACACTTGCTAAAATGCTACTTTAAACATATCTTTATTATCCGCCAGACATACCGTTTTAAATAATCACTCCACGTATTCTTATTCCGGAATAGGGTCAATCGAACGCACCCTCAGTGGCGGAGTATTCTGCAGTTTGCGCCGAATCGTAAGTAGAAGCAGATTCCAAAATGTAAGGGTGGCACAGCTGAACGATCTATCGCCCAAGGTCATCTTGGATCTCGTGTTTATTGTTCATAAAATTCCAGGAACATGATTGCTGCGAGGATTATTCTTTCCTTCAAGACACATTAATTCAATTTCTTACACTTGGTATTTTCGATATTGGCAGGCCTGGTTTGATCCAGCTTTGCAATGGAACCAATCAAAACATGGCTGGATTGAAGAGATCAGTTTATCTCCTGATGATGTCTGGGTGCCAGATACAGTTCTCCTAAACAAGTAACCCTAATCTGAAAACAAAATTTATCGATTTGTATGCGCACGAAGCACTCGTGGCGGTTGTTGATTGTTTTGTTTAAATATACTTATTTGTTGTCTTATAGACTTTGATCTCAGTTTGTTCGTGCTAGTTCGATTTTTGATTGTTTCAGCACGTTTTTTATATTTGATATTCGCGGTTTTCAAAACGGTTTGTGTTATTCCATCCTGCATTGTAGCGCGGAGACCAACAAAATGGGGAAGCCTGTGGGAATGAAAAATCCCCTTCTCGTGACTTCCCATGGCACAGTCCGCTGGTTGGCGCCCGTCATTCTCAAGAGTTCCTGCAAACTCAATGTTCGCTATTTTCCCTTCGACGAACAATTTTGTAGACTCAAGTTCGCATCTTGGACGTACAGCAGAAGTACAATCCAGTTGCAGCCGGAGGAAACTGACATACTTCAGAATTACACAGGTAAATGCAAAAAAAAAAAATAATAATAATGAGCTAAAACGCAGGTTTGATCTTATTATCTTCCCAAGGCTTTTAAGTGAGGCAATTCTGGCGACCACGTTGATAACCCCAGAGTCGCCTCTCCCTTGGGAGATTCAGCACACCCACTGTTGTAAAAGCCAATCTCCCTTCGGAGATTTAACACGCCAACTGTTGTAAATGCCAGGCCAAGCTATCTCAGCGTCAAGGAAAATATAATATTTTCGCGGGAAAAATCTGTTTCTAAAAATAAATTTACCCGGGAAAGGGTTGTCTCAAGGATTTAGTGAAGATATACTCCCCCCTTGATGAGCTCTCGACAGATGTGATTTTCAGACCTTTACACACATGTGCAGAAAAAAAAAAGAAAGAAAGAAAGAACATTTTAGTTCTGTGAATCACAAACACGATGAATACGTTTCATTTCAGAGAGTGGAGAGTGGAACCTACAGAGCGTTTATGCCCTGACTTCATCAAGCAGAGCAACTCACATACACACCGAAGGCAAGTCGGCAGTAACGTACGTCATACACATACGTCGAAAGGTTTTCTATTACTTCTACTACCTCATCGCTCCATGCATGATGACGTCATTTATGACATTGATCCTGTTCACCCTACCCCCTGAGAGTGGGGAGCGTATGGTAGTGGGAGTAACAATTCTCTTGTCACTGATTGTGTTCTATTTGTTGGCTTCCACTCACATTCCTGAGACCTCAGACGTGGTACCGTTAATCGGAAGGTAAACGCCTTTATTACTCTTCTTATTAGTAGCCTGCATCGAGATCATGCGATTCTCTTTACAGCGGCTTAGACTGACGTCACGCAATCCAAACCCTTGCGTGACCTTGGCAACAGCAGATCGGCGAGATGTAAAGGAGACAATTATTGTCGTAAACAGCCATGGAAATTTTAGCACGAAGAGTCTCATTGTAATAATTGAAGCAAATTCATATAGGTTTGCACAAGATTTTTCTCCCAGTTTTGAACCTTTGTAAATTACAGTTTTTCAAAACGAACGAATCGAGAGAATACTTAAAGAGGCACTGTCATAAGCTGCGCATGCTCGAGTTTGTTCGCTCTCGCGCTCACGGAAAATTCTAGCCGCCATTATGGATTCACGCGTGAGTCACATATATTCGCAGCTAATGAATTCGATGTCAAACATAGCGCTCAGAATTTAACATTTACCTGTCAGGAAGAACTATATGCTGTATGCCCTCGATCATCCACAAACCGTGGATTTTTTGGTGAACCTAGAGAACAGGCTCTAAATCCATCACAAAGTCAGCTTTAACAAGACAGCAGGTGCAGGATTACATCTCGGGTACGTTGGTGAAAGACGAGTCCGCTGTCATAGCATCAACGCCGTTCTCTATTTTTAAATTATTGTCTCCCTTTTTGTTGCTGCCTTTATTTGTCAGAAATCTCTTGTATTTTCCTTCCTTTATTCTTCAGATATTATGTCGTGACCATAACTGAAATCTCGTGCGCACTGATCTTAACATGTTGGGTGTTGAGATTTCATCATTACAACACATCGGTGGGAAAAGTTCCAAGCTGGGTCAAAGTAAGTGAGCACATTTGGAAAATTATTAAAATCGCGAGTGCATCTTTAAGCACTTATATTCGGATCTGCGCAGACGCGTTGAATAAAGGTTAAGGTCGAATCAAAATCGCGACTCCAAGAGTAAAGGAAAAGTTCGACTTTGAGGCCCCCGCCACGAGGAAACATGGTTACAGAAGCAAATGTTTCCCGTTTGC
>OX421453.1:33130602-33140602 GCA_949126865.1 Montipora capitata
AGAATACGTCAAATACCCTCATCAGAAGTCAGTCAGTTTTAAGCCTCTGTTACAGGTTGAAACTTTTCGCAACGGCGCTGCGAAGCAAGTGTCAGCAGGCGTTGTACTTTTTAACATGGTCGGTTTCATCAAACTTTTTGAACTTCCGTTGCCAGGCAGGTTTCACGAAGTGGTTTTACACGATGAAAATCTTGTTTTTATCACCACTGCGATCGGTGCGACAGTTGCAGAAGTACGTAGAAAGCGGTTCCACTTTTCGCAACGGAAGTTCAAAAAGTTTCACGAAAACCGACCATGATGCACGGTGCAAAGCCTGGTGAACTTGTTTTGCAGCGCCGTTGCAGCTAAAACTTCCAAAGTGTAAAAGCGGCTTTGAAAAAAGAAAGCGCGCAAAAAGATTTTGCCATTTAGTACAGAATATTGCCCATCGTGCAGTGCCTAATCTCAAATAGATTTTAAACGACAACTGGGATCTCATAAAAAAACAGCCCTAGCTGAGAAATCTTTTTAAATCCTCCCCTTATTTCGTATAGAAAAGGGAGATCTTTGAAAGATGTACTCGTTAAAGCAAAAGTCTGAGGGTCTTATAAAAGTGGTGTTTGGCCATGCCATGCGAGGTGACCCCTGATGACTGACGTTTTATGACACCGGAAGTGTTTACAGACGGAAGTCAGGTCTGTCGCTAACCGGCCGGTTTCATCCGAGACTATGAGTTAAAGGCCTTTCACATAAATGTATTTGTGTGACATACTAAAACGATCATCTATAAACAAGATAACTTGACCCTATTTAAGCCAATCCTTTAGTTATTGCTTTAAGGATATCTGAGACATTTGACAGCTGATATTGGCTTGCTTATTTGACGGTAAAATTATTGCGTTTTTGACGGTTGACGGTTAAATTTTTGGCCATTTGACGATTGACGGTTAACCCCATTGACACCCTCCGTCATGGTTACGGACACGTCATATCCCACCTACTATTGTCACTGCGCATACGTTCTGCGCATCTCTAGATACTTGGGATTCCTACGTTTGATGCTTATTAATACAGGGATATTTTTGCGCGGTTTAAAATTATGCGGAGAAAGTAGAACTTATTAAGTACTCTTAGTATCCAAAAAGAAAATTGGGGGTAACCATACATTTTTGAGAGATAAGTAAGCTTCAATTTGCAAAAGACGCCATACATTTCTTTGCATTTTAATGCTCTTTACAAATATTGTTGATCAATTTTCTTCGAAAAATGCGTGCTTACCCCCAAATTTACGAACTTAACTTGCAAGCAAACGCTCTGGGCGGATGTAAACCTTAAAGGCATCGGACTTCCAGCGGCCAAGAGTGCGAATTTGTGAATCATAGAATCCTTAAGCTTTTTCAGCCGCATGCGATGCATCTCCGATTCGAAAACTGTGACCTTTGTACCGACGGGTATCAAGGCCACAGAATGACAAGCAACGTTGCAACTCAGTATTGAATTGATCGACCGTAATCGGTGCGAAACTTAAATGACAGAAAAGCTGACCGGGCGATTTCCACTCAGTACGAGATAATCTAAAATGGCCTGCACGGGACAAAACTGCGCGGGGCAGTCTTCTCGTGATATTAATATCTCAAAAGGGCGGTTGTTGACATTGTTTGTATTCGGAGATTACCAGCTTGAAGAAATGAGCTTTGCCGTCGGAAATTAAAAATCGTAACGCGCTAAATTGAAGAACGGTGGAAACAGACTTAGCACTATTGGCTGCTAGTTCGCCGATGCGGAAAACCCCATAAAAGGCTAAAAGGAACATAGCTCTGTAGAGAGTTCGTTGAAAAGCCGAAGAGTTGTGAATCGAAGCGACCTTAGCTTACAAGTTCGTGCAAGACCGGGCGGGAGATTGGCAGACGAATATCACTCTTGCGACGGCGGCTCACCGCGGTCAACAGCTTTTGAATAAGAAAAGATTTCGTGGGATGGGAAAAACTTTTAAGCTTGTGTACGTAACTGATTGCGGAGATGTACAATGCTATAGTTGACGGCGCCTTGCCGGCCGATGGATAACAGGTATATAAACAGAGCCAGCATGTTTGGACTCAAAGGAAGTTGGGGGCTTGAAGTTTTATAAAAACAGTGAGCGAAATCTTGGAAAACAGCCCAAGCCCGTTGATAAAGTTTGCGAGAGCCCGGTTTTAATGCCGAACTGAGAAGATCCCTCAAATTAGCGACCAACTCTCCGGTAGGTTCGTCGGGACCGGAGTGGGAAATGTACCCTACCATTGTTTAACATGCCTAGCGTCCTTATTTAAACGGATATGATGATGTGCCTTTTTGATGCCTTTGGTAAGGTCAATAAGGCGACGTAGGAAAGCGCGGCCTGGAACGACGACAGAACACGCAAAGTTTAAAAGACCGATAAGGGACTGAAGCCCCCGAAGGGTAACTGTTCGATGTTTGTGAAATTGATGAAGCAACGTGCGACATTTTAAAAGCTTATCAGGAGGTAATCTAGCCTCTTGAGAAACAGAGTCAAGAGTAATACCCGCGAATTCAAGTGTGGTCCTCGTCTCCATTGTCTTTTCATGAGCAATCGGCCCTTTGAGATAATCACACAGGCGGAGAAAATTCGCCAAATCGGCTTCGCATTTCTCTGCAGAAGGGGCCACGAATAAAAAATCATCTAGAATGTGTAAGACGGCTGATGCCCTTAATTTCTGCATCGAGAGCCACTCCAAAGCAGTGCTAAATTATAAAGGTTTCAAAAATGGCGAACGAAGATAAGCAACCCATCGGGAGACAGCGATCGAAATAATATTTATCCGCCCATTTTATCCCAAGCAAGGAATAGTCTTGAGGATGTATAGGGATGATACGAAAAGCCGATTTTATGTCGGTTTTGGCCATGAAGCAGCCAACCCCCAAACGCTGGACAATTTTCACTGCCTGATTTATGGTGGCGTAATGAACAGTAGAACAGTCGTCGGGAATGTTATCATTAACACGAGGGGTAGGATAATTGTTGAATTAGGCGAACCTCGTTTGGTGTCTTTGGGAACTATGCCAATGGGCGAGGAGCGAAAATTAGGAAAAGGAGCGTTGGTAAAAAGGTCCAGCAATCCTGCCAGCATCAATTTCCTTTTGCAATTTAGAGATGACCAAATCCGGGTTTTGTAGGGCGCTTTTCAGATTAGGAGACTCGAACGGGGCGAGCTTGCCAATAAATTGTATGCGAAAGCCATAACGAAAGCCATGGACCAAATATCTAGCCAAATTAGACACATAATCCTGGAGCAAGAATTCAAGTCGATCCACCTTTACGGGCGTGACCGGTCGGTAAGCTGAGCAGAATTGAGGACGCCGGATATTCCTGATTTAGGGGGTCCGTGGCGCGTGTGGTTCCCGGACGCGGAACAGTGACTAGCGGGCTGTTTTGTCCCACATTTGCAGCAGATATGCTCGTAATTGCAGCCACTACAGGTTTTTCCGGCATGAAATGTCCAACAAATAGGCTTGGGAAAGGTGCGTGAAAGAGAACGGGGTCGATTGTCATGGGTTGGGTTAGAGGGTATTTTCCCGCGGGAATTCACCATCGCCCTGAGCCATAGTTCCCAGTGAATTTGATCCCAAGGGTGTTGTTCAGGGGCGGACTGCCTCAAAAAACGAAATTGCTCGTCGTAGAGAAGCCACTCACCCGACTTAAAGGCAATATCGCGGACTACTTCACAATACTTCATTAATTTTGGAGCATCCTGGGGCACCCTTTCTACATAAATTGCTACGAAAGTATTGAAGGCAGTTACCCACTGGGTAATGGTCTGCACCTTTTTAGAGGACTGCACGGGCTCTAGATGGAGACGGTTCTGTGAGGAAGTAGTATTCCCCAGCGAGAGTGATAGTGCGAACTTTTCAGTCGGGGGCCCAACGCCTAACAGCGCCCTAAAGTCTACATATTTGTTTTGCCAAATCTTGGCTTTGATCTTAGCACTCACGCGTGATCCCAGGGAGATGGCGATGCTGGTAAATAATTGGCGGGGCCCATCTTCGGTCCCAGACATGGTGCAAGATTCAAGAGTACCAGAGACTCCCGTGAGCGCCGTTACCTCGTCCTCCACCGCCTGATCATTTGGGTGCACAATTGACGAGGAAGGAGCTTTGGTTAACTCGTCATTGGTGCTGAAACGTCGATTCGCTAGGGCAGCATTCACGGCTTCAGTGACGGCCACATAAATGGTAGTTGCCAGAGCCTCGACATTTACTTGCATAAGTCCAGAGTCGTTATTGGCTTCAGGAGTTGCAGATGAAGCCACGGAGGGCGCTGTAGGAGCCACTTCAGGGAGCTGAGAAGGACGTGACCGCTTTGAGCGACGAGAATTTGTACCCAACGTGCGTTTCTTGGGAGGCATAGCTGATGGTGAAAAAAGGTACCGGAAAGATAAACTAATTAAAAAGGAGGCGTGAGCGCAAGTGTTACCCACACTGGTTAGAAGTCAATTAAGAATCAACAGATGGCCCGCATCTGGTTAAACTGATAAGCTGGGCTGTCGGAAAAATGAATCGGAGCAGGAATTCCTCAGAAGGGCGTATTGTAAAATGACCTGAATAAAAAATGACAACAGCAAGAGCGTGTGTGCTAGCGCAAAAACGTATCATAAAGCCGAGTTCCATAGCGGTGTGAGAAAAAACAGCAGCCGAGTGCATTGGACACACCTAACCTACTCGGTGGTCGAAAGGATTGTACACCCGTATGGCTTTTGTAATTATCTCACAATAAATAACAACCAAAGCCGGTATAAGAAATATCCGCACATGATATAAGAAGTTGTGAACAGCGTGGAATGTTGCAGCCAAAACGTCAGCAACGTGTAATTCCAACTAAAGGCTGATTCATTAAAAATTATATATTCATCGGCTTGGTGAACATAAACCGCAAGGAACTGGCGAACAAATAGCAAATCTTTTCAATAATGAGAGATTGCGATTGGTTAAATGCTCTCATTGTGTAGGGAATGTAAGCATCTTAAAACGGCCCCTCTGAGGCTCCTAAAAAGTCGATAATGGCCGCGCGAGTTTAAATGAACGCCATCGCTGGAATAAAGGCTAACCTTGGTATTCCAAAACCCCCTGTGCCTCCAATAAAAAGAGTACGGGAGTGGCTCAAGCAGGACCTTTAAGTACTTGACTAAATCGCGAACACGTTTATTATACGTAGGGCTCGATTCTCGATAAACAGTTTGGCAAACGCAAACACGTTTGACCTGAATGCGGTCATGAAGTAAAGCGACTAAATCCTCAATAGCAGAAGCTATCGAGAACGGGACAGCGTGAACGACATCGTTTGATCCCAGCTGTAAAATGACAATCTGGGGCAAAAAAGACTCAACCACTGGTAAATCAAAGGCACGTGCCTTTGCAATAGTTCGACCGCCAACACCATGCCATTTAATTTCGCAGGCTTCGGCAATGAGAAAATTGGCGTTAAGGTCGGGATGAGAGGCAATAAAGTCCTTTAAACGGCGGATAAAGGAGTGGCCAAGAATCAATACCCGAGGTGGAGCCATGCCAAACGTTTAGGGAGAATAAAGCTCTCCAAAAAAGAACTTAAGCAGCATACAACTTGCCTGGAAAATCTTGATAATCCAAGTTTAGTCCGTGAAGGTACAGCTAAGAGCGCAAGTCACGAAGATTGCAATCCCTTAACTAGACCTAACCTTACTCCGCCCTTATCTACGATTGGCTCATTTTTCTGGATGAATGCATCTATTTACCCGAGGAGGTCAAAGTCGACGACATAAATAGCATCATTCCTTACAGGAATAATGCCCCTTTTGAATTAGTAGGCACTGTCCTTAACTCTTTTCTTGTGCTTTACAACCGTTTAATTTTCAATAATTGTAATGATCTTTCGCTAGGAAAAACAAATCGTTGTAAAGCTAATGAACTATTAATGACCACTTAATAATCACCTTGACCGTTTGGTCGTTGCAGCAAAAGGGAGTTTAAGAAACGAAGACGGCTACGGCAACGACAACGCCAAAAAGCAGTAATATTATTGGTTAAAAGAACCAAAAATGATCGTGCTGCACGTGCGGCACGCATTTTTGAACATTTCTCTCCCGTACTCGTCAAAACTACTACTTGAAATGAACAAATTTAAGGTTTTGACGACAACGTGGACAAACTACTGTGAATCTTTCAGTCTCACTCTTCAAAATCCGTCCGAACCAATCTAGTTTTAGGACACTTCGCCCATATTGAATAATATAAACAAGATGGAATAATCATGAAATACTTCGAATAGCTCAAACTTATATTTTGAAGTGACGTTTTCGTCGCCGTAGCCGTCGTGGTTTCTTAAACTCCCTAAAAAGAGTGATAGCGAGGTCAATACAGCTTGAGATTTTGCTACAACGACCGAACGGTCAAGCTTATTAAGTTGTTCATTATATGGCTAACAGAACGGTTTTAAAGAAGAAAAAAATAAGTTCCATAACCAAATCGGCCCGTGGGCATTACGGGAGAGTAATACCCTAGCGCTTATATTAGCTGCTCTTAGCTTGGCTAATCACAGCTCTCGTTATGTCGGCCAGAAACACAAGCCATATAATAAGAGGAATTACTACTTTGATAAAATCTCTACATCGACTCAATCTGAACTCTTCAATCTCGTTGATGGACTGTTCACCGTAAAGAACAAGATAATCCTGCCTACCCATACTGACCGGCATGAACTTGCTACACGATTCTGCACTTTCTTTGATTCTAAGATCTCTGATTTACTGGACGACTTAATATCCACTTGTGGCATTGGCGATTGTCATCGCTATGACAAGCAACCTACTCCATCAAGTTATGAGCTGAGTACCTTCAAGCCAGTGACATCTGAAAATGTTAAATCAGTCATTATGTCATCACGAACGAAGTCCTGCAGCTTGGACCCGATACCTACAGTCCTTGTAAAGAAGTGCATTGACGTCTTGGTTCGCCCTATCACTGCAATTATCAACTCATCACTTATGATTGGCGTATTCCCTTCGCAATTTAAGCATGGCCTGGTCACCCCTATCATCAAAAAGAAAGATCTTGATCCTGAGCTTCTCAAGAATTATCGTCCCATTACAAACTTGTCCTTCTTATCGAAAACAACAGAACGTGTTGTATCTAATCAGCTACATCAGTATTTGCAAGTTAATGGACTCTATGATCGAATGCAGTCTGCCTACAGGCCTAACCACAGTACAGAAACAGCATTACTCCGTGTCCATAATGACATCAGCTTGGCGTTAGACGACAACAATGACGTCATCCTCGTTTTGCTGGACCTGAGCTCTGCTTTCGAAATGGTTAATCATCAGATACTTCTCAAGAGACTCCAGGACCGTTATGGTATTTATGGTACAGTTCTTGATTGACTCAAATCTTACTTGAGTGAGCGCACGCAGTCTGTCAAGATTGGCGATGAGACTTCGGAACCGATCCGTTTAGCCCGAGGTGTACCACAGGGCTCTGTCCTCGGACCATCTTTGCTCTCTCTGTATGTTGCACCTATTGAAGACATTATTAAAAGCTATGGTCTCAACTGTGCTGTCTATGCTGATGGTACACAGCCTTATGTTTATCGATTGAAAAATCTCTTTTACAGAGCGGTATTTCTAATCTTCAGAAATGCATCGAGGCTATCCTTGAATGGTTGGCAGATAACGAGTTAGTATGCAACGAATCGAAGACGGATGTCATACAGTTGTCCTCTCGATTTCAACAACATGACCTTCTTTCTGAGATCACCATTGGTAAATCAAACGTAGTGCTTGCGTCTTCAGTCCGTGATCTTGGTATAACACTAGACTGCCATCTTGACATCTCTGAAACGTGTTGGGCAAGTTAGAAGATATCTTGACAATGCAACCACGGAAAAACTCACCCATGCCCTGATTACATCTAAACTCCACCAGTGTAACAGCTTGTTATACTGGCTTCCAGATAAAGAAATCTCTAAGATTCAGCGAATTCAAAACTCCGCAGCAAGATTGGTTACACATTGACCCACTTCAAGCAAAAAAAAAAAAAAACCTATTGCTTGGTTTACAAGACCTGATGGGTGACTAAAGTATCGTGTGATGTTGACAAGAGCAGATTAGTATAAAGGCCAAACAACAACTAACTGCCTCATTTACCTTTGTATCACCAACCTATTCCCTTCGGAAGGCGATTCACAGTGATTTCTGACAAGTATTAATTAGTAGTGTAGGATGGGAACAGAAATCGATACAACAAAGGAAATGAGTGAAAATGTGTTCAGCCGGGAATCGAACCCACGCTCAAACCCACACAATTATTTCATATATAGGGGGAAATTTACTGTGAATCGCTGATCAACTTGAGCATAGTGACGCGATCCTCTCTGCAGAAGATGCGCGATTCTCCTCGGCGCTTGCCATATAAAGGTCCTTCCAATTCGGCTGAATGGCGGGGTTGGTTCAGTGGCCTAGTGGCAAGGCATCTGACCGGTAATCAGGAGACCCGGGTTCGATTCCTGGCTGAACACATTTTCACTCATTTCCTTTGTTGTATCGATTTCTGTTCCCATCCTACACTACTAATTATATATATATATATACAGCATAGCATACTATATAATTATATATATATATATATAATTATTGGTAACGTTAACTAAGCTTGGTTATCCTTGCATTGGCGAAAACCTTGGTTATTCCAGGTAGATTGAGGTGATAACATCTTGGTATAAATAAACGCTTGGATGGCATCAGAACCAAGCTGAAACAAGAACTGAAAGACACTGGCAAGAATGTTAGTATCCAAAGCCAAAATCTGGTTGAGAATACAATTTAGAACATACACTGTAGACACAAGACCAGACAGGCAAATACCAACACATACATACATGTAACGCACAAAAACATGAGCGCATCGAGGTAAGCACGGCAGACAGTACACACATTGTCGCGGCAACAAGTTGCAATACCCCTATGCTGCAAAATATATGTTAAGTGGCAGACATATTGAAAACAACCTGTGGTTGGCACTGCAACAACACACAAGTGCTCAAGACTGCACACTATAAATAACTCCAGCAAGAGGAGAGAAAACCACCATGACTGGCAATGCAACAGCCGATGGTGTAAATCAATAATGACAGTGATTTTAATGCAGAAACACATTAGAAACTAAATGAAGATCAATGATATAAAATTGTACTGTCAAAAAATGTCATCAAAGAAAATACTGTTGACAAATGAGGGAAAATCAAGGGAAATATATAACACAGGACAATAATACAATGTATTACAGTAATAAAGCAAAAACACATACAGCTGTAGGAATGAAATAAATATCAGTTATATAAAATTGAACGGTCAAAAAGCATCATAAAAGAAACATTTACTGGTAAATACATGTAAGCCATGCACATTGAAAGAAAATACGAGCAACAAATGAGCAAAACTGAAGGTAAATATCACACAGGATCCAAATACTCAGGCAAATACCAACACATACATGTACATGTAACACAGAAAAACAGGAGCGCAGCTGGGTAAGCATGGCAGACAGGACACACATTGTCGCCCCAACAAGTTGCAATACCCCTACGCTGCTAAATATATGATAAATGGCAGACATATTGAAAAACAACCTGCGGTTGGTGCTGCGACAACACACAAGTGTTCATGACTGCACATAAAAACTTGGATAATAAGAGGAGAAAGTCCACCAAGACTGGCATTATAGGCAACAGTCAATGGTGTAATAAGTAGTGATAACAATTATTGGAATAATGTAAATACAAAGACACAACACAGAAAAACAGGAACGCAGCAGGGTAAGCATTGCAGACAGTACACACATTGTCGCCGCAACAAGTTGCAATACCCTTAAGCTGCAAGAATATGATAAACGGCAGACATATTGAAAACAACTTGCTGTTGGCACTGCAACAACACACAAGTGCTCATGACTGCACGTAACAAATCCAATAAGAGGAGAAAAATGCCACCAAGACTGG
>OX421453.1:33150602-33158102 GCA_949126865.1 Montipora capitata
GCAAAGCCTAATTAAAGATATTCAGTATTTTACGGCGATCTCGTAGCCGTCGTCTTCGACCTTTCTTACGGAGTTTAAGAAACGAAGACGGCTACGGTAACGACAACGCCAAAAAGCAGTGATATTATTGGTTAAAAGAGGAAAAAATGATCGTGCTGCACGTGTGGCACGCATTTTTGTACATTTCTCTCCAGTCCTCGTCCAAACAACAACGTAAAATGACCAATTTCAAGGTTGTGACGACAACGTGGACAAGCCAAGCCGTAGCCATCGTGATTTCTCCCTCTTTAAGCGCCGCCTAGTCTCAGTCTACAAGAAGGAACTTTAAGATCTACGATGCGGTCGTCATAGAGAACGCCACAAAACAAAAATATCCTTGTTTAAAAAATATATATATATGTCTGAAAAAAGTAAACACAGGTGATTGCTTCGGGTTCGAAGCTTTGCAAATTAGACATTTTTCGTAAATATGGGACGTGATCTATGTAAGTGTTCTCACGATTTCACGCGTCTGTGACGCAGGCTATTCGCCCTTGTAACAGGGCGGCCATATTGTCCCGGGAGACCAAAAGAGCTTTGTTTTACCACGCCAAGCTTCGCAGTGGAAACCATGGGGATGAGGCTTGGCGTGGTAAACCAAAGCTGTTTTGGTTTCCTGGGACAATATGGCCGTTGTGTGACAAGGGCGAATAGGTCAGTAACCATAAATCAGAAAATGGAGGAGCAAATTCATACGGTTTTTTGACTCGACAAAAATTGCGTTATCGCCGTGTTTCCATAGCAATCGGTACTCTACAACCTATTTATGCATTCGGCATTGACCGATCAGAAATGCGTTATTCTGTTGAATGTACAATAAATGTGGTTCTTAAAAACAAATTTACTCGGGAAAGGGTTGACTGAAGGAATAATTGGAGGTAAGGGCTCCGCTTGATGATGAGAACCTGCTTTAAGTAGTTTTATGACAGCAATGATCTAAATTTTAACATGGATCTCGGCGCAGCTGGTGGCAGTTCAAATATAATGTCTTCCTTATATTTAGTGTCTTCATATGGACATCCGCTACGGGGTTTATTACGAACTCAAAAAGCTGTCAGTTGGTTTGATAGCTGAATCGATGAAGCAGCGTACCAGTTTAGCAGTTTAGCAGTTCTATTCACGTTCAAGGCTAAACTTTTCAGAAAGGTAGACTAAACGGGAGGCAGTTATTTTGATATTAAGCGCTCGTGCTATAATCACCCTCAGACATATGAAGCCAACCTCGACCAATCAGAACACGTGAATCTCTCTAATCACTTGTGCAATCATGGTAAAACGTGTGTTTGCCATTTTGCTGACATTAAAACAATCCCATAATGCCTACGTCGTATTACTTAAACGTTGCGACATCAAAGCAAAAGACTCGCATTAACGGTTCTTTTTCTGCAGGCTCTTGTCGTGAGCTCACCTTTCAGCCTTCTCTTTCCTTTGCTAACGGGCGTTTAAAGAATCATATAATAAAGAGTTATGAAGTACACAGTATGCATGAATGCGAATGGATTTGTTACCAAGAACATGACTGCGTCAGCGTCAACTTCGACACTAAAGCGAACACAGATGGAAAACACAGATGTGAGCTGAACAATTCTACTCACGCAGAACACAATGAAGATTTGATCAACGCCGAAAATTACATTTATCGAGGAACGGAGGTGAGACATTCAGTTTATTTCAGTCCTGTGACACAAATACAGCCGTGTTGGCATGGGATATCTGTTTTTAGTATATGCCGTTAAAGGAATATCCTTTGCTATTCACCTCCGAGAAAACCGCGCGGGATTTGCGTCCGAAAATATTGTAATCGTTGCAGGAATAAATAAGCTATGTGCTATGTCGCTGGCTAGCTAGTGTTGGTTATTTACTTCTTTTTGTGCTGTGTTTATAAATGGTGGTAAAGAGTTACCTGGCGCTTCGCAGCTTGGTAAATATCCACCACTAGCCACCTCCAATTCGGTACCCTGGTCCCAGAGGTTTTTTTGAGCCTCGAGCTGAGAAAGCCGCGAAGTAGCAAAGACGAGTCGCGAGTCTTTCTTTCTTTTTCTTTTTTTTTTTTTTTTTGACACATAGCTTTTTATTATGATTCACACTACTTACAACACTGGTACATCTACTTACACAACTTACAAAAATTACACAATTAACAAGTACTAAAATCCATTATATTACCATCAAAGCTATTTAACAATTGAATTGCGTACGCACTACTTACAATACAATGCACTTACAATTACAGGTGCTACTTACAATAATACAATTGCAATACTTACTCTACAAAAACAATATGATTACTTTTTAAACTTGCAATACCAATTTATACACTACTTACAAAATCATACGATTACATATGCTGGAGTCTTTCTTTCTTCTTCGCGACTCTCTCACGGCTCAAGAAAAGTCTCTGCGACTAGGGTACCTCCTCGGTGAATAGTTGTTAATTAACCTTAGTTTGCTTTTGGCCTTAACTGTGTGTGATACTTGTATTGGCATTTAGGTTAATGTTTGCATTTATCAAATAAATGCCACATCAATGTATTGGAAGTGCCCGTTATAGATGAAAGAGAAGAAGGGAGAAGAAGGAAGAGGTGTTCCTCGCACTTATCTTGACAATTTAAGCAATTGTCTCTTATAGACAACTAAAGCTAGTATACTTATTATATATGCTCAATAATGCGGGCATTTTGATTGGTTCTCACCTATGATCTATATTTATGATTTATATTTTCTTTTTCTTATTCAGAACGCCTGTGGTAAATCTCAGTGTAAAAACGGTGGAACATGTCAATCCGGTTTTACACAGAAAAGATATCGCTGTTTATGCACTCCTGGATTCAATGGTGACCTCTGCAACGAAGGTACGGATAATGATGTATTTTGTTACAAAGCGCGCCTAACCCACCCCTCCACCCAAAGAAAAAAGAAAGTACGCAATTTCGTTCCCAGGACTGGGAACGAGAAGGTCCTGGGAATGAGGTTCTCTAAATCCTGGTTTTCACTAGCGACGCAAGCACAACAGTGTTTAATTCACCGTGAAAAGGGGCCTGGTGCAAGCATAAGTACAAGCGCAACGATTAAAATGTATCCATCTCCTTGTGCTTGGGCTTATGATTGCGTTCGCTTGCGTTTTGTGAAAACTGGACTTCACTCAAGCACAACACAAGCTGTGATGTTCACATATGTCCAGGATTGACCCTAATTAGATGCACGACGATTTCAATAAGCGTCACGAAGTGTCCCTTTGCACTTCTCGCCAACTTCAACATCACTCGTGTCTCGGAATAAGACAATTAAGGTCACAAAGTATCTCCAAAATGCTGCTCAATAAAAAATAAAGATTAACTGCTGCATTTACCCAAAGCTAAAAATAACTCTAACGCTAACTTTTCCACTTACCTTGTTGTTGAAAATAGGTAGCAAATGCTTAGCCTTAAAGGGAAACTTCATGTTGGAGGTCAAAATTGAGCGTGCGTCTAATTAGAGTCAATTCTGGACACAAGAAACACCAGATGTATACATCTAGACGAATTGCAGACGAAATCATCCTAAACGAGTTATTCTTCTCTAGTATAAATTCGGCCGTTTATATATATACAAATTTTCAGACGAAGTATCTTATTTTGCCCAAGTTCGTCGCAGACGGATGACCCATTTCTAGGATGATGCATCTCTAGTATAAATTCACCCAAACGTTAAGATCCCATCTAAAAATTTGAGCCTTACGAAATGTTCTGTGAATTGGTTTCAGCCACGTGGCTCCGAGAGTAACTTAACGGATGCCAAAGAATCGAACGGCGTGCCATTTTAAAGTTTAATAGCCTGATATCTAGCCTGTAATTGTATTTGAATCGTTCACTTGATCTTGTCCAAAACATACACATTTGGGACGACGTGGTCCAAAACAAAGGGATGTTAGTAGAAATCTACATCAACTTGCAGAAAAATTTAGAGCTTTTTTCAGAAATACGATCGATATAGGATTTTTCAAAGCAATTACGTTAAGGAGTGATCTCAATTGTTGGGTTGCCTGTGTATAATTATGGGATTCGCAAATAAAAGTTCCCGAATATTTTCATGTTAATTGATGATTTGCATTTGACGTCACGGCGGCCATGTTGGTAATAAGGGCATTTCCGAGTTCATGTCTGCCTCCTCTTCAGAGCGAGTCTAAGTGCAAAGTTTTTCTCATTCGCTCTTTTCACAAATCCCATAACTGATGGTTTTCATCTGACGTCACGGCGGCCATGTTGGTGTACAGAACAATGCAATAAAATGTCTTTTGGGAATTTGACTCTGTTATTATAATGAAAAACTTGTGGGGCCATTTTCTATTGTTTTCTACACGAACATGGCCGTCTCATCACGTGGATATAAACCAAGAATAGATAACCCTAATCCTAACCCTAATCTAATTCGATCTCCATCATAAGCGCCGACAGAAATCTAATTAACAGCGAGATCGGTAGTAGATAGTTTTTATTGCAAAATCGAGACAGGAACAATGAAAAACGCACTCTCGCTGAAAGAGCTTGAATAACTAACTATTGATTTTTACCGATGTTTAACTTGTTCCAGACATTAACGAGTGTTCGTCTGAAAACGAGTGTCACGTAAATGCCACATGTACGAATACCATAGGATCTTACAATTGCACTTGCAGAGAAGGATATACAGGAGACGGAAGAAACTGCTCAGGTAAAGTCAAAAAAATGTAACGAAGGTATTATCGCGACTGATGGTAACAGTTTTGTTTTGCACGCCTTGCGTGCCCGTTAGTCACGTGATGTTTTCGCAAAAACCGACCTTGTTGTCATGCTTTGTACTCGAGTTTCCTTTGTTATGTTCATTTGATTGCAGACATTGACGAGTGTTCATCTGAAAACAACTGTCACGTGAATGCCACATGTACGAATACCATAGGATCTTACAATTGCACTTGTAAAGAAGGATATGGAGGAGACGGAAGAAACTGCTCAGGTAAAGTCCAGTCTAATGATTGAGGGTACAATCGCAACTGACCCGTTAGTCGCGTGAAGTTTTCCCACAAAACGACCTTGTTGTCGTGTTTTGTTTGAAAGTCCATTTGTTATGTTCATTTGGTTCCAGACATTGACGAGTGTTCATCTGAAAACAACCGTCACGTGAATGCCAACTGTACAAATACCTTAGGATCTTACAATTGCACTTGCAAAAAAGGATATGGAGGAGACGGAAGAAACTACTCAAGTAAAGTCCATCCTAATGATTAAGGGTACAATCGCGACTGATGCGGACAGTTTTGTTTTGCACGCCTTGTGTGCCCATTAGTCACGTGATGTTTTGGCACCCGTCGATCCTGTGGTCGTCGCCATGTTGTATTGCTTGGAACAAGAGTCTACGGGTAGTCCACACTTTGCTTGAAGGAATTTTAGCCGTTTTCCTTTAAAACTCGCTCTCAGTATTTCATTGATTTTTTTTTTCATTGATTTTTTTGCTGCAATACCTTGGTCAATGTCCAGTTCAATTCCGAGATCCAAAGTCCAAAGTCCATATTCCGTCCCCCCAACATATGGTTAGAATAGTTGTTCACATGTAAAACTGTTGTTAACGGTGTTGACTCCAATCAAAACCAGTAAACAGATATTTCCTTTACAAGTTTCCAAGATGGTATTTAAAAATACTCCACAACAATCAGCAGCCTCGGTACCTGGACACCAAAATTTCGAGTTGAACCTGGACAAATGTGAATTATAATGACAAGAGATTCTGTCCACATCGAAAGGACCCGACTCAATTGATACTTAACAATTTACGATTTAACATCCCATCGTTGGGATCAACGATACGACTTAAATAATCGGCCTACTCATTCTCTTTCCCTCGGGATCCATCGGGTCGGAAAAGCCTGAAAAGATACTCCCGATACGAGGAACTCATGACACGTTCACAATCATTCCACATTCCAGAACAAAATTTGATCTCGTCACAGCAAGAAACATGAGCTCCATAATCCGACAGATAACACGACAGGTGTATTAATCGGGTAGCCGTTAAATGCATCTACTTGCCCTACCCAGGATTTCAATTCTTGTAAAACGCCTCCGGGAGCAGAAAGCACGTCATTCCACGAACGCCTTAGTTGAACGAAAAAGTACATTTGTCTTGTGAACAAGCGGGCAATTGGGCCAAAGCAACAGTGAAGGAAATGACAAACCCAGAAACTGACTAGCTACTGACGTCTCGAACTCGAAGGTTAGGAAAATCATTTTTAGCCTGGTCAAAACAGACTTCAACTTCACAATCTTTTTCTCTCGCCAATCTGACGGAGTTCCCAACAGGACTTAAATTCGTTGTACTTCCAACCGGAATTCTGAAGGTGAGACCTGACCAATGAAGAAGCAGATCTCACATCGGTAAGAGATCTACGAGCAAAAATGCCATCGTCAATATACAAAATAGCAAAAATGCCGAGTGATCTCCAACATTCTAGTGAATAGATAGCAAACCGATCATGAACCAAAAGGCAAAACTGTGAAAACAAAATACCTAACGACTCCCGAGAATCTCCAGGCCGGGAACACCCAGATATTTCCAAAAATTACTATTAATATCCACACGATGATAACCGACACTAAATCAAACGAAAAAATAAAAAAAAAATTCTCGAAACATTGCAGCAAGGGAAGGCAAACCATGATATTTTAACATGAATTTTGGAACAAACGGATTAGCTGATCTACTAAGATCCGAGACCAAACGTAACTTGCCGCCTGAAACTATAGAAAGAGGAAGGGGAAGGTCCTGGGGACGAGGTTCGCAAAAACCTTGGCTCGGTTGTTCAAAAGCTACCCTGGGTGCCAGAGGTTCTACTTTTCTTTCGCGAGGAGCGAGCGGTTAAAACGGAGAGGCGAAAAATACGAACCTCTGCATGGTCACGGCGGTTAAGAATCTCACTTCCATGCAATTTCGGAATAAGATTATCTTGCCAAACCGGTTTTCTACAGTGATGTTAATGTTGTATCCAATTCAAGTCCTTTGGGAATAGAACGTTTGATTTTGACAGTTCCCATCGTGCAACAACCAATCAAAAGAGACATGAAAACACAAACTAATTACTGTTAGTAGCTGCGGTTTAGTTTTCTCACGCTTGACTAGTTTCTTACTAGAAACACGATATTTTTAGTGTTCACGGTTTTCGGATTTTCTTTCAGATCTAGGATATGCGAATCAATCAAGGCATTCAAGGGACCTATAACGACTGCGATCGACTACGATAGCATCTTTTGGATAATGAATCCATGATCATGCAAATACGAACAAACTTTCAGCACAAGTTGAAATATCAAAGATTTGCGGCATACTGGCAGGACCATAAACACATCCTCACGCTTGATGAAACTCCTGAACAGGTTTCAATCCTAAAATCTCCGAAAATCCAAAATTTGCTGTGTATTGGTCAATAGATTGGGGAATGCCACGCCTTTTAAT
>OX421453.1:33160602-33170602 GCA_949126865.1 Montipora capitata
ATTTTTTGCTCGCTAGTCATGAGAATTTGGTGTTATCTCAAAACAATGCCACTCAACTGATAATAACCTTTATTTTCAATACTTGTTCACCGGAGAGTGTTTGAAATTTTGAAGAGAATTTACATAATTATAACCGTAAGGAGCGAAAGTGTTCATAGTTGACTAAAAAGTGAATAAATTATTACCTTATTATTTTGTGTTTAGATACGCCATTTCTCTTTGATCTATTTTAAAGTACAATGAATGATTTTTCCTTTTTTCAGAATCGCCACAAAGAGGTAATTGGAAATTCGGTGCCACAGAAAAGGCGTTTATTTTCTCGCTGCGAAACGCCGAAGGACTGCCGCCCTTCAAAAGCAATGTAAAAGATCCTTCCAAAGCGATACGTAATAATAGATATGTTGGCCCTATGTTTGGACAAAATGACATCCTAATTGATAGGATTAATGCCATTTCATCCTCAAAATTTGGCAACAACTATATTGTCCCAACAGGGGTTCAGAACAGGTTAACTCTTCTTGCCGGAAATTCAACATTTGAAGTAAATGAAATGGAGGTGTTTTTTCTTCTGTGATTTAAAGAGCATGTACAGAAGTACGTGGTTATTTGTTATTAGGGGTTTAAGCAACGACAACGGCGACGGCAACGAGAACGTCACAAATGTGCATATTTAGTGACCAAAAGCAATAGCTTTGCACGCTCTGCACGTGCATCTTTTCATTTTTGTCCATTTCTTTGCCGTTGTCAACAAAACAACAACGTAAAATGACCAAATATGAGGTTTTATGAAGAACAGCACTTGAGGATAAATTGTCATTTTCTCTCCTAAATTAAGTGCCGTTCCAACCAGTGTCATTTTTGAAGAACTACTACTGACACCTTTGTCATATTAAAAAAGGTTGAAATAGTCACGAAGCGATTAAAGTAACCTGAATTTATATTTTGAGATGAGGTTCTCCCCATTGTCATTTGATCTGAAGCTGTTTTCATGTTAAATCAGACAGTACTATTTCTGTAACCGCCGGCTTGTCGGAGAATTGTGGGCTCATATAAGCAGTCAGGTCAACTGATCTCTAAAAGAGACTGGATCGAACAACCCATTGTCTTCACTCCCGCGGTACCATCTTGTAGCCACTTTTGCGTTATAGGGTAAAGGCGGAAACTCCTTCGATATGAGGCAAAATCTTTGAAATTCGTTTTTACAACATTGCCACATTGCTTTCCTCTCACTTTTGATATTTTGTTGTGATTCGCATGAAACAATAGATGCTCGATCCAATCATTTTCGAGATCAGCAGTGGTCTCGACTCACTTCAACTGCGCTTCTTTCTGAAGTGGTTAGAAGTAGTTTTTATTCAGTGCTAACCGAAGGAATCGCTGTTTTGGAGCGAAAAATGGGTGTACCCTGGGAACGAGAAAATTAAAGAAACTAAACAGTCATGTTGCTGGTCACCAGTCCTCGCTTTGCAGACTCCTCCCGCATATGATGTGGAACAGGATATTTGCATGTTGACACCATTTGACTACAAGGACCAGAATCCTTCAGGTTTTGCTTGTCTCATGCTAATAGACCTTTTTACCGATACGGCGGCCATTTTGATTTCTATTGTTTCGAATAGCCATTATGGGATGCACAGGGGGCAAATTAATATGTATTTGCCCCCTGGGCATCCCATAATGACTATTCGAAACAATAGAAATCAAAATGGCCGCCGTATCGGTAAAAGGGTCCACTAGAGCTTTTGTTATTTTTACCCCACTGGGAAATACAAAATTTAAATCAGAAAAGAAAAACAAACTGAATTCTGATAGTTGTAATGAAATGACGCCATCGTGAAAGTTGCATGCCTATTACAAAGTGCTTTTGTAGTTGTGGCACATTTCCTATTTGACACGACTAGGCAACACGAATTGTTCTTAAATGCTTCATTTTACGGGAAATAGCCTGTCTTGTATCGTACTTGCCCTTCTAGTAAAATCTGCAGTTATTCATTAATTTATTTCTTTAATCTTTTCAAAACTGGAAACTCATTAAATTTAAAGTTAGGCAACAATCCCTCTTTCCTCCACATTACCAGGAGCCTAGCTACAACTCCAATACTAGGTCTATGTAACGTCTATGTAACGGCATTTCCACAGAAAAGATCAAGCCACTTTGAGACGAGTTCTTAAATAGTCTGGCTTGCCCGAGTTACAATGTTCAATTCCATGGGTACTAATTTTTCATGCAAGACTTGGGATTGGCTGCAACGGTCTGGTTTCGCGGGAAAATCATTCTAAAAACAAATTCGTCTGTAAAAACGCCCTTCCACAAATACAATGAAGTCGTAAGCTTCTATAGTCATGGGCTTCTGACATTATACAGTGAAGGAAAAAGAGGACTTAAAGCTGTAGTTAAAGCTTTTTTGTTGAATAAATGAGTTTACTTATGTTAGTAGTAGTGTATATTTAGTGAGGTTTGTTGGCTGGCAGAAGCATAGTCAGTATCTGCGTAGTTCGTATATACAGTGGAACCGCGCCTAAGGCCACCTCAGTAATACGGTCACCTCGTTATTGCGGCCACTTCTTTTTTGGCCCGGCAAAACGGCCTTACATTCTCTTAAAGAAAACCCTCGTTAATGCGGTCACACGCTCATACATACGGCCAACGTCCACAATTCTAAATCCCAAACACTCAATTTCACCCCGTTAATACGGCCACCTTTGCTAATTTAAGAAAACCAAAATGCCTGTGACACGGTAATCGAACAGCCGATTTAATTTACGAAGTACTGTCAGCAACACTCCTCCCTGTTTTAAGGCCACGGCAAGTTTTTTAGGCCGGTTGATGACCGTATTAACGGGGTTCCACAGAAAAAATAGATTCGTATTATAGAACCCTATTATATAAACATCCTAGTATACCAGCTTTTCAGTGATTGCGCAACTGGTATAAGCTGTACTAGTCATAGTGTTAGTAGATTTATAAGTAAAGTTTGTAATGTACGTAATTTGTTTGTAAAAAATGAAAGTTAAAAAAAAAGTGGAACAAAAGGCTGCTATCGATAATAAATAACTGGCGTTTCAAAAAAAAATTTCCTTTACACTCTTTCCATTTTTGTCAGTCTTTCCAAGACGATAAAAAAAGTAGAAAATGTAGAAGGCCCATCAAGCCTGCGCTTATCTCCGGTTACTGTAGCATGAAGCGACTAGGAGTATTTCAGCTCTCCCCTAGGTGGGATGCTAGTCCATCGCAGGGTTACCCCCGGCATTAGATTCGCCGGTACCCATTCATACACCTGGGTGGAGAGAGGCACCGTGAGAGTAAAGTGTCTTGCCCAAGAACACAACACAATGTCCCTGGCCAGGACCCGAACCCGGACTACTCGATCTGGAGTCGAGCGCACTAACCATGAGGCTACCGCGCATCCCACTTCTAAGACGATAAATCTGACATAAAGTTCAACCGCGGAAACAAATGACAAGAAATTCAAATTCGGCAATAGACCTCTTTAGCTTGTACGTTTGTTTTCCCATTTCAAACCACGTGATGTTACTCTAGGGAACAGTTTCTTTCAAAGGTCATCTTATGCACGTGCATATGTATGCAAACTTATGAAAAAAACAAAAGGAAAAATTCCCTTGGGAACATCACGTGGTCTTCAATCGGAAAACAAAACGTACCAGCTAAAGGCCCGTTTAAACGGTTTCAACATTTTCTTCAACATGCATTCAACACTTTGTTGAACCAAATGTTGGGTGCGTTTGAACAGGTCGTCCAAGATTGTAATGTACGTAATTTGTTTGTAAAAAATAATAGTTAAAGAAAAAGTGGAACAAAAGGCTGCTATCGATAAGAAATAATTGGCGTTTCAAAAAAAAATTCCTTTACACTCTTTCCATTTTTGTCAGTCTTTCTAAGACGATAAAAAAGGTAAAGTCTGCTACGAGGCTAGAAGGCCCATCAAGCCTGCGCTTATCTCCGGTTACTGTAGCATGAAGCGACTAGGAGTATTTCAACTCTCCCCTGGATGGGATGCTAGTCCATCGCAGGGTTACCCCCGGCATTATATTCGCCGGTACCCATTTATACACCTGGGTGGAGAGAGGCACCGTGAGAGTAAAGTGTCTTGCCCAAGAACACAACACAATGTCCCCGTCCTGGACCCGGAGTCGAGCGCACTAACCATGAGGCCACCGCGCATCCCAATTCTAAGACGAAAAATCTGACGTAAAGTTCACCCGCGGAAACAAATGACAATATGAAATTCAAATTCGGCAAGCTAAAGGCCCGTTTAAACGGTTTCAACATTTGCTTCAACATGCATTCAACACTTTGTTGAACCAAATGTTGGGTGCGTTTGAACAGGTCGTGCAACATTGTTGAAAGGGTAAAAAATATTGAAAGCTTGTTGAAGCGTGTTGAATCAAGTTTAAATCGGTTTCAACTTTCACTCAACATCGATTCAACTTCTCCTTCGTTCTCGAAAATGTTGAATTGTGTTGAAACCGTTTTGAACACTCTGTTCAACAATAGCAGAACACACGCATGCTCACATCAGGCTGCAAAAGTCAATATGGCGTAGTTTATCTGGACGAGAGAGATTGGTTTCTAGTTCTTAGTTCCTCGCAATCAAATTTCGCGAAAGTGTTGGTTCTTTTGTTGGTGCAATGTTGTAACCGTTTGAACGGCCTCCGCACAACTTTGTTTTTGCGTCCGACATTTGCCCAACATCCGTTCAACTTTAATTGAACGAATGTTGGTCAAATGTTGAAACCGTTTAAACGGGTCTTAAAGAGGTCAATTCTGGCTGTCATGGAATATTCCGCACTGATCATCAGCTGACAGCCGCAGCCTATAGCGACGATATCTAGGTCACAAATTTTCTCGTATAGTAATTGGCTCTGTGGTGATATGATATGCAAAATATATTAAAATACGCTTTGGTTGGCAAATCGGTGCGTATAAAAACTCCATTATCGTCTGCAGAGCAGTTTGATCTCTATTTTCAGTGAGGATAGTGTTTATTTCCAGACCACACAACCGGAGCAGTGAATACAGGCTCCAGGCTTGTCTTGCTTAGTTAGGGCCGAGAAAGCAACAGAAGAAGAGAAAGAAACCGATGCTTCAACGAAACACAAGTGAACGCAGAGCAAAGTTTCTCGGATTATTTCAAAATCTAAAGAACTGTATGCCGCAAGAACTCTTTTTGTAGCAATAACTAATCCGACGACAGCATTTGCATTCCCGGTTAAAGTGCCCCGTTTCTTTCGGCCTTATTCTGCTACAAAATATGCCGTTGGGTAAAGATTACTATGTATAATTGACAAAGAACATTGATAACAAACCCCTTAAAAAAAAAACATAAAAATAAAAAAAAAACTCTTTTTCGACATCGGGTTTTGGTAGGATTCGTTGAATGCCGTGATTTTCTTTGATTGCGCTGAAATTTGGCGTGTTTACTGGGGAGATATAGCCCCAGCAGTCATGTTCATACAAAGCAAAAAAGGAGAAAAAGTCCTTTGGCAATTTGTGCACCAACACGGCCGTCTTATCACGTGATTGAAAACCATCTATTTTATGTTGTTGTGAGAAGGAAAGGTAGGATTTTCAAAATGTAATTAGTATACAGCAAGAACAACAAGAGTCCTAAAATGGTCCCTTGAGGGGCACCACAATTTAAGGACGACACAACCCAAAGATAGGCCTCATCGCGTATAGCGCAGTAATATAATTTAGGGTTAGGGTTAGGGCTAAAGCTAGGGCTAGGGCTAGCGCTCTCTTTAGGTCTAGGAAGACAACAGCATTGACCATACCAATGACTATAGTTGATAGCAGGCGTATGATTGATAGCAACTAAACACGAGAAGAGTGGTTTGGAGTATTTTGGAAGTCGCTAAACACATGCTGCCCCGTTCTAGGACAGCTAAAGCCCATGGTATATTTTTAAGACATAAACGCGCGACAGATAGAGTACCGTCTGAATTTATGTTTGTTACCTCATATGATTCAAAATGCTGATTGCATTGATATTTCAGTCTCGTTCCTAAAACTTGATATGTTTTGGGGAGCATTCAATTCCACCAGAATTAAACTTCTCTTAAAAGTTGGGTTAATTTCATGTAATGGTCTTATGGTGTGCGCACGCACTTTAAACCGACAGAAACTTCCAAGTTCACGCACTTTACCTTCTGTCACCCTCTGGGGGTCAGGAAAGGCTTCATCAAAGGCCAGGCCCCGGGGTTACTCATAACTAACACTTCACTGAAAACCAAATTTGAAGAAAACAATGCACAATTTAAACAAAGAATACGTCAAATGCCCTCATCTGAAGTCAGTCAGGTTGAAACGTTTAGCAACGGCGCTGCGAAGCAAGTTTCAGCAGGCGTTGTACTTTTTAACATGGTCGGTTTCATGAAACTTTTTGAACTTCCGTTGCGAGACAGGTTTCACGAAGTGGTTTTACACGGTGAAAATCTTGTTTTTATCACCACTGCGATCGTTGCGACAGTTGCAGAAGTACGTACGTAGAAAGCGGTTCTACTTTTCGTGAAACTTTACTCGCAACGGAAGTTCAAAACGTTTCTCGAAAACGGACCATGATGCACGGTGCAAAGCCTGATGAACTTGTTTCGCAGCGCCGTTGCAGCTAAAACTTCCAAAGTGTAAAAGCGGCTTTGAAAAAAAAAAGCGCGCAAAAAGATTTTGCCATTTATTACAGAATATTGCCCATCGTGCAGTGCCTAATCTCAAATAGATTTTAAACGACAACTGGGATCTCATAAAAAAACAGCCCTTGCTGAGAAATATTTTTAAATCCTCCCCTTATTTCGTATAGAAAAGGGAGATCATTGAAAGATGTACTCGTTAAAGCAAAACTCTGAGGGTCTTATAAATTCCTATCTTTATTAATAGGAGTGGCGTTTGGCCACGTCATGCGAAGTGACCCCTGATGACTGACGTTTTATGACACCGGAGGTGATTAAAGACGGAAGTCAGGTCTGTCGCTAACCGGCCGGTTTCATCCGAGACTATGAGTTAAAGGCCTCATCTGAAAACGTGAGATAAAATAGGCAGACTGTTTTGAAGACCAGGCACATGACGTGCTTTAAAGAAAATATTGTGCCTTAGGCAACAAAGAATTATCAAAGGGCGCAAGAGTGCCATGATAAGTTTATGCTTGGAAGATTGCTTCTTAGTAATATCAACTAAGTTGGCGTTGTCGGTAAAAAAGACAACACGCTGATTTGCCATAAGATCCCCCCACAAATGCACGGAAAGGGTAATGGGGAAGAGTTCGAGACAAGAGATATTAAGTGAACTCCACGATCCAGGCCACGCGCCATAAAACCAACGAGAACCAAAAACCGCGCCATAACCTTTTGAGCCCGCTGCATCGGTGAATAGTTGCAGCGTGACTGATGTTTCCCAGCGATCGGATGAGAAAAAGGCCCTACCATTAAAATTGTTTAAAGATCAAGCCACAGCTCGATGTCATGCCTAGCGTCTTTATTTAAACGGATATGATGATGTGCATTTTTGATGCCTTTGGTAAGGTCAATAAGGCGATGTAGGAAAGCGCGGTCTGGCACGACGACAGAACACGCAAAGTTTAAAAGACCGATAAGGGACTGAAGCTCCCGAAGGGTAACTGTTCGACGTTAAAGAAACAGAGTCAAGAGTAATACCCGCGAATTCAAGTGTGGTCCTCGGCTCCACTGTCTTTTCAAGAGCAATCGTCACTCCGAGATAATCACACAAGCGGAGAAAATTCGCCAAATCGGCTTCGCGTTTCTCTGCAGAAGGGGCCACGAATAAAAAATCATCTAGAATGTGTAAGCCGGCTGATGCCCTTAATTTCTGCAACGAGAGCCACGAAGATGAGCAACCCATCGGGAGACAGCGTTCAAAATAATAAATATCCGCCCATTTTATCCCAAGCAAGGAATAGTCTTGAGGATGTATAGGGATGATACGAAAGGCCGATTTTATGTCGGTTTTGGCCATGAAGCAGCCAACCCCCAATGCTGAACAATTTTCACTGCCTGAATTATGGTGGCGTAATGAACAGTAGAACAGTCGTCGGGAATGTTATCATTAACCGAAAAACCCGAGGGGTAGGATAAGTGTTGAATTAAGCGAACCTCGTTTGGTGTCTTTTTGGGAACTATGCCAATGGGCGAGGAGCGAAAAGAGGAAAAGGAGCGTTGGTAAAAGGTCCAACAATCCTGCCAGAATCAATTTCCTTTTGCAATTTAGACATGACCAAATCCGGGTTTTATAGGGCGCTTTTCAGATTAGGAGACTGGAACGGGGCGCGGTTGCAATAAATTGTATGCGAAAACCATAACGAACGCCATGGACCAAATATCTAGCCAAATTAGACACATAATCCTGGAGCAAAAATTCAAGCCGATCCACCTTTACGGGTGTGACCGGTGAGCTGAGCAGAATTGAGGACGCCGGGTCTTCCTGATTTAGGGGGTCCGTGGCGCGTGTGGTTCCCGGACGCGGAACAGTGACTAGCGGGGTGTTTTGCCCCGCATTTGCAGCAGATATGCTCGTAATTGCAGCCACTACAGGTTTTTCCGGCATGAAATGTCCAACAAGTACCCTTGGGAAAGGTGTGTGAACGAGAACGGGGTCGATTGTCATGGGTTGGGTTAGCGGGTATTTTCCCGCGGGAATTCACCATCGCCCTGAGCCATAGTTCCCAGTGAATTTGATCCCAAGGGTGTTGTTCAGGGGCGGACTGCCTCAAAAAACGAAATTGCTTGTCGTAGAAAAGCCAATCACCCGACTTAAAGGCAATATCGCGGACTACGCAGCATCCTGGGGCACCCTTTCTACATAAATTGCTACGAAAGTATTGAAGGCAGTTACCCACTGGGTAATGGTCTGCACCTTTTTAGAGGACTGCACGGGCCCTAGATGGAGACGGTTCTGTGAGGAAATAGTATTCCCCGGCGAGAGTGATAGTGCGAACTTTTCAGTCGGGGGCCCAACGCCTAACAGCGCCCAAAGTCTACATATTCGTTTTGCCAAATCTTGGCTTTGATCTTACCACTCACGCGTGATCCCAGGGAGATGGCGATGCTGGTAAATAATTGGCGGGGCCCATCTTCGGTCCCTGACAAGGTGCAAGATGAAAGCGTACCAGAGACTCCCGTGAGCGCCGTTACGTCGTCGTCCACCGCCTGATGATTTGGGTGCACAATTGACGTGGAAGGAACTGGGGTTAACTCGTCATTGGTGCTGGAATGTCGATTCGCTAGGGCAGCATTCACGGCTTCAGTGACGGCCACAGAAATGGTAGTTGCCAGAGCCTCGACATTTACTTGCATAAGTCCAGAGTCGTTATTGGCTTCAGGAGTTGCAGATGAAGCTACGGAGGGCGTTGTAGGAGCCACCTCAGGGATCTCAGAAGGACGTAACCGCTTTGAGCGACGAGAATTTGTATCCAAAGTGCGTTTTTTGGGAGGCATAGCTGATGGTAAAAAAAAGCTACCGGAAAGAAACTAAGCTAATTAAAAAGGAGGCGTGAGTGCAAGTGTTACCCACACTGATTAGAAGTCAATTAAGAATCAACAGATGGCCCGCATCTGGTTAAACTGATAAGCTGGGCTGTCGGAAAAATGAATCGGAGCAGGAATTCCTCAGAGGGACGTATTGTAAAATGACCTGAATAAAAAATGACAACAGCGAGAGCGTGTGTGCTAGCGCAAAAACGTATCATAGAGCCGAGTTCCGCGAGTGCATTGGACACACCTAACCTACTCGGTGGTCGAAAGGATTGTACACCCGTATGGCTTTTGTAATTATCTCACAATAAAAAACAACCAAAGCCGGTATAAGAAATAACATCGGGCACACTGTGCCATCAGGCGGATATCCGCACATGATATAAGAAGTTGTGAACAGCGTGGAATGTTGCAGCCAAAAAGTCAGCAACGTGTAATTCCAACTGAAGGCTGATTCATTAAAAACTATATATTCATCGGCTTGGTGAACATAAACCGC
>OX421453.1:33178102-33193102 GCA_949126865.1 Montipora capitata
CACTGGAGAGGAAACACTTATTGCAAAAGAAGAACGTCACTTGTTCTCAATTCAAAATACAATAATAAAAAGAATAATTTACATTGTAATAGAATTGCCAAATTCCTTAAATATGATGAACATGTATTTCAGGAATGCAAACTGTGGAAGCTGAAAGTTGGTCAATTACTCATTATGACCCACTTCAAGCAGAAATAAAAAATAAATAAAAAAACCTATTGCTTGGTTTACAAGACCTGATGGGTGGCTAAAGTATCGTGTGATATTGACAAGAGCAGATTAGTATAAAGGCTAAACAAGACCCTAGTTACAAGTGACCCGGTAAATAAACACAGTACTATATTATGACTACAGGGCCCCTGCTCATATAGTCAGAAGAATTAATAATAGGTGTAATGAACCATGAAGGAATCCCCATGCGTGGACACAGCCAATCATTTGTTAAGGGCAGCCAAGCCGCCAAAACCCGAAAGATGTGTGTAATCACAAGCAAGTAAATGCAATGAAAAAGTCAGCTTGACAGAAGTACATGTAAACCAATTGGATGCATTGGCGAAAACCTTGGTTATTCCACGTAGATTCAGGTGATAACATCTTGGTATAAATAAACGCTTGGATGTCATCAGAACCAAGAAGAAACAAGAACTGAAAGACACTGGCAAAAATGTTAGTATCCAAAGCCAAAATCTGGTTGTGAATACAATTTAGAACATTGTCACTGTAGACACAAGACCAGACAGGCAAATACCAGGAGTACCCAACGAAACCGCTCCACAAAAAAGCCGCTCTGCAGGCTGTTTTCGAGCTGGCTGGCTGAAAAAAAATCTCACGAGCGAGCTGGCTGGGCTTTGACACAAACCGCTTCTGGCTCACTGAGACATCAAAAACATTTTTCCTGGCTGGCTAAAAAAAGCTCAGATTCTTTTCCTGGCTAAGACAATGTTCACTTTGTCCACTGGCGTAAAGTTCTCTTAGCTCAAGCATGTAATTGGACAGAAGAATGATAGAAAATTTCCTTTTAGTTTCTGGCTTCTATCAAACAAGATCTCGTCACGCAACGATCTCCTTCAAAAAGGCGGGCGCCACTCATTTTTGCCTTGCCGTGAGAGACCTCTGCTAGCAGGGAAGGCTGTGAGGGTTTCATTCTAATCTTGCGGGGGGGTGGGGGGGGGGGGGGGGGGGAGGCGGTTTCTTAAGATTTACGGCAGAGGAAAATTGTCAGGAAAAAAATTACCAATCAAACAAAGAGTCTTCTTGTTTAAATATTATTCCAACGCCCCACTCCACTCAGATTTTTCCCAGTGTACCGGGTCCACAATGTTGCCTGTCGTTACGAATGGGTGCGGTTGGATGACAACCGTCTGTTCTCAACCCTTAATATTCCCTATCAAATTGCGCACGCTGTATTGTACCCTTGCTTAGCTGTTCCAGCAGTCCTATAGCAAGTAGTACCAATACCAACACATACATACATGTAACACACAAAAACATGAGAGCATCGAGGTAAGCACGGCAGACAGTACACACATTGTCGCTGCAACAAGTTGCAATACCCCTATGCTGCAAAATATATATGTTAAGTGGCAGACATATTGAAAACAACCTGCGGTTGGCACTGCAACAACACACAAGTGCTCAAGACTGCACATTATAAATAACTCCAGCAAGAGGAGAGAAAACCACCATGACTGGCAATGCAACAGCCGATGGTGTAAATCAATAATGACAATGATTTTAATGCAGAAACACATTAGAAACTAAATGAAGATCAATGATATAAAATTGTACTGTCAAAGAATATCATCAAAGAAAATACTGTTGACAAATGCCGAGCAGAAATGAAGGGAAACATTAATATAACATAGGATAATATGAATTGTTACAGTATTCATGCAGAAACACATATGAACAAAACAAATATCAATGATATAAAAGTGATACATGTATGTCAAAAGGCATCATCAAAGAAAATACTGTTGACAAATGAGGGAAAATCAAGGGAAATATATAACACAGGACAATAATACAATCACAGTAATAAAGCAAAAACACATACAGCTGTAGGAATGAAATAAATATCAGTTATATAAAATTGAACGGTCAAAGAGCATCACAAAAGAAACATTTACTGGTAAATAAACCATGCACATTGAAAGAAAATACGAGCAACAAATGAGCAAAACTGAAGGGAAATATCACACAGGATCCATGTGTTGCCACCTGAATGCAATAATAGTGCTGAAGGTCTGAAGGACTTCTGGTGATAAAGACATGGAATCCAGAACAAATACAATGCACGGCAGACATGGTCTGGTGTTGAGAGGTGATAGCTGAGGCGGAGCACGCCGACGCTTGGGTGGCATCGCAAGCAAGAACAAACAAGAACTGAAAGACACTGGAAAAAATGTTAATATCCAAAGCCAAAATCGGGTTGTGAATACAATTTACAACATACATGTACAGCTGTAGACACAAGACCAGACAGGCAAATACTCAGGCAAATACCAACACATACATGTAGATGTAACACAGAAAAACAGGAGCACAGCTGGGTAAGCATGGCAGACAGGACACACATTGTCGCCCCAACAAGTTGCAATACCCCTACGCTGCTAAAGATATGATAAATGGCAGACATATTGAAAAACAACCTGCGGTTGGTGCTGGGACAGCACACAAGTGTTCATGACTGCAAAAAAAAACTTGGACAATAAGAGGAGAAAGTCCTCCAAGACTGGCATTATAGGCAACAGTCAATGGTGTAATAAATAGTGATAACAAGTATTGGAATAATGTAAATACAAACACACAACACAGAAAAACAGGAACGCAGCAGGGTAAGCATTGCAGACAGTACACACATTGTCGCCGCAACAAGTTGCAATACCCTTAAGCTGCAAAAATATGATAAACGGCAGACATATTGAAAACAACTTGCCGTTGGCACTGCAACAACACACAAGTGCTCATGACTGCACGTAACAACTCCAATAACAGGAGAAAAATGCCACCAAGACTGGCACAATAGGCAACAGCCAATGGTGTAATAAATAGTGATAACAATTATTGGAATAATGTAAATACAAACACATAACACAGAAAAACAGGAACGCAGCAGGGTAAGCATGGCAGACAGTACACACATTGTCGCCGCAACAAGTTGCAATACCCCTTAGCTGCAAAAATGTGATACACGGCAGACATATTGAAAACAACTTGCCGTTGGCACTGCAACAACACACAAGTGCTCATGACTGCACGTACATGTAACAAATCCAATAGGAGGAGAAAAATGCTACCAAGACTGGCACAATAGGCAACAGCCAATGGTGTAATAAATAGTGATAATAATTATAGCAGTAATGCAAATACAATATCAATCAAACAAATTGTACCGTCGAAACATCATCAAAGAAACTGGAGAGCAAACCACCTAATTATAGGATTACTATAATTTAAAATAAAAGAAGTAAAAAGGCCATGCAAAATGACTGAAAGGAATATCACAAAATGAGCGAAATGAAGTGAAAAGTAGTCAAATAAAAGCATGCGAAGGCCACGACGAATGGCACCTCTATAACTACGGTATAAAGCATACTGCCCAGAAGGGTTCAAATGAACGGTATCGGAGCGCAAAAAGGGGGAAGTAGGAGAAGAAATTTGGGGATGCTGCCATGTAAAAGCCCAGGAGAATTCGCTTAGCACGACTAAGACATAACCATTTCACAAAGCAGCTTCCCCTTTGAATTTCGTATTGGGAAAGTCAGAACTTGGAACTGGAAGCCGACGAGGGATAACCTCGAAGACCCGGATAACTGACACTTGAAAATGATCGTGGATAAAAACAACCAAATCGGTGATCGTCGATCTATTACCTTCAGGACGAGCTGAGAAAATATCATTAGTGCCCATTTCTAAGATAACAAGGGAAGAAACATGACGGGAAATAACAAAAAGATCTTCTTCTTTCAGTTGTGAAACGGTGCGGCCGCCAAAACCGTGCAAATGAACGACGGCTGAATTGGCAAGATTATTAAAAACGAGCTGAGCTCTGTGGTCAAAACCTGACTGCAGGTCACGATGTAATTGCTGGACAAACAAATGACGAAGAATAAGAACAATGGGAAAATAGCCGCTCATGCTATATGCTACATGATTAAAAATACCTTGGAAAAGTTTGACAGCCGGATCAGTCGAGCTTGAAAGGCGAATGAATATTTACCACACTTTCTCGCAATGCAACAAATTCCCCATCGGGGATACTTGATAATTGCTCCTCCCCAGGAATGACTACGTCACACTTTGCTGAGTGCATAATTATGCATGCATTATAAATTTTAATTATTGAGATGCATAAAATTTTTCTTGGCATGCCAATAACACCTATATAATTTTACTTACGCGAAGCCTTCAATAGAAAGACATTATTGTGTTCTTAATATGTAAGAAGTACTGGCTATAATTACAGTTAGAACATCAGGTACCAATTTGAAAGTTTCATGTTGTCTTATTAATAATTTTTCCACGAGCGCGAGTTGGATACGAGGTAACAGATAGCCAACGAAGCGCGTAGCGCCGAGTTGGCTATAATCACCTCATATTCAACAAGCGCAAGTGAAATAATTGTTTTCTTAATAATGGCCACAAATTATGGATTAATCTTCCCTACTTCATTTTGTAAAAAAAACAAAACTGATGCCTACAGTTACTGATATTTGTAGAGCATACTTTGGTTGAGCTTGTTAAGCCTGTTTTCTGCACTGTTACAACTCCTCTTAGCCATTCAGAACGGAGTTTTTTTCTCTCTGAAACACTGCCAACTGGCAAAAGCGATTAGAGCCCATGCGTTTGTTATATACATTTTTTCATACCAATATTGTTCCGTATACCGGGCTCAATTTTTCAGAGATGGCTGATTATACAAGAAAATTGCAATACTCAGCGATGAATTATTAATAAGAAACTAATTCTCTAGTCTCGCATTTTCCATTCAGGCCCAGTAATACAGGCAACATTTTTCGTGCAACTTGTCGCGCGAAAATGTTGCGTTGCAAGTTGAAATGATTTGTTGGACGTAATACCACCTTCTTGCGCAGCAAATTTTCACGTTGCAAAAAGTAAAAGCGACGTCTACTTTTTGCAACATAAAAATTTGTTGCGCAAGACTGATGGTAACACGCGCAGCAAACCATGCAGCTAAACGATACCGTCATTTGACTACAACTGCAAGAATTGGGTTTGTTTTTCTTTTCTTATTTAAATTATAGTATCCCCAACGGGGTAAAAGATAACAATTATTCTTTTATAGCTCTAATCTGAGCAAAAGACAAGCAAAACCTGTAGGATTCTGGTAGTCAAATGAGCAATTATGCAAATGTTCCAACTAATGGTGGAAAATCTGTAAACAACGATTTCCGTTAATAATAAGTGGTTTTGCTTTTTTAACACAGACAGAGGGGCCACAAAAATGGAAAACTGTCTAACTTGTTGTACCTCAGTTAGCTTTAGCAAAAGTGTTGAAGCGCCAAATAAATGTAGTACAGGTGAAAATCAATTGTCGACAGGTGTGACTATAATTAATTGTCAGTCTTCTACTGCCCTTATTTAAAATTAAGAATTTATGTGATGTTGGCAGTTAATTGTTGCTACTTTGCGGACATGGATTCTCTTCTTCGGTGCTACATTCTTTATCCGTTGCTTTATTTTGGAGCATCTTACGCTTCTTATGAAGAAGGTAAGTGTTTTGTCGAATGACGCTTTTCAGTACATTATTATAGCATTTTAAATTGCGGTCACTTCTAAGGGAGATAACTCAAATGAAATATCACTGAGCTTACTGAATGGATACGAGAACGTTATCTATAAGGATATCAAATCCCTTTATTGTAATAATTTCTCGACTACCCAGAGCCGTTCTGCATGGAAATTGTGTACAAACTTTCCAAGAAAAAAATGAGTGTGATACGAGGTAACAGATAGCCAACGAAGCGCGTAGCGCCGAGTTGGCTATAATCACCTCATATTCAACAAGCGCAAGTGAAATAATTGTTTTCTTAATAATGGCCACAAATTATGGATTAATCTTCCCTACTTCATTTTGTAAAAAAAACAAAACTGATGCCTACAGTTACTGATATTTGTAGAGCATACTTTGGTTGAGCTTGTTAAGCCTGTTTTCTGCACTGTTACAACTCCTCTTAGCCATTCAGAACGGAGTTTTTTTCCCTCTGAAACACTGAAAACTCGCAAAAGCGATTAGAGCCCATGCGTTTGTTATATACATTTTTTCATACCAATATTGTTCCGTATACCGGGCTCAATTTTTCAGAGATGGCTGATTATACAAGAAAATTGCAATACTCAGCGATGAATTATTAATAAGAAACTAATTCTCTAGTCTCGCATTTTCCATTCAGGCCCAGTAATACAGGCAACATTTTTCGTGCAACTTGTTGCGCAAAAATGTTGCATTGCAAGTTGAGATGATTTGTTGGACGTATTACCACCTTCTTGCGAAGCAAATTTTCACGTTGCAAAAAGTAAAAGCAACGTCTACTTTTTGCAACATAAAAATTTGTTGCGCAAGACTGATGGTAACACGCGCAGCAAACCATGCAGCTAAACGATACCGTCATTTGACTACAACTGCAAGAATTGGGTTTGTTTTTCTTTTCTTATTTAAATTATAGTATTCCCAACGGGGTAAAAGATAACAATTATTTTTTTATAGCTCTAATCTGAGCATAAGACAAGCAAAACCTGTAGGATTCTGGTAGTCAAATGGAGCAATTATGCAAATGTTCCAACTAATGGTGGAAAATCTGTAAACAACGATTTCCGTTAATAATAAGTGGTTTTGCTTTTTTAACACAGACAGAGAGGCCACAAAAATGGAAAACTGTCTAACTTGTTGTACCTCAGTTAGCTTTAGCAAAAGTGTTGAAGCGCCAAATAAATGTAGTACAGGTGAAAATCAATTGTCGACAGGTGTGACTATAATTAATTGTCAGTCTTCTACTGCCCTTATTTAAAATTAAGAATTTATGTGATGTTGGCAGTTAATTGTTGCTACTTTGCGGACATGGATTCTCTTCTTCGGTGCTACATTCTTTATCCGTTGCTTTATTTTGGAGCATCTTACGCTTCTTATGAAGAAGGTAAGTGTTCTGTCGAATGACGCTTTTCAGTACATTATTATAGCATTTTAAATTGCGGTCACTTCTAAGGGAGATAACTCAAATGAAATATCACTGAGCTTACTGAATGGATACGAGAACGTTATCTATAAGGATATCAAATCCCTTTATTGTAATAATTTCTCGACTACCCAGAGCCGTTCTGCATGGAAATTGTGTACAAACTTTCCAAGAAAAAAATGAGTGTGATACGAGGTAACAGATAGCCAACGAAGCGCGTAGCGCCGAGTTGGCTATAATCACCTCATATTCAACAAGCGCAAGTGAAATAATTGTTTTCTTAATAATGGCCACAAATTATGGATTAATCTTCCCTACTTCATTTTGTAAAAAAAACAAAACTGATGCCTACAGTTACTGATATTTGTAGAGCATACTTTGGTTGAGCTTGTTAAGCCTGTTTTCTGCACTGTTACAACTCCTCTTAGCCATTCAGAACGGAGTTTTTTTCCCTCTGAAACACTGAAAACTCGCAAAAGCGATTAGAGCCCATGCGTTTGTTATATACATTTTTTCATACCAATATTGTTCCGTATACCGGGCTCAATTTTTCAGAGATGGCTGATTATACAAGAAAATTGCAATACTCAGCGATGAATTATTAATAAGAAACTAATTCTCTAGTCTCGCATTTTCCATTCAGGCCCAGTAATACAGGCAACATTTTTCGTGCAACTTGTTGCGCAAAAATGTTGCATTGCAAGTTGAGATGATTTGTTGGACGTATTACCACCTTCTTGCGAAGCAAATTTTCACGTTGCAAAAAGTAAAAGCAACGTCTACTTTTTGCAACATAAAAATTTGTTGCGCAAGACTGATGGTAACACGCGCAGCAAACCATGCAGCTAAACGATACCGTCATTTGACTACAACTGCAAGAATTGGGTTTGTTTTTCTTTTCTTATTTAAATTATAGTATCCCCAACGGGGTAAAAGATAACAATTATTTTTTTATAGCTCTAATCTGAGCATAAGACAAGCAAAACCTGTAGGATTCTGGTAGTCAAATGGAGCAATTATGCAAATGTTCCAACTAATGGTGGAAAATCTGTAAACAACGATTTCCGTTAATAATAAGTGGTTTTGCTTTTTTAACACAGACAGAGGGGCCACAAAAATAGAAAACTGTCTAACTTGTTGTACCTCAGTTAGTGATTCGTCATCGTCGAGTGGAAGCGAGAAGTTTACAGAAATGTACCAAAACGTAAAACGCACGTACGAGGTGTGCAAAGCCTAATTAAAGATATTCAGTATTTTACGGCGATCTCGTAGCCGTCGTCGTCGGCCTTTCTTACGGAGTTTAAGAAACGAAGACAGCTACGGTAACGACAACGCCATAAAGCAGTGATATTATTGGTTAAAACAGGAAAAAATGATCGTGCTGCACGTGTGGCACGCATTTTTGTACATTTCTCTGCCGTACTCGTCAAAACAACAACGCAAAATGACCAATTTCAAGGTTTTGATGACAACGTGGACAAACAAAAGTGAATCTTTCCTTCTCCCTCTTTGCTTCAAATCTGTACATAATATGGTTGTAGCATACTTCGCCCATATTGTACAACATAAACAAGATGGAAACATCGTGACACACTAATTGCTCAAACTTATATTTTGAAGTGATGTTTTCTTCGCCGTCGCCATCGTGGTTTCTCCCTCTTTAAGCGCCCCCTACTCTCAGTCTACAAGAAGGAACTTTAAGATCTACGATGCGGTCGTCATAGAGAACGCCACAAAACAAGAATATCATTGGTTAAAAAATATATATATGTCTAAAAAAAGTAAACACAGGTGATTGCCTCGGGTTCGAAGCTTTGCAAATTAGACATTATTCGTAAATATGGGACGTGATCTATGTGAGTGTTCTGACGATTTCACGCGTCTGTGACGCAGGCTATTCGCCCTTGTAACACGGCGGCCATATTGTCCCGGGAGACCAAGAGAGCTTTGTTTTACCACGCCAAGCCTCGCAGTGGAAACCATGGGGATGAGGCTTGGCGTGGTACAACAAAGCGTTTTTGGTCTCCTGGGACAATATGGCCGCCGTGTGACAAGGGCGAATAGGTCAGTAACCATAAATCAACAAATGCAGTAGCAAATTCATACGTTTTTTTGACTCGACAAAAATTGCTTTATCGCAATGTTTTCATAGCAATCCGTACTCTACAACCTATTTATGCATTCGGCATTGACCGATCAGAAACGCGTTATTCTGTTGAATGTACAATAAATGTGGTTCTTAAAAACAAATTTACTCGAGAAAGGGTTGACTGAAGGAATAATTGGAGGTAAGGGCTCCGCTTGATGATGAGAACCTGCTTTAAGTAGTTTTATGACAGCAATGATCTAAATTTTAACATGGATCTCGGCGTAGCTGGTGGGAGTTCAAATATATGTCTTCCTTATATTTAGTGTCTTCATATGGACATCCGCTACGGGGTTTATTACGAACTCAAAAAGCTGTCAGTTGGTTTGATAGCTGAATCGATAAAGCAGCGTACCAGTTTAGCAGAGTTTAGCAGTTCGATTCACGTTCAAGGCTAAACTTTTCAGTAGCGTAGACTAAACGGGAGGCTGCTATTTTGATAGTAAGCGCTCGTGCCATAATCACCCTCCCGACATATGAAGCCAACCTCGACCAATCAGAACACGTGAATCTCTCTAATCACTTGTGCAATCATGGTAAAACGTGTGTTTGCCATTTTGCTTACATTAAAACAATCCCATAATGCCTACGTCGTATTACTTAAACGTTGCGACATCAAAGCAAAAGACTCGCATTAACAGTTTTTTTTCTGCAGGCTCTTGTCGTGAGCTCACCTTTCAGCCTTCTCTTTCCTTTGCTAACGGGCGTTTAAAGAATCATATAATAAAGAGTTATGAAGTACACAGTATGCATGAATGCGAATGGATTTGTTACCAAGAACATGACTGCGTCAGCGTCAACTTCGACACTACTGCGAACACAGATGGAAAACACAGATGTGAGCTGAACAATTCTACTCACGCAGAGCAAGTGGTAAAAGGTAAAAGTGGGAAAATGGTCTAATTGATATGACAAGGCAAGCAAAATTTCGTGGATAGTTCAATGCATGTAAATGTCTGGAAGTGAAATTTGTAATGTAGATTGTGTAAATGTGTAAGCAATCTTTCCACTATAGTTAACGGCCCAGAAAAACGTTTCCTGTCTACAAGCGACACAAATATAACAAAGATCATTAAAAACCAGTGTTCGACGTCTTCTTCCCCAGAGAATCTACTCCATAGAATCTCGTCTTCCTCTTCATCTTGGGGCCATGCACTTGTCCCCGATATTCAGCCGCTTCTGGCTCCGTGATAATCGGCTCGACATTTTCGTCGTAAGGCAAGAAGTCTTCGCTCACTGAAACAAAACTATCCTCTGAGGCCTCGGAAGATTGTTCTTGACTTCTTTTACTGGAATATTAATAATCGGACATTTCGACTTAAGAGACGCTAGACAATTCTTACAAAATGCAATAAAAACAGAGAGATTGAACTCCAATGTTGAGCCTCTGACGTCATGATTAAGACATCCTCTTTTCAATTGCGGGCTTAGTAATTGCGGCCAAATTTTAGGACTCTTTGGAACCGAACATTTTTGCGTTAAGGGGTTTGTTATCAATGTTCTTTGTCAATTATATATAGTAATCTTAACCCAACGGCATATTTTGTAGCAGAATAAGGCCGAACGAAACGGAGCACTTTAAGCTGGTGTGCAAATGCTATCGTCGGATTAGTTATTGCTACAAAAAGAGTTCTTGCGGCATACAGTTCTTTAGATTTTCAAATAATCCAAGAACCTTTGCTCTGCGTTCACTTGTGTTTCGTTGAAGCATCGGTTTCCTTCAGACTACAAACAAGCCCACCATAAAATCCTATATATGTATGTTGCTTTCTTGGCCCTAACTAAGCAAGACAAGCCTGGAGCCTGTATTCACTGCTCCGGTTGTGTGGTCTGGAAATAAACACTATCCTCACTGAAAATAGAGATCAAACTGCTCTGCAGACGATAATGGAGTTTTTATACGCACCGATTTGCCAACCAAAGCGTATTTTAATATATTTTGCATATCATATCACCACAGAGCCAATTACTATACGAGAAAATTTGTGACCTAGATATCGTCGCTATAGGCTGCGGCTGTCAGCTGATGATCAGTGCGGAATATTCCATGACAGCCAGAATTGACCTCTTTAAGGCCCGTTTAAACGGTTTCAACATTTGACCAACATTCGTTCAATTAAAGTTGAACGGATGTTGGGCAAATGTCGGACGCAAAAACAAAGTTGTGCGGAGGCCGTTCAAACGGTTACAACATTGCACCAACAAAAGAACCAACACTTTCGCGAAATTTGATTGCGAGGAACTAAGAACTAGAAACCAATCTCTCTCGTCCAGATAAACTACGCCATATTGACTTTTGCAGCCTGATGTGAGCATGCGTGTGTTCTGCTATTGTTGAACAGAGTGTTCAAAACGGTTTCAACACAATTCAACATTTTTGAGAACGAAGGAGAAGTTGAATCGATGTTGAGTAAAAGTTGAAACCGATTTAAACTTGATTCAACACGCTTCAACAAGCTTTCAACATTTTTTACCCTTTCAACAATGTTGCACGACCTGTTCAAACGCACCCAACATTTGGTTCAACAAAGTGTTGAATGCATGTTGAAGCAAATGTTGAAACCGTTTAAACGTGCCTTTAGCTTGCCGAATTTGAATTTCTTATTGTCATTTGTTTCCGCGGGTGAACTTTACGTCAGATTTATCGTCTTAGAAGTGGGATGCGCGGTGGCCTCATGGTTAGTGCGCTCGACTCCGGGTCCAGGACGGGGACATTGTGTTGTGTTCTTGAGCAAGACACTTTACTCTCACGGTGCCTCTCTCCACCCAGGTGTATAAATGGGTACCGCCGAATCTAATGCCGGGGGTAACCCTGCGATGGACTAGCATCCCATCCAGGTGGGAGTTGAAATACTCCTAGTCGCTTCATGCTACAGTAACCGGAGATAAGCGCGGGCTTGATGGGCCTTCTAGTCTCGTAGCAGACTTTACCTTTTCTTATCGTCTTAGAAAGACTGACAAAAATTCTGGGATTTGTATTCAAATGGGGGAATCATGCAAATGTGCTACTGTTCAAACCAATGGTGGGAAATCTGTAAACAACGATTTCCGTTGATTGTAAATGGTTTTCCTCTTTTAACACACACAGAGAGGCCACAAAAGTAGATTGAATTTAATCCATCTCCAAAAGCTGTCATGGCAAAGACAAACACAGAAGAATCTTTGATATCACTGTTTACCTTTTCCCGCTTTCAAAAAGCATAGTGCAGGAGCAATTTCATACGATTTTAGTGTTTGTTCGTTTATTTAGTCCTTCTAATTTCGATAACCATCAAAAATTAAAAATTTACAGTAAACTTTGTAAACAATGATTCCCTCAGCGTTGATTGCTATTCGTGGGATGAGTCAGAACGTTTCACATCGCCTCAATGTCTCTTCTACCGGCTGGAAACGAGAGGCACGGATTTTTTTACAAATACTTGCCAGCAACTCCAGTTCATCACCGCATTAAAATCTAAATGGCACAGAAAACCTCTGGCAACTTCGATATAACGGAAGAAAGGAATGCCTGGGGAGGTTAACAGAATTAATTTTCTGTTCCATTTTATTCTGAGTCAAAAATCCAGACATTTTCAACGAGATCATGGTTCATCAGCGACCTGGTCCATCTTCAACTTTAAAAACATATATGTCTAAAAAAAGTAAACACAGGTGTTTACTTCAATAGTTCGATATCGATATATAAAATTCAGTTCGAATCATGTCGAGGCTCTGGATAATAAATATAAGGATTTGTAAGAATTTATTCCCCAGAGCCTCGAGATGATTCCTCTTGTTTAGGACTGAATTTCAATATATCGAAAGTGGGCTATTGGCGTATTAAAAAACATCCATAATATTACGCCTCGGGTGCGAAGCTTTGCAAATCAGACTTTTTGTTGTAAGTCGGACGTGATCGGTGTGAGTATTCTCGCGATTTCACCCGTCTGTGACGCAGGCTATACGTCAGTAATCATAAATCACAAAATGCAGGAGCAAATTCATACGTCCTTTTTGAGCTTTTAAAACTCGACAAAAATTTCTTCATCAGAATCTTTGAGGACGTCTTTGTTTACCTTTTCTTGCTTTCAAAAAGCATAGTACTATTGACAAATTTCTGCCACAAAAGATTCCAGTGTTTGTTTATTTGGGCGTTCTAGTTTCGATGACAACAAAAATTAAAAATTTACAGTAAACGTTGTAAACAATGATTCCCTAATTATTATAAGCGTTGGTCCCTTTTCATAGGATGAGTCAGAACGTTTGAAATCGCCTCAATGTCTCTTCTAAAACTGTTTAACTTGTTGTACCTTTAGCAAAAGTGTTGAAGTGCCAAAGAAACGTAGTACAGTAGAAAAGCATTAACTAAATTGTCGACAGGTGTAATTATAATTAATTGTCAGTCTTCCCTTATTTAAAATTAAGAATTTATGTGATGTTGGCAGTTAATTGTTGCTACTTTGCGGACATGGATTCTCTTCTTCGGTGCTACATTCTTTATCCGTTGCTTTATTTTGGAGCATCATACGCTTCTTATGAAGAGGGTAAGTGTTCTGTCGAATGACGCTTTTCAGTACAATATTATAACATTTCAGACTCTGGTCACTTCACAAGGAGATAACTCAAATGAGATATCACTGAGCTTAACAATGGATACGAGAACGTTATCTATATTAAAGATATCACATCCCTTTATTGTAATAATTCTCGACTACTCCAAGCCGTTCTGCATGGAAAGTGTGTACTAACATGTTTGGAGAGGAAATTGAAAATTTATTACCAGATTCTCGCTTCCTCCTCATACGTCATCGCCGTGTGGAAGCAAGAACGTTACAGAAACGTGCCAAAACGTAAAAAGCACGAACAGGGCGTGCGAAGCCTAATTAAAGATATTATTTTACGGCGATCTCGTAGCCATCGTTGTCGGCCTTTCTTATAGGGAGTTAATACGCCCCGTCCATTCGCAGGCTAACACGTATCCGGATATTTCTGAATCGCAATTTTTTCTTTCCGGATACGCCTTCCGTCCACACGTATCCGGCGAATTCGCTGGTGAATCTGGAACGTTTTGAATACGCTCTCCAGAGTGGATATATTTGAATCCGATATAAATTAAGTCCAGAGAACTTTGCTCGGGCGTAATCCATTAGGGCAAAAATCTGGCAAGAACGTTTAGATTTCTTAACATTAAATAGGAAGTTTCTCTTTTCCACTCGGTGAAATGACATCCTCCCATATACCGTCTGGAAAAGAGAGGCATGGATTTTTTACAAAGAATTGCCAGCAACTCCAGTTCGTCACCAGAAATAAAATCTAAATGGCACAGAAACCCCTGGTAACTTCGATATAACGGAACAAAGGAATGCCTCTATGTTATGTCTATGTAACGGCATTTCCACATATCAAGCTACTTTTAGACGAGTTCTAAAAGTCCCTGTGACGCTATTTTTTAAACTGGTTTAATTTTTTTAGAGCACTGCCCATTTTAACATATTTGGATATCTTTCTGTAATTAATTTTACGGAGTATGTATAAGTAAACTAGAGAAATCATTTTAAGATTATTATGATGAATTTTTGTCTCTGATGCTATCAAAGACAATAATAATTATTTATTCGTGTGAGCAGTAATTTTAGTGTTAAGGGTTAAATTCTCAGTTTAGTGATTAGAGTTAAGCTC
>OX421453.1:33208102-33210602 GCA_949126865.1 Montipora capitata
AGGGTATGGTTTGTTCACTTAAGTCTTAATTGGGTATGTTTTTTTAGAAGAATCTTCTTCTTTAATTCATCATTAGGCAATAACAGGAACCCATGACCCGGAGCCTACAACTCTATTGTGTTCGTGTCACGGCGTTTTCACAGACCGACTTATTTTAGATTGAATTTCTCGCAAATCCTACCCCCACCGGAGCCCGATGACCAATTACAAGAAACTAACCTGACGTCATAGGGTCACCGAACCAGAACTACCTTAGTTTTTTTTCGGAAAAGGTAGTCTAAAAATAGATCGGTCTTTAAAATGCAGTGACATATATAATCCCAGTATATGGGTGTTTTTAGGCTCTGGGTCATGGGTTCCTGGTGATAAGACCTTCAACAAAGCTCTTCTCAAATTCTTAAGACAACCGTGTTACAACTGAAATAGATCTGAAAATGAGGTCTAAAATAGGTATACAATTTTTGGTCAGGTATGAAATGGGGTAGGGAGAATCTCAGATTTTGGTCTGAAATCGGGTAATGGTTTCAGAAGATTGGCCGCACACCCCAACCCAATTTTTCTGGGAGAATCATTACGAAAATGTTTTACTAATCCCTTTGACTTTTCAAATGCGAAAAATGGTGCTTATACAAAAACTCTTTGATACATTGGCAGTTTTTTTCGACGCAACGGGACACTTGGTGACATGATGTATCATGTTTAGCTTCCGTTTTCTTTCAGGGCCTCAAGTCCTTTCACTCCTGTGTTATCGAAGTTCATTCTTTTAACTAGTGCCATAGATTTTTTTGTTGGCTACTCATGAGAATTTGGTGTTATCAGAAAACAAAGCCCCTCAACTGATAATAATCTTCATTCTCAATACTTGTTCACCGGAAAGTGTTTGAAATTTTGAGGGGAATTTACGTAATTATCACTGTAAGGAGTCAAAGTGTTGCTAGGTGACTAAAAAGTGAATAACTTATCCTCTTATTATTTTCTGTTTAAATACGCCATTTCTTTTTGATCTATTTTTAAGTACAATAAATGATTTTTCCTTTTTTCAGAATCGCCAGAAAAAGGTGCATGGAAATTCGGTGCCACACAAAAGGCGTTTATTTTCTCGCTACGAAACGCCGAAGGACTGCCGCCCTTCAAAAGCGATGTAAAAAATTCTTCCAAAGCGATACGTAATCGTAAATTTGTTGGCCCTACGTTTGGACAAAATGACATCCTAATTAATAGACGTTCGGCTGATTGGGCCAGTTCATCCACAAATTTTGGAGACAACTACATTGTCCCAACAGGGGTTCAGAATAGAGCAACTCTTCTTGCGGGAGCTTCAACATTTGGGGTAGATGAGGTGGAGGTGTTTTTTTCTTCTGTGAATTAAAGCGCATGCACAGAAGTACGTGGTTATTTGCCATTAGGGAGCTTAAGCAATCTCGACCCCAGAGCTCTTCTCTTGACTGAGGGAAAGAAAAGCTCTGGGGAACCCTGAAGCAAAGTGTCTTCTCATTGGTTTTCGTGAATAACAATCAAAAGAGTCTCTAATTGGTGCATTCATGTTAGCATGAGGAGTGAGCAGGCGCCGTAAGATTCAAATAGCCAATTTTTGGCTATGAGAACCCTACGGCGCATGTTCTCCTACATAGAGTTTCCCAGAGCCTTCACTGGCGAAAATGTCTGATTGGTCGAGGCCTTGTCATGTGACTTCAATACCTCAAATCAAACATGGCTGCCATTCGATGTTTGTTAGATTTCCGTCGGCAAAAAGAGACCCTTTTTCAGGCCAGTAAAACGGACGAATGTTTGACTGCATAGTGCGTTTCTATGCAAGCGAGATTCTCTTTTAAGCCAACAGTGATACGAGGGAAATTTCTTAAAAAATTTCAAGGTCAACACGAGTCTCGGTTGCTAGTGTTCCGGAGTGGAAATTCGGCTTTTACTTCGTGTAGAAGACACTCATGACGTAACAAAAGCTTTAGGGGTCTTTAGGGATTTCGCATTCTGATTGGGTATTGTTTCACGATTTTTTTTCTATCGTTTTAGGTCATTTGTGTCTTCTACACGAAGTAAAAGCTGGAAATTCGTTTGTGGAGCTTAACAGCTAATGGGTTACCATCTTGATTGAAATTCATGCGTTTATCTTTTAAAAAGTGGAACAAAAAAGATACCACTAAATTTCCAAATAGTTACTGTTTCCGCCTGGGCTCGCATCTAACAAAAAATGTTAAGATTCTCTCATTTTTTTCAAAATTAAAGTTGTTAAAATTGCCATTCAAGTAGTCCATAGAGGAAAATTTAGAAATGTATTTCAGTCGTTCAAAAATAAATTTTAAAGTGAATTTAGCAGTAATAATAGCCAAAATCATACTTAACATGTCATAGCACCTCATATTGGGTACACTAGAAGGAAAACTTTTAGTTGCAATTATATTTTGTTATAGTTGTTCCAAGCAAAATGCCTATTGTTTGCTTTCCTGCAAATTATAGAAATAAACATAGATTAGGTTAACTCTGA
>OX421453.1:33218102-33258102 GCA_949126865.1 Montipora capitata
TCCTTTCTGCACATTACACTAACTTTTTGTACCCGGTGGCAACAAACTTTCCACATTAAAAATTGCGTAAAAAACTCACCTGTTTCGCAGCTCTTATCCCACGAAATAAAAGTTTCCAGGAGCAAATTTTCCGAGGATACTAGTTGGATTGGAGTTGCAAACGTGTTACAAAACATAAACGTTCTCTAAGAATACATTCCACTTGAAACTGGTGTTAAAACTAGCCTTGATCGCTCTAAAAAGAACGGAAACCAACAAGCTACCGATCCTCAAAGAACAGCCATTTTTCTGTTCTTCTCGGGAGTGCTTTTTTTCATGACAGCCAATGATAGTCCCGGAAACGTATCACGTGCCATTTTGCGCGACTTATGCGCAGACATTTTTCGCCAGTGAACCCAGATCCTTGGGTCGATCCGAGGCTCTAGTGACGAGAATGGGAGCTTAAGCAACGACAACAGCGACGGCAACGAGAACATCACAAATTTGCATATTTAGTGAGCAAAAGCAATGGCTTTGCACGCTCTGCACGGGCATCTTTTTATTTTTGTCCATTTCTTTGCTTTTGGCAGCAAAACAACAACGTAAAATGACCAAATATAGGTTTTATGAAGAACGTCAGCTCTTGATGATAAATTTTCATTTTCTCTCCTAAATTAAGTGCCGTTCCGACCAGTGTCATTTTTGAAGAACTACCACAGACACCTTTGTCATATTAAAAAGGTTAAAATAGTCACGAAGCGATTAAAGTAACCGGAATCTATATTTTGAGATGAGGTTCTCCCCATTGTCATATGATCTTAAGCTGTGTTCATGTTAAATCAGACAGCACTATTTCTGTAACCGCCGGCTTGTCGGAGAATTGTGGGCTCTTATAAGCAGTCAGGTCCACTGATCTCTAAAAGAGACTAGATCGAACAACCCATTGTCTTCACTCCCGCGGTACCATCTTGTAGCCACTTTTGCGTTATAGGGTAAAGGCGGAAACTCCTTCGATATGAGGCAAAATCTTTGAAATTGGTTTTTACAACATTGCCACATTGCTTTCCTCTCTTTTTTGATATTTTGTTGTGATTCGCGTGAAACAGTAGATGCGCGATCCAATCTTTTTCGAGATCAGCAGTGGTCTCGACTCACTTCAACTGCACTTCTTTCTGAAGTGGTTAGAAGTAGCTTTTATTCAGTGCTAACCGAAGGAATCGCTGTTTTGGAGCGAAAAATGGGTGTACCCTGGGAACGAGAAAATTAAAGAAACTAAACAATCATGTTGCTGGTTACCAGTCCTCGCTTTGCAGACTCCTCCCGCATATGATGTGGAATAGGATATTTGCATGATGACGCCATTTGACTACAAGGACCAGAATCCTTCAGGTTTTGCTTGTCTCATACTACTAGACCTTTTTACCGGCCATTTTGATTTCTATTGTTTCGAATCGCCATTATGGGATGCACAGGGGGCAAATTAATATGTATTTGCCCCCTGGGCATCCCATAATGACTATTCGAAACAATAGAAATCAAAATGGCCGCCGTATCGGTAAAAGGTCTATTAGAGCTTTTGTTATTTTTACCCCACTGGGAAATACAAAATTTAAATCAGAAAAAAAACACAAACTGAATTCTGATAGTTGTAATCAAATGACGCCATCGTGAAAGTTGCATGCCTATTACAAAGTGCTTTTGTAGTTGTGACACATTTCCTATTTTATACGACTAGGCAACACTTCTTAAATGTTTCATTTTACGGGAAATAGCCTGTCTTGTATCGTACTTGCCCTTGTAGTAAAATCTGCAGTTATTCATTAATTTATTTCTTTAATTTTTTTAAAACTGGAAACTCATTAAAGTTAAAGTTAGGCAACAATCCCTCTTTCCTCCACATTACCAGGAGCCTAGCTACAACTCCAATACTAGGTCTATGTAACGGCATTTCCACAGAAAAGATCAAGCCACTTTTAGACGAGTTCTTAAATAGTCTGGGTTGCCCGAGTTACAATGCTCAATTCCATGGGTACTAATTTTTCATGCAAGACTTGGGATTGGCTGCAACGGTCTGGTTTTGCGGGAAAATCATTCTGAAAACAAATCCGTCTGTAAAAACGCTCTTCCACAAATACAATGAAGTCGTAAACTTCTATAGTTATGGGCTTTTGACATTATCCAATGGAGGAAAAAGAGGACTTAAAGCTTTAGTTAAAGCCTCTTTGTTGTATAAATGAGTTTACTTATGTTAGCAGTAGTGTATATTTAGTGAGGTTTGTTGGCTGGCAGAAGCATAGTCAGTATCTGCGTAGTTCGTATATACAGTGGAACCCCGCCTTAAGGCCACCTCATTCTCTTAAAGAAAACCCTCGTTAATGCGGTCACACGCTCATACATACGGCCAACGTCCACAATTCTAAATCCCAAACACTCAGTAGAATCCTCTATAATTTCACCCCGTTAATACGGCTACCTTTGCTAATTTAAGAAAACCAAAATGCCTGTGACACGGTAATCGAACAGCCGATTTAATTTACGAAGTACTGTCAGCAACACTCCTCCCTGTTTTACGGCCACGCCAATATTTTTAGGCCGGTTGATGACCGTATTAACGGGGTTCCACAGTAAAAATAGATTCGTATTATAGAACCCTATTATATAAACATCCTAGTATACCAGCTTTTCAGTGATTGCGCAACTGGTATAAGGTGTACTAGTCATAATGTTAGTAGATTTATAAGTAAAGTTTGTAATGTACGTAAATTGTTTGTAAAAAATAAAAGTTAAAAAAAAAGTGGAACAAAAGGCTGCTATCGATAATAAATAACTGGCATTTCAAAAAAAAAAAAATCCTTTACACTCTTTCCATTTTTGTCAGTCTTTCTAAGACGATGAAAAAGGGTAAAGTCTGCTACGAGACTAGAAGGCCCATCAACCCTTCGCTTATCTCCAGTTACTGTAGCATGAAGCGACTAGGAGTATTTCAACTCCCCCCTGGATGGGATGCTAGTCCATCGCAGGGTAACCAACGGCATTAGATTCGCCGGTACCCATTTATGCACCTGGGTGGAGAGAGGCACCGTGAGACTAAAGTATCTTGCCCAAGAACACAACACAATGTCCCCGGCCAGGACCCGAACCCGGACTACTCGATCCGGAGTCAAGAGCACTAACCACGAGGCCACCGCGCCTCCTACTTCTAAGACGATAAATCTGACATAAAGTTGACCCGCGGAAACAAATGACAATAAGAAATTCAAATTCGGCAATAGACCTCTTTAGCTTGTACGTTTTGTTTTCCCATTTCAGACCACGTGATGTTACTCTAGGGAACAGTTTCTTTTAAAGGCCGTCTTAGTTTATTGCTTTATTTTTTTGCTTTATTGGGAATACCAGGGATAGTGCAGTTGCGTTAAGGAATCCGTGGAAATACAAAAAGATAATCATGTTTTGTGATTACATATAATTACTTAACTAAACCTCTTGGATCACTGAGATGCAGTGTGCTTTTGCTTTCATCTATCAAAAAGTTACAATTTAAAGGCCAAAAATGTTGGGAAATGCCCTTTCTGGTGCTTTGTTTTCAAATATTTTCAAGAGGTGAGGGGCGGTGCCTCACACACCCATGGCTCCAGTCCCCGCCCCTGCAAAGAAAGGGCTTTCATCACCCGTCCAATGCGTCCCCCCCGAATTTCAAAATACAAGTTGCTTAAGATCTTTGCACCCCCTCAGTTTTTCCGGGCCTGCTACGGCTCTGTATTGCCGATAGCAAATAGGCCTTATTACGGTTTTGGAAGCTATCTTGACGGGTAGGCAAACATGCATGTCCGAAATAACAGTGTTTGTATTGGAATCTGCGTTGAAATAGCTTGAGAAAACCTTCAATGTAGAAACATCTGTGAAATGGTAAAATTTAGTTGCTAACCAAAGGATTTTACTGACAAAGTTTGAATGTCCTATGTGTTCTAGAATTTGGACAGCGAAATTTGAAATTTTGTCATACAATTGGTTGATTATTTACGCTCATTCAGACATGTGTCTGTGGGAAAAAAATTACAGACAAATGTAAAGGAAATTTAAGATTTCGCTGGGCAAGTTGCCGTGATAAGGCCTATTAAACGGATCACTAGTTCGCCTTCCCTTGACATTTTTTATATCTATTGGCGTTTGCCGCGTCGTGTTTCATTCGACATTTAGATTCTCGTTTTTACGCCTTAAATTAGCACCAGGGATAATAATGTAATTAGAAGTGACTTGTTAAATATTTAACAATTATTCGCTGAAGGCGAGTTGAATATCAGTGAATAAAAAAAAATCACCGATATTTACCCAGCCTGAGGTGAATAATTGTTTTTAGTATAATTACATAGGCAATTCTTTGAAAAAATATGCATTTTCTCTAAATAGCTCGACAAAAACGGCTTGCGGCCTTTTTGAAAAACCGCTTAGGTGATTACCGAGTAATAATCACCTCATCTGCACCTATTTAAATGTCTCTGCACGTCATTGGTAAACTTTGTAAAATATTCTTCCCTAAGCGTTAATGGCTTTTCGTGGGATGTGTCAGAACGTTTCACATCGACTCAATGTCTCTTCTTCCCGCTGGGAACAAGAGGCATGGATTTTTTTACAAATACTTGGCAGCAACGAGGATAAAGTAAAAAAAAAACGATGCTATGTGGATAGTCTTTCCTACTTAAAAATAGTGGCCACTCTATGAAATGGAGAAGACCTTCGGCTTCGCTTTGACAAAAGAAGCTAAATAGGTGAACTTTGCTCGGGGGCAATCCATTAAGGCAAGAACTTATAGATTTCTTAATGTTAAATAAGAAGTTTCTTTTTTCAAAAATAAACTGAGCCAGTATGAACTATAATCTCGTTGAAAATGTCGGAATTTTTGACTCAGAATAAAATGGAACAGAAAATTTAATTATGTTAACGTCTTCGGGCATTCCTTACCAGAGGTTTTCAGTGCCATTTAGAATCAGTATTGCGGTGACGAACTGAAGTTGCTGGCAAGTATATGTAAAAAATCGAGGCCTCTCGTTTCCAGCCATTTCACCGAGTATCATCCGATCGTCAGCGACCTGGTATATCTTCAACTTTAAAAACATATATGTGTAAAAAAAGTAAACACAGGTGTTTGCTTTGGAGACAAGAATTCAATTGTCGTATCAAAAAAATTCCATAATATTATGCCTCGGGTTCGAAGCTTTACAAATTTGACTTTTTTTTCTGTAAGTGGGACGTGATGTGTGTGAGTGTTCTCGCGATTTCACGCCTCTGTGACACAGGCTATAGATGAGTACTCACAAAATGCAGGAGCAAATTCATAAGTTTTTTTGAGTTTTTAAAACTCGACAAAAATTACTTCATCAGAATCTTTGACGACGTCATTCTTTACTTTTTCTTGATTTCAAAAAGCATAGCTATTGACAAATTTCTGCCACAGAAGTTTAAAGTACTTGTTTAATAAGAGGTTTTCACGTGACGTCATCGCCATGTTGGTGGACGAAAACACAACACAAGATCTCTCATTAGCTTCAATTGTTCGTCCACCAGAAGTCGTACATTTCTCTATTGTTATTGGTGTCCCTAGGGGTTGGTTGAAAACGTTCTATTAGGGACTCTAGTTTCGATGACCATTAAAAATTAGAACTTTACAGTAAACTTTATAAAAAATGATTCCCTTAGCCTTGGTCGCTTTTCATGGGATGAGTCAGAATGTTTCACATCGCCTCAATGTCTCTTCTAAAACTGTTTAACTTGTTATATCTTTAGCAAAATTGTTGAGGCGCCAAATAAATTTAGTACAGGAGAAAATCATTAATTAACTAAATTATCGACAGGTGTGATGATAATTAATTGTCAGTCCTCTGCTGCCCTTATTTAAAAATAAGAAATTATGTGATGTTGTCAGTTAATTGTTGCTACAGTAACTTTGCGGACATGGATTATTTTCTTCGGTGCTACATTCTGTATTCTTTGCTTTATTTTGGAGCATCTTACTCTTCTTATGAAGAAGGTAAGCGTTCTGTCGAATGACGCTTTTTTTAATATTATTATAGCATTTTAAACTGCGGTCACTTCAAAGGGGGATAACTCAAATGAGATATCACTGAGCTTAACAATGGATACGAGAACGTTATCTCTTCAGTGTCTGTTAAGGATATCAAATCCATTTATTGTAATAATTTCTCGACTACCCAGAGCCGTTCTGCATGGAAAGTGTTTATTAACATTCCAATAATAAAATGGGTATCAACGGTGTCGATGTTTGGACATAAAGTTCTGACATAAAGTTCAGCCGCGGAAACAACTGACAATAAGAAATTCAAATTCGGCAATTCGCCCTTGTCACACGGCGGCCATATTGTCCCGGGAGACCAAAAAAAGCTTTGTTTTACCACGCCAAGCTTCGCAGTGGAAACCATGGGGGTGAGGCTTGGCGTGGTAAAACAAAGCTTTTTTGGTCTCCCGGGACAATATTGCCGCCGCGTGACAAAAGCAAATAGACCTCTTTAGCTTGTACGTTTTGTTTTCCCATTTCGATCAGACCACGTGATGTTACTCTAGGGAACAGTTTCTTTCAAAGGTCGTCTTATGCACGTGCATATGTACGCAAACTTATGAAAAAAAACAAAAAGAAAAATTCCCTTGGGAACATCACGTGGTCTTAAATGGGAAAATAAAACGTACAAGCTAAAGGCCCGTTTAAACGGTTTCAACATTTGCTTCAACATGCATTCAACACTTTGTTGAACCAAATGTTGGGTGCGTTTGAACAGGTTGTCTAACATTGTTGAAAGGGTAAAAAACGTTGAAAGCTTGCTGAAGCGTGTTGAATCAAGTTTAAATCGGTTTCAACTTTCACTCAACATCGATTCAACTTCTCCTTCGTTCTCGAAAATGTTGAATGGTGTTGAAACCGTTTTGAACAGTCTGTTCAACAATAGCAGAACACACGCATGCTCACATCAGGCCGCAAAAGTCAATATGGCGTAGTTTATCTGGACGAGAGAAATTGGTTTCTAGTTCTTAGTTCCTCGCAATCAAATTTCGCGAGAGTGTTGGTTCTTTTCTTGGTGCAATGTTGTAACCAGGCCATTTCCGAGTTCATGTCTGCTTCCTTTCCAAAGCGAGTCTAAGTGCGAATTTTTTGAAATGGTAATTAGTTCTACTTTACATATGAATGAAAACTAATTTTCATAACAAAAACTTGGCACTTAGACTCGCTTTGAAGATGAGGCAGGCTTGAACTCGGAAATGGCCTATTAACGATTACCTCAGAGAAAGCGAAGTCTTTATTCTTTGATTGCATCTGACGTCACAGCGGCCATGTTGGTGTAAAGAACAATTAAGCGGAAAAGCCTTTTGGGAATTTGACTCTATTATTATGCAAAACTTGAGCTGCATGTTTTTATTGTTTTGGCACCAACATGGCGGTCTCATCAAATGAGTGCGATCAAAGAATCAAGGGCTTAAAACAACGTGGAACGTCAAAAGAATTACCATACTTAATAAACCTTTCTAAATCCTTAATTAAAGGTATTGTTTGTTGAAAAATAGTCATAATTGCAGTATTCTTATCTACGATTTCTCTCCTTTCTACTCTATAGATGGTTTTCAATCACGTGATAAGATGGTCTTGTTGGTTCACAAAACAATAGTAAATTATGGCTCATGTTTTGCATTATAATAAAGTCAAATAGGCCATTTCCGATTTCATGCCTGTCTCGTCTTTAAAGCGAGTCTAAGTGCGAAGTTTTTTTTTTAATGATAATTAGTTTTCATATGTAAAGTAGAACTAAATACCATCACAAAAACTTGGGCGCTTGAACTCGCTTTGAAGAAGAGGTAGACATGAACTCAAAAATGGCCTATTCCCAAAAGACTTTTTTCTCTATTGTTGTGTACTTCAACATGGCAGCGATGACATCAGGTTAAGAATATCACAGCAGTCATGTTCATACACAGAAAAAAAGGAGAAAAAGTCCTTTGGCAATTTGTGCACTAACACGGCCGTCTTATCACGTGATTGAAAACCATCTATTTTATGTTGTGGTGAGAAGGGAAGGTAGGATTTTCAAAATGAGGTTAAAAAGTTAAGGTAAGGTAAAAACTTTATTTATCCACAGTAAATTCACCACGCATGCTCACACGTGGCCGCAAAAGTCAATATGGCGTAGTTTATCTGGGCGAGAGAGACTGATTTCAAGTTTTTAGTTCCTAGCAATCAAATTTCGCGAAAGTGTTTGTTCTTTTGTTGGCACAATGTTGGAACCGTTTGAACGGCCTCCGCGCCTCTTTGTTTTTGCCTCCAATATTTGCCCAACATCCATTCAACTTTTTGTTGAACGATTGGTCAAGTGTCGAAACAGTTGAAAAGGGCCTTTTTTGCAATAAAAAGTAAACGCTACTAAAAAGCTGTCCTCCATGAATGCCGTGCCTAAAATACAGATTTTTTTAGTTTGCTGAATAGACAAAGGGAATCAGAAATTCAATATTAGTCGTATTTAAGGTCAGTTTGTTAGCAATCAGCCAGTTGTTAACATTTGCCAGATCTACAAGTCATTCAAACATGACTGTTTGCTTGCGCTTTAAAACCGCTTAATTTCCAATAATTGTAATGATCTTTCGCTTGGAAAAACAAATCGTTATTAAGCTAATGAAATATTAATATATTAATAACTACTTAATAATAACCTTGATCGTTTCGCCCGCAATAGGGGCGAAGTTTGAGATTTTGCTGTAACGACTGAACGGTCACAGTTATTAAATTGTTTATAGAGTGTTTTCACTCACGTGATCAGTAACCTTGTTTTTCCACCGAAACAAAAGAAAACGTTTGCATGATAAAAGAGCTCGATTCCCTGAGGATTAGTTGGGGACACCAACTTGGTCGCCGTTCCTTTGTTTTGGGACACCAACATGGCCGCCGTGACGTCACGTGAAAACAATCCATTGTATGGCAAACAAAACGGTTTAAAGGAAGAAAAAACTAATTGCATAACCAAAGCGGCCCATGGGCATTTCAGGAGAATAACGACCAAGCGCTTAGCAGCACTTAGCCAATCACAGCGCGCGTTCGATCCGCCAGAAACGCAAGCCATATAATAACTAATTATTCAACACCTTTTAAGTTCTTCAGTCACGTAATTTTAATTACGCGAGGCCTTCAAATAATTCTTGTGTTCTCAACATGTAAGATGTACTGGCTATAATTACAGTTCAGAAAATAAGTTACCAATTTGAAAGTTTTGCCTTTCTTGTTAACATGTTGTCTCATCGTGAACAATTTTTCCGCGAGCGCGAGTTGGATACGAGATGATAGATAGCCAACGAAGCGCGTAGCGCCGACCTGAGTTGGCTATAATAACCTCATATCCAACAAGCGCGAGTAAAATAATTGTTTTATTAATAATTGCCACAAATTATGGATAAATCGTCCCTACTTTATTTTGTAAAAACAACAAAACTGATGTCTACAGTTACTGATATTTGTAGAGCATAGTTTGGTTTGGTTTGGTTTGCTACGCCTCAGTTTCTGTACTTTCACCATCCATTCCTCTTAGCCAATCACAACGGAGTCTTTTTCCCTCTGAAACACTGGCAACTCGTTTGCCAAAAGCGCTTAAGAGCCCATGCGTTCGTTCGTTTTTTTTTAATACCAATATTGTTCCGTATACCGGGTCCAGTTTTTCAGAGATGGCTGATTATACAAGAAAATTGCAATACTCAGCGATGAATTATTAATAAGAAACTAATTCTCTTTTTTCGCATTTTCCATAGTACACTTCTTTTGTCCCCCAAATTTTGCATAAACAATTGCTTTCAAATGTTCGTGAGAATATTCAGTATCCCCAAGAGCATTTGAAAACAACGGTTTATGCAAAATTTGGGGGAATGCAAAATAGAGAATAGGCAACTTTGAGGATAGCGTCATTTGACTACAACTTCCAGAATTCAGTTTGTTTTTCTTTTCTTAATTACATTTTAGTGTCCCCAATGGAGTACAAAATAGCAATAGCTCTAATCAGCACGAGACAAGCAAAACCTGTAGGATTCTGGTACTTGTATTAAAATGCATGGCGGAATTATGCAAATGCCCCACTGTTCAAACCAATGGTGGGAAATCTGTAAACAACGATTTCCGTTGATTATAAATGGTTTTCCTCTTTTAACACACACAGAGAGGCCACAAAAGTAGATTGAATTTAATCCACCTCCCAAAGCTGTCATGGGAAAGACAAACACAGAAGAATCTTTGATATCACTGTTTACCTTTTCTTGCTTTCAAAAAGCATAGTGCAGGAGCAAATTCATAAGATTTTAGTGTTTGTTTATTTAGTCCTTCTAATTTCGATAACCATCAAAAATTAAAAATTTACAGTAAACTTTGCAAACAATGATTCCCTCAGCGTTGATGGCTATTCGTGGGATGAGTCAGAACGTTTCACATCGCCTCAATGTCTCTTCTACCGGCTGGAAACGAGAGGCACGGATTTTTTTACAATACTTGCCAGCAACTCCAGTTCATCACCGCAATAAAATCTAAATGGCACAGAAAACCTCTGGTAACTTCGATATAACGGAAAAAAGGAATGCCTGGGGAGGTTAACAGAATTAAATTTTCTGTGAGTCAAAAATCCCGACATTTTCAACGAGATTATGGTTCATGCCGGCTCAGTTTATTTTATCATCCGATCATCAGCGACCTGGTCCATCTTCATCTTTAAAAATATATACGTCTAAAAAAAATAAATACAGGTGTTTACTTTCGAGATTTAGAATTCAATAGCCCTTTTCACGGTTTGTTTTTCTCATTTGCATTACAATGTAATCTAACGTGGGTACGAGGCAATTTCGGGTTAAAACTAAAAAATAGCCCGAAACTGCCTCACATACATGCTAGATTACATCTTAATGAAAATGAGAAAAACTAACCGTGAAAAGGGCTATTAGCGTATTTAAAAAAAATGTTTACCTTTTCTTGCTTTCAAAAACCATAGTACTATTGACAAATTTCTGCCACAAAAGATTTCAGTGTTTGTTTATTTACGCGTTCTAGTTTCGATGACAACAAAAATTAAAAATTTACAGTAAACTTTGTAAACAATGATTCCCTAAGCGTTGGTCCCTTTTCATGGGATGAGTCAGGACGTTTCACATCGCCTCAATGTCTCTTCTAAAACTGTTTAACTTGTTGTACCTTTAGGAAAAGTGTTGAAGTGCCAAATAAATGTAGTAAAGGAGAAAATCATTAACGAAATTGTCGACAGGTGTAATTATAATTAATTGTCAGTCTTCTACTGCCCTTGTTTAAAATTAAGAATTTATGTGATGTTGTCAGTTAATTGTTGCTACTTTGCAGACATGGATTCTCTTCTTCGGTGCTACATTCTTTATCCGTTCCTTTATTTTGGAGCATCATGCGCTTCTTATGAAGAGGGTAAGTGTTCTGTCGAATAACGCTTTTCAGTACATTATTATAACATTTCAGACTGCGGTCACTTCAAAAGGAGATAACTCAAATGGGATATCACTGAGCTTAACAATGGATACGAGAACGTTATCTATATTAAGGATATCACATCCCTTTATTGTAATAATTCTCGACTACTCCAAGCCGTTCTGCATGGAAAGTGTGTACAAACATGTTTGGAGAGGAAATTGAAAATTTATTACCAGATTCTCGCTTCCTCCTCATACGTCATCGCCGAGGCTTATTTCCCTTTCGTAAACGGTCGTTGCCATTTCTCAGAACGGCCGTTGCCATTTGAAACGGTCGATGCCAGTTTTTAGCTCTGAATTACACTCATTAGGTCTAAGAAATCAAAAGGTTGCGGTTACTGGGAGTTGCAGCTGGAGTTGTGTCTCGCTGGTCATATGAGTTGGGGTTCGGGTTAGGGTTCTGTTAATTCTTAGTTCGAGTCTTGAAATTTTCGGACTCTTTTTTTCCTCCAGTTTTTCTTTTAATTTTTTTTTTCCTTTTTTGTCTTAATTTTTGTTAATATTTTTTCTTAGTTTGTTTCTTTTAATTTCTTTGAAGTGAAGTGTGTAGTCGACCGTTATAAATGGCATCGACCGTTTCAAATGGCACGACCGTTCTGAGAAATGGCAACGACCGGTTTCAAATGGCAACGACCGTTTACGAAAGGGAAATTTGCATCGCCGAGTGGAACCGAGAACGTTACAGAAATGTGCCAAAACGTAAAACGCACGAACAGGGCGTGCAAAGCCTGATTAACGATATTATTTTACGGCGGTCTCGAAGCCGTCGTCCTCGGTCTTTCTTATAGGGAGTTTAACGCCCTGTCCATTCGCAGGCTAACACGTATCGCATTTTTTTCTTTCCGGACACGCCTTCCGTCCACACTTAACCGGCGAATTCGCTGGCGAATCCGGAACTTTTTGAATACGCTCTCCAGAATGGATATTTTTGAATCCGATATAAATCCAGTGAACTTTGCTCGGGCGTAATCCATTAGGGCAAAAATTCTGGCAAGAACGTTTAGATTTCTTAACATTAAATAGGAAGTTTCTCTTTTCCACTTGGTGAAATGGCATCCTCCCATATCCTCTGGAAACGAGAGGCATGGATTTTTTACGAAGAATTGCCACCAACTCCAGTTCGTCACCACAATAAAATCTAAATGGCACAGAAAACCTCTGGTAACTTCGATATAACAGAAGAAAGGAATGCCTGGGGGGGTTAACAGAATTAATTTCTGGTCCATTTTATTCTGAGTAAAAATAGCGACATTTTCATCGAGATTATGGTTCATACTGTCTCTTTATTTTATCATCCGATCATCAGCGACCTGGTCCATCTTTAACTTTAAAATATATATATGTCTAAAAAAAGTAAACACAAGTGTTTGCTTTGGAGATTAGAATTCAATTTTCGAATTTAAAAAAAATTCCATAATATTATGCCTCGGGTTCCTAGCTTTGGAAATTTGACTTTTTTTTTGTAAATGGGACGTGATGTGCGTGAGTGTTTTCGCGATTTTACACGTCTGTGACGCAGGCTATAGGTGAGTAACCATAAATCACGAAATGCAGCAGCAAATTCATACGTTTTTTTTTGAGTTTTTAAAAACTCGACATACATTACGTTATCGCCGTGTTTCCATAGCAATCGGTCCTCTGCAACCTATTCCCGCAATCGGCATTGACCGATCAGAAACGCGTTATTCTGTTGAATGTATAATAAATGTGGTTCTTAAAAAAAATTTACTCGGGAAAAGGGTTGACTGAAAAAATAATTGGAGATAAAGGCTCCCCTCGATGATCAGTCCCTGCTTTAAGTAATTTTCATAACTGCAATGATTTAAATTTTAACATGGATCTCGGCGCAGTTGGTGGCAGTCTTCCCTATACTATGTATCATGGACATCCTCTACAGGGTTTATTACGAACTGAAAAAGCTCTCAGTTGGTTTGATAGCTGAATCGATGGGGCAGCCTACCAGTTTATCAGAGTTCAGGAGTTCGATTCACGTTCAAGGCTAAAATTTTCAGTAAACTGCTGGACTAAACGAGGGGAAGCCATTTTGATATTTAGCGGTGGTGCTCAAATCACCTTCTGCGGGGTGATTATAACGTCATATGACGCCAACCTCGACCAATCAGAACGCGAGAATCTCTCTAATCACTTGTGCAATCATGGTCAAACGTACTTTTTCCATTTTTCTTACATTAAAACAATCCCACAATGCCTACCTCGCTCGTATAACGTCTCCCCAGACGTTGGGGCATCAATTGAAAGCAGAAGATTCATTAACGATTCTTTTTCTGCAGGCTCTTGTCGTGCGCTCATGTTTCAGCCTTCTCTTTCCTTTGCTAACGGACGTCTGGAGAATCATATAATTAAGAGTTATGAAGTACACAGTATGCATGAATGCGAATGGGTTTGTTACCAAGAACATGACTGCGTCAGCGTCAACTTCGACACTGAAGCGAACACAGATGGAAAACACAGATGTGAGCTGAACAATTCTACTCACGCTGAAGACAGTGAAGATTTGATCAACGCCGAAAATTACATTTATCGAGGAACGCAGGTGAGACATTCAGTTTAATTCACCCCTGTGACACAAATACAGGCGTGTTGGCATGGAATATCTGTTTTTATTATATGCTTAAACGATGAAAGCGTTGAAGGCGTGCTGTGATTAGCTACTCAAATTCCGAATAACCTTTGCTATTCATCTCCGAGCAAACCACGCGGGATTTGCGTCCGAAAATATTGTAATCGTTGCGAGAATAAATGAGCTATGTGCCATGTCGCTGGCTAACTAATGTTGGATATTTACCTCTTTTTGTACTGTGTCTGTGGCTGGTGGTAAAGATTTACCTCGCCGCTTCGCAGCTTGGTAAATATCCACCAGTAGCCACCTCCACTTCGGTACCCTGGTCTCAGATGCTTTTCTTGAGCCTCAAGAAAAACCGCGAAGTAGCAAAGACCTTTATCTTTCATGCTGGGCCCTCGGAGTAAGCCTACCCGACTAGAGTGATTAATAGAACGCCTCTCGTGGGAGTTTCAAGGTTAAAAGCCCAAACAAAACAGAGTGATGTCACTGCTATTGTTTTACGTCCTATAACCAAACAAACACGTATCGCCTTTCCAATGTGACAATTTTCGCGTGAAAAAGCCATTCTAAAAATACATATACTTGGGAAAGAGTTGTTAATTAAGCAATAGAGGACGTTTTCCGTGTTTCCATAGACTCATCTAAACACGAGGATGTTGGGAGAATTCTCGACAGTTACGCAAACCCGACACGCAGTCGAGGGTTTGCATAACTGTCTCGAATTCTCCCAACTCCACCGAGAAGTTTAGATGAAGCTACGGAAACACGGAAAAAAGTCCTAGATTGCTTCTATAAAATATTTTTCAAAGATGAAGGAAAACGCTGTTTTTTTTTTTTTTACCTCAGACTCTATCGTCGGGGTTTGGGCACCCTCTACGGTTGCTTTTACACTCCGCCATACAAATGGCAGTGACGTTGTTGTTTTTTTTTTTTTTTTATCTTCTTCTTCTTCTTCTTCAGAACGCCTGTGTCAAATCTCCGTGTGAAAACGGTGGGAGATGTCAATCCGGCTTTACGCAGAAAAGATATCGCTGTTTATGCCCTCCTGGATTCAATGGTGACCTCTGCCAGGAAGGTACGGATAATGTTGTATTTCAAGGCGAGCCCAACCCACCCCTCCAGCACAATCGCAAGCACTAAAGTGCTTAATTCACCGTGAAAACGGGCCTGACGCAAGCATAAGTACAAGGGCAAGGGTCAAAATGTATCCATTTCTTTGTGCTTGGGCTTATGATTGCGTTCGCTTGCGTTTTGTGAAAACGGGACGCCACTCAAGCACAACACAAGCTGTGATGTTCACATATGTCCAGGATTGACCCTAATTAGATGCACGACGATTTCAATAAGCTTCACGAAGTGTCCCTTTGCACTTCTCGCCAACTTCAACATCAGTCGTGTCTCGGAATACAGACAATTTACGTAACAAAGTGTCCCCCAAATGCTGCTTAATAAAAAGTAAAGATTAACTGCTGCATTTACCAAGAGATCGGCTGTAAATTAAGGAGACGCAGGACATTAGAGAGCATCTCGGTGAACTTGTCCCCTCGTGAAGCCGCGATTGTGCCCTCACTATGATCGTGGACATTTCAAGACTTCATACATTTCCAACTCCGAAAGTCCTAGAATCTAGGACTTCGAAATCCTATGTCTCCAGAGCCCTTCGTTTTCTCGTGCCAAGGCCCCGCCGACTAAGAGAAGCGAAAAGGGCGATGAGGACGAGAATGCATCTACATGCTCTAGCCAGCAGAAACAACACGATCTCTTCCTCAAATGAAGTATTATCCTCCATTTTGACCACTCTGTCCTAGGACTTGTGGTAGCAAATAAAAAGAAAAAAGTAAAAGCAGCCCCTGGACAGGATTTGAACCCGGAGCACCCAGTTCCAAGGAACTGTTTTTATCCACTTAACCACTAAAGATCAACTGACTAGAAAATGTGCCGATTATTTACCAAAACTAATTAGTATATATATATAAAATCATTGCTGAATAATGGTTAAGTCTAAACCTTTATTTTAAAATGGTTAGCTTTCTCTTGAAGTTTGGTAACCGACATTTTTCACTGTGTAAGCTTGCTTCTTAGCGGGTGTTAATACACGTTTACAGCGGCACTTTTGGAAGAAAGAATTATTGACATTAATTAAAAATGACATCCTCGTAGTTAGTGATGTGGTAGTCTAGTGGTTAAGTGAAGGGGTTATTAATTACACGTTCCCAAGTTCGAGTCCTACGAGTCCAGACATTAGGGTTCCTCTTTTAAAAGAAATATGTTCATTTCCCATGATCCCTATCAAGCTTTCAGTGTCCAAAATGAACGATAATACTTCATTTGGAAGAAAGTGACAATGAAGAATAATCCTTCAATTGAGGGAGAGACTTGGTTGGCAGAAAGCACGTCATTCCACGAACGCCTTAGTTGAAGGAAAACTTATATTTGTCTAGTGAACAATCGGGCAATGGGCTTCAAAGCAATAATGAGGGAAATGACAAACCCCGAAACTGACTAGCTACGTCTCGAACTCGAAGACTAGGAAAATCATTAATTAGGCTGGTCAAAACAGACTACAACTTCACAATCTTTTTGTCAGGAATGACAAATTAACTTAAAGAATGTGAATTGAATTGTATCCACAACAACTCCCAACCACTCACCAATCTGACGGGGTTCCCAACCGGAGTTATTTTCATTGTACTTCCAACCGGAATTCTGAAGGTGAGACCTGACCAATGAAGAAGCAGATCTCGCATCGGTAAGTGGTCTGCGAGCAAAAATGCCATCGTCAATATACAAAATAGCAAAAATGCCGAGTGATCTCCAACGTGCAATCCGATCATAAACCAAACGGCAAAACTCTGAAAACAAAATATCTAACAAATCCCGAGAAACTCCAGGAAAAACCCAGATTTTTCCAAACATCACTATTAATATCCAAACGATGATAACAGAAACATTGGAACAAGGGAAGGCAAACCTTCATATTTAAACTTGAATTTCCGAACAAACGGATTACATGATCTACTAAGATCCGAGACCAAACGTAACTTGCCGCCTGAAACTATTGCTGGTTTTCACTCACGTGATCAACAGCCATGTTTTTCAACGAAAACAAAAGGAAGCGATTGCATAATAATAGAGTTAAATTCCCGGAAGATATGGTCGGGGCACCAACATGGCCGCCCTTTCTTTGTTTAGGGGCACCAACATGGCGGTCGTGACGTCATGTGAAAACCGAGAATAGAAAGAGGAAGGGGAAGGGGAAAGTCCTGGGGACGAGGCTCGCTAAAGCCTAGGTTCGGTTGTTCAAAAGACGATTAACGCTATAATCCCAGATTAAAATTAACCAAGGACTTGATTTCTCTACTCCCAAATGCTGTTCAACGCTGTTATTCGGCAAAACTTTACATTAGTGTCATGGGGTTAGACACCTTCCAGAGTATTCTAATTTTATTCTACATGCCAGAACTTTCTAGAGTCATTCTGGTCAGTCAGCATTAGTCAGCGACACAAAAAATAGATATGTTGTATTAGTATATACTTTCTCAGTGATCTTGGTGTCTCAAGCAATCTGATTGGTTCGCTATCTCGGAGTAATTAAGCATTATTCACTCCCCACGGAGTGAATAATGCGTGATCCAAACAAAACAAGACGCTGGTGTAAACTCGAGAACTCAGAAATATCGAGAATACAAAATGATGCTGTGCTACAGAATACAAAGAGGACCACAAAATTTGGCCTGAAAGTTTTTTTCATAGGTGAAAGAAGATTTAATAACTTTTACCAACCAGTGTTTTTCCAGATAATTATTGCTGACAATTAACAATCTTCACGCCAACAATTTGTTTCACTCGGAGTAATTCTATTTTGTAGGGCTGGCCGCCCAGCAAAACGAATTTGTCACTGAAATTGAGGAGTTTAAATAAATGTTTAAGAATGTTCTACATGGCTGCAAGGAAACAAGACAGGTCATTTTACAACAACCCGACGCTCACCTTAATAACTTAGAGCCGCCATTTCATGTGGATCCTTTACCAACTGCACTCTTTCAATTTCCATTTCAAATGAACCTCTAAAACTTTGATCAAACGGTGAAAATGCTTTAAAAAGTGGACTTTCGATTTATATTGCTGATTTAAACGGTGTCAAATGACCATTTTGCTGTAACGTTTGTGACCAGAATTTTAACAAAGGTTATTTGGATTAGCCATGTTTAAAGCTTCTGTAAACAATTTCGCGCATGCTTTGTGCCGCTGGCACGTTTTCCACGCATGAATTGAGATGTCAGTTAAATCGACTTTGAATGGTTTTCTTCTGCAATTGTTGCTGAGATTACTTCGTGAGTATATACTAAAACAATTATTCTAAATATTCTGCCACTAATCACCTGGATTTCAAAGAACAATCGTTTAACGTACAAAAATAGAGCTCCTTTAGAAACTTCTAGAAAAACCAGAAAATCTACATAAACAGCCTTAATTCAGAAAGTAGTAGTGGTTGTTTTGGAATTCTGTCCTGTAAGTAAGAAGTGATAAAAGAAAAGGAAGAAGAGTGATAGAAGAAGCGTTTTCCTGTGGGACTACAGAAATTATAGTTGTTGTAGACAATTAGATAGATTGTGATCGTGGTCTTCAGGAGACAGTGTGGCCAAGTGTTAGGCGCTTGCCTTGAAATCCGAAGACCCGGGTTCAAGACCCGCTCTGACCAATCGTTGAATTTGTTCCTGGTAGTCCCTGGTTCAACTTCCCAGCTGCACTTGTAAAAAGCCAACTGGTTTGCCTCCGGCCAGTTGGGATTCTTAAAAGTTGTTGTTCTTGTTATTCTGTTCCGTCGTTTCATTGTGTTTCATGAAGTATGTATTGTATTGTGGTTTAATTTTGTTTTTGGTTTGAATTTTTGAAAACCAGTTCTTTTTTTTTTTTCAAACCAGTTTAAATTTTTGTAACTACTGTGGTTTCAGTTTTAATCAACTGTCTACAAAATGGATTTTTCTTTTTGTGCGGGTGTAGTTAAAAAACAGGGGCTTGGATTTTTTAGGGAGAAACACCTTTTCAATACGAATTCCTCCCTTTTACTCACCTATCCGTTTCTGATCCTCTCGAGTACTTCTATCGTACTCCACCCTCCCTTTACAATGTTCCTTGAAGATGTCAGTATCCTACTGTCAATTTCAACCTAGTTCGAAATTAAAATGACCTAGGTTGAAATTAAAATTAACCTGAATTTAAATTTAATCGTAACAAATACATTCATTTTGGCTGGTGGAAATGTCGCTGTATAACTTTTTCACCAGCGCACAGGGAGGAGGGGGGGGGGGAATTTTTTTTTTGAAAGGATGGGAGAAGGCAGGAACTGAAGGGTGTTATAACTGGAAGGGAAGTATTACCGCCAGTGCATTATTGCCAATGAAATGTAAATTGTATGCTACTCAAAAACGCGAGTTAAAGTAATTGAAAATATCAATTAGATAGATTGTGATCGTGGTCTTCAGGAGACAGTGTGGCCAAGTGTTAGGCGCTTGCCTTGAAATCCGAAGACCCGGGTTCAAGACCCGCTCTGACCAATCGTTGAATTTGTTCCTGGTAGTCCCTGGTTCAACTTCCCAGCTGCACTTGTAAAAAGCCAACTGGTTTGCCTCCGGCCAGTTGGGATTCTTAAAAGTTGTTGTTCTTGTTATTCTGTTCCGTCGTTTCATTGTGTTTCATGAAGTATGTATTGTATTGTGGTTTAATTTTGTTTTTGGTTTGAATTTTTGAAAACCAGTTCTTTTTTTTTTTTCAAACCAGTTTAAATTTTTGTAACTACTGTGGTTTCAGTTTTAATCAACTGTCTAAAAAATGGATTTTTCTTTTTGTGCGGGTGTAGTTAAAAAACAGGGGCTTGGATTTTTTAGGGAGAAACACCTTTTCAATACGAATTCCTCCCTTTTACTCACCTATCCGTTTCTGATCCTCTCGAGTACTTCTATCGTACTCCACCCTCCCTTTACAATGTTCCTTGAAGATGTCAGTATCCTACTGTCAATTTCAACCTAGTTCGAAATTAAAATGACCTAGGTTGAAATTAAAATTAACCTGAATTTAAATTTAATCGTAACAAATACATTCATTTTGGCTGGTGGAAATGTCGCTGTATAACTTTTTCACCAGCGCACAGGGAGGAGGGGGGGGGGGAATTTTTTTTTTGAAAGGATGGGAGAAGGCAGGAACTGAAGGGTGTTATAACTGGAAGGGAAGTATTACCGCCAGTGCATTATTGCCAATGAAATGTAAATTGTATGCTACTCAAAAACGCGAGTTAAAGTAATTGAAAATATCCATGGATATACTTTTCGCAAAATCGTCATATTTCATTGTCGCGAAATATGCGCACCTCAAAATCGCGAAATAAACATGTCGCGAAAATTTCATGTAATAAAGTACTATGAATTAACCAATTAATGATTAATAATGGTAATTGAACTGAGTGGAGTGCAATTTGATCTGAAATCATACGTGTGATTTCAAAATCGAACGAGCGCGCAGCGCGATTTCGATTTACAATCACAAGTATGATTTCAGACCATAATTGCACGACACGAAGTTCAATTACTACTTTATTACATCCATTTAGAAATCACACAATAATTATTTAATCGCTAAAATACAGGATTTTAGTCAGTACCAATATTTTATTGATCCAGTTTGGGAACAAAAGTTGCAAAATTCGCCACACAATGGTTTTCTTTGTCTTTCATTTTCCTGCAATTTGATTGGTTACCTGAAAGAAGCCTTGGAATCTGATTGGTTGTTTTGTTTTAGTGTTCCTTTCTCATTGGCTGGGAAAATGCTGCGATTTAGAGCAAAAAATAGTACGATTTGGGAATAAATCGGGTTGCTGAGAGCCAATGAGATTGCAAGGATCACCAGTGATTTATAAGTGGTTGTAATAAACCTTGGAATTGAATATCGGCCCTCATGCAAACCTAACGGGAATTTTTCTCTTCAATACTAATCCAGTAATAGCAAGGACCAAGAGATGATGAGGAGGGAGAACACATTCCCATGCTCCCTTTTTTTATCCAGGTTTTTGTTTTCAATCTGTTTTAACCTTCGTGCCATAATGTGAAAGTTATTTTGGAGTGGTCTGATCTCTCGACTCCAGATCGAGCGGGTCCGGGTTCGGGTCCTGGCCGGTGACATTGCGTTGTGTTCTTGGGCAAGACACTTTACTGCCACGGTGCCTCTCTCCACCCAGTTGTATAAATGGGTACTGGCAAAATGCTGGGGGTAACCCTGCGATGAACTGGCATCCTATCTAGCTAGGGGAGTAATAAATACTCCTAGTCGCTTCATGCCACAGGCTCTGATGGGCCACTTGGCTCGTAAACATCTTTTACTTTTTACTAATCTCGTACGCAGATCTCACTCTGTCACTGGACATGACCGTGGGAGCTCTGGGAACGAGATTAGGTCTCGTTCCCATGGTCGCGCAGCCATCAATGACCAATCAGGTGTCTTCCTTAAAATAACCACGCATCATGACCACGAGCTAAATTTATATTGAAAGAAATTATCATTGGAAGAGTCCTATGTATGGCGAATGTTTTCTCTCCACTCATCCTCTCTAAAGATTGAGAGAATGCTACTGAAATTTGAATTGACCAATGAAAATTCAGCGAGCGGAAAAAAATGTACTGTCCGACGTCACGTCAATTGTTATAATACACTTTACACTTTATTTAAAGTGTAAAGTGTATTATAACAATTTGCAATTAAAGGGCCAGAAAACCGTTTAAAAGATTTTGTGGCAACGTTTTTGTCAACAAACTTTGGCTCCAAAACTAGGTTGTCAGCGAGCGGCGATTCGAACATGAGCTGTTGTGCTTTGGCTGTTATTTGTCCTTTTTCTAACTATTTTTAAACTAATTCAGTCTTGTAGTTTCGAATTAAGTATAAGAAGACGTCAAAACTGTATTGATGATGTTTGACGTCCTTTCGACAGGGTAGACATACATAGCAGAGCAGTCCTCTGGGACAGCCTTCCTTGTAATGTGAGAGAAGCTAAATCTTTAAGTCAATTTAAACGACTAGTTAATCTTCATTTTTAATGTTAGTATACACGACATTCATGAAAAACAGGTTTTAGTTAGATTAGTTGTAGTTAGTTTTTGTATTTTGGATGGGGTAGTAGGTCATTTCTAATTCTTATACTCCTGATGATTTTACCATGTTTAAATAAAGATTTTACATTACATTACATTACAACAACGTCGTTTACGCACATAAATGCACCGTTTTCGGTGAAAGGGCAAAGGATTGGAAGGATAGCACAGTTAAAGTTTTATTGAAAAAAGTAATCATTGCAAGTATCCCGTGTATGATGAATGTGTTCTCTCCACTCATCCTCTCTATTGATTGGGGAATGCCACGCTTTTTGATACACGGCTCTTGGCGCTGTATCATCTCATTTAACGATCCTTGCAAATATTTACTCATCTAACTTAATTTCTTTTCAATTTACCTGCCAGCTATGATGAATTCAGTGATATTATCCAGTGATGGATTTTATCTGCGCCATCTTGCAATGTTTCTGTCGCCTGTCATTGGAGATGACTCCCGGTGGGAACTCTGTTACAGAAGCTCGACCCACGGAGATTCTGATTACAAGTTTCACAGTAATTGCGATGGAAAAAGCAACACGGTTACAATTGTCAAGAAAAACGATTTCGTGTTTGGAGGATTCACAGATATCCCTTGGGGTAGGTATTCAACGTTTAGCTATTTTCAAATCACGGTTTACGTTACTGCGATAAATTTCGTGCAATTGTTTTATTGCATATACGCGATTTTGAAGGATTTCGGCGCTTCTAAACAACAAAGTTATTCACTGCCAGAAGAGCAACAGCATATCAGATAAATTTTCTGTGCAAATTTGTAACTTTTTTCGAAACTTACGGTACCAAAACCAAATTTTCTCACCCAGATGGGTTACCATATATTGTTACCAATGCTGCTGCACGCGCGCCTTCGGTTCGAATGACAGGAATGAAAGAAAACGCTAAAACTTCAATCTTAAACGGGTTTTGAATCCATGACCTCTGCGATACCTGTGCCGGTGCTCCAAAAATTGATTTATCAAGCCATCTGGGGGCTTGTCATTATGTGCGTTGGTAATAAATTCACAAAGGGAGTGGATGTGAAGAGACTATTGTAATGAATGGCAGACAAACATGTGCGCCTTATTCTTTATGCAGGTCAAATATATGCAGTACTGCATCGGTATTTTAGAGACCATAGGTGAAGATACCCTTCGTGCCCAATTCATTACAAGTAATATGCAAGGGAAGGTCATGACGTGTCCCCTTATCGTGATCTTCTTTGCTTTGGTCAGAAATACAAGTTACAACAAGTACCTCTCCACTCATCCTCTCTATTGATTGGGGAATGCCACGCTTTTTGATACACGGCTCTTGGCGCTGTATCATCTCATTTAACGATCCTTGCAAATATTTACTCATCTAACTTAATTTCTTTTCAATTTACCTGCCAGCTATGATGAATTCAGTGATATTATCCAGTGATGGATTTTATCTGCGCCATCTTGCAATGTTTCTGTCGCCTGTCATTGGAGATGACTCCCGGTGGGAACTCTGTTACAGAAGCTCGACCCACGGAGATTCTGATTACAAGTTTCACAGTAATTGCGATGGAAAAAGCAACACGGTTACAATTGTCAAGAAAAACGATTTCGTGTTTGGAGGATTCACAGATATCCCTTGGGGTAGGTATTCAACGTTTAGCTATTTTCAAATCACGGTTTACGTTACTGCGATAAATTTCGTGCAATTGTTTTATTGCATATACGCGATTTTGAAGGATTTCGGCGCTTCTAAACAACAAAGTTATTCACTGCCAGAAGAGCAACAGCATATCAGATAAATTTTCTGTGCAAATTTGTAACTTTTTTCGAAACTTACGGTACCAAAACCAAATTTTCTCACCCAGATGGGTTACCATATATTGTTACCAATGCTGCTGCACGCGCGCCTTCGGTTCGAATGACAGGAATGAAAGAAAACGCTAAAACTTCAATCTTAAACGGGTTTTGAATCCATGACCTCTGCGATACCTGTGCCGGTGCTCCAAAAATTGATTTATCAAGCCATCTGGGGGCTTGTCATTATGTGCGTTGGTAATAAATTCACAAAGGGAGTGGATGTGAAGAGACTATTGTAATGAATGGCAGACAAACATGTGCGCCTTATTCTTTATGCAGGTCAAATATATGCAGTACTGCATCGGTATTTTAGAGACCATAGGTGAAGATACCCTTCGTGCCCAATTCATTACAAGTAATATGCAAGGGAAGGTCATGACGTGTCCCCTTATCGTGATCTTCTTTGCTTTGGTCAGAAATACAAGTTACAACAAGTACCTCCCCCCCCCCCCCCCCCCCCCCCACCCGGCGGGTACTCCCTTATATGGGCTATATAGGTATGTGCGGCCCCAAAGGGTGTGGTTTTTATCCGTCTTGGTCTGAAATAGGGTATCGATTTTGAACATTTTGGTCTGAAATAGGGTATGGTTTGTTCAATCAAGTCTTGAATTAGGTGTGTTTTTTAGAAGAAGCTTGTTCTTCTTCATCATTAGGCGATAAGACCATCAACAAAGCCCTTCTCGATTTATTAAGCCAATCGTGTTACAGCTGAAATCGGTCTGAAAATAGGTCAGTTTGATTCAAGGCAGAGGAATATGGTGTTATCTCAAAATAATATCCCTCAACTGATAATGATCTTCATTCTCAATACTTGTTCACCAGACAGTGTTTGAAATTGTGAGGAGAGTTTACTTAATTATCACTGTTGGGAGTCAAAGTGTTCATAAGCGACTAAAGAGTGAATATATTTATATCGCCCTATCATTTTTCGTTTAAATACGCCATTTCCCTTTGATCAATTTTGAAGTACAATGAATGATTTTTCCTTCTTTCAGAATCGCCAGGAAACGGTAATGGGAAATTCGGTGCCACAGAGAAAGCGTTTATTTTCTCGCTACGAAACGCCGAAGGACTGCCGCCCTTCAAAAGCAATGTAAAAGATCCTTCCAAAGCGATACATAACGTTGGACATGTCGGCCCTACGTTTGGAGAAAATGACCTCCTAATTGATAGGATTTCGGCCACTTCATCCTCAAATTTTGGTGACAACTACATTGTCCCAACAGGGGTTCAGAACAGCTTAACTCTTCTTGCCGGAGCTTCAACCTTTGTAGAAGATGAGGTGGAGGTGTTTTTTCTTCTTTGATCAGTAAAGCACAAAAGTACGTGGTTATTGGCATTCTCGTCACCAGAGCCTCGGATTGACTCAAGGCTCTGGGAAACTCTATGTAGGAGCACATGCGCCGTAGGATTCTTATAGCCAAAAATTGGCTATTTGAACCTTACAGCGCTTGCTCACTTCTCGTGCTAACATGAATGCACCAATGATAGACGCTTTTGATTGCTCTTCACGAGAAGCAATGAGAAAACAGTTTGTTTCAGGTTTCCCCAGAGCTCTTCTCCCCCTTAGTCAGGAGAAGAGCTTTAAGGACGAGATTGGGTTATTTGCTATTAGGACCAGAGAAGAATTTTTCGCGCGTTGCTAAGGAAGTGAAATGTTACTTCCGGTGACTGACGTCATCATATCGTGAGCTGACCAGAAAACCCTCTCACTTTCCCATACATACGTATCACAGTTTGGCTGCTACATGACGCAAAAGAAAAAAAAGCCAGCAAAAATCACCGCACGAACTGTTAGATCAACTGCGCATGCGTAAACGAACTGACTTCCGGTTTGAGAAAAAGCTAAATTTCCGGCGGTCTCTAAATTCAATTATTTTTTTTTTGTATGGCACCCCCAAATACAGAATATAGCTAAGCATTGATTTTTTGAAATCTTCTTGTTTGAAAATGTTATGGATATTTCGGAATCGTTTATCTCTTTAAAAAGAACAGTTTTCACAATAAAAAGAAAACCATGCTTGGCTGGATGCAAAAACGAATACAAATTATCAAACCACTGTTAAATACCCAAGTTGTGTATCATGTAGACAAGTTTAGAGTATTCTTTTATTGGTCACGTGACCATGGGCGTGGCATGGAGACGTCATATTTAGGGTCGTTGGTTAACAAAAGTTGGAAACTGACCAAAATAATGCAAATTTCTCTCAAATTAATTAATCATTACATCCTTAGCAACGCACCCCAAAAAACATTTCAGTAGGGCCTCAAGTCAGCCAGCACTCTTTCTATAACCGCCGGCTTGTCAGCGAACTGTGGGATCTTATAAGCACTGAGTCAAGTCTCCTTATCTCTAAAAGACACTCGATCAATCGAACAGCCCATTGTTTTCACTCCAGCGGTGCATCTTGGCCAATTTTGCGCTAAAGCTTCGTATACAGAGTTAAGTTATGGGTAAAAGCGGAACCTCCTTCCATATAAAGAGGCAAAAACTTTGAAAGTGGTTTTTACAACATTGCCACATTGCTTTCCTCTCACTTTTGATAGTTTGTTCTGCTTCGCATAAAATATTAGATGCTCGATCCAGTCTTTTTTTGAGATCAGCAGTGGTCTCGACTCACTTCAACTGCACTTCTCTCTGAAGAGGTTAGAAGTAGTTTTTATTCAGTGCTGACCGAAGGAATCGCCGTTTTGGAGTGAAAATAGGTGTACCCTGGGAACGAGAAAATTAAAGAAATCAACCAATCATATTGCTGATCACAAGTGCTCACTTTGCACACTCCACCCGCATATGATGTGGAATAACAAAGTGCTTTCGCAGTTATGACACATTTCCTATTTGACACGACTAGGCAACACCAATTGTTCTTAAATGTTTCATTTTAGGGGAAAAAGTCTGTCTTGTATCATACTTGCCCTTGCAATTCAAATCGTATCTTAAAACTTGCTTACAAAAAAGATAACAGGGCCTTATCCAGTATGAGGTAAACCGAGGCACTTGCCTAGCTCAGCCATTTTTTAAACCGTGATTCCGTTGCTGTCTGTAAAATGTACTCATCATAAACACCTAAAATATCTATGAAGATAATTTAACCATGGACATTGCGTCAGTCATAATTTTTTTCTAGCTGTGACCCTGGTTAACATATTTAGTAAATCTGTAGTTGTTCATCTTTTATTTTTTTTCTACCGGAAACTCATTTAAGTTAAAGTTAGGCAGTACTCCCTCTTTCCTCAAGATTATCAGGAGCCCAAACTAACTGAGAGCTTAACCCTAATCACTAAACTGAGAATTTTACCCTTAACACTAAAAATTACTGCTCACACGCATAAATAATTAATATTGTCTTTTATAGCATCAGAGACCAAAATTCATCATAATAATCTTAAAATGATTTCTCTAGTTTACTTATACATACTCCGTAAAATTAATTACAGAACGATATCCAAATATGTTAATGTTAAAATGGGCAGTGTTCTAAAGAAGTTAAACCCGTTTAAAAGATAGCGTCACAGGGACTTTAAGAACTCGTCTAAAAGTAGCTTGATATGTGGAAATGCCGTTACATAGACCTAGGCGTTCCATAGACGTAGTATTGGAGTTGCAGGGTTACGTTTACACACTTATTTGAAACAGTTAGCATTTCAGGAGGTGTATGACAACTGCAGGCTGCCTACAAATCGCGCTGATAAACAATGTTTAAGTCTTTAAAGCACCCATTTCAAATATCGCTGAGAAGCAGTATTTAAGTCTGAGCACCATTTTAAAACGGTTAGCTTTTACTGCGATTTACGTTTAGTCTGCAGTTTGCAAGTGTCATACACATCAATCTAGATAAGGGATTGGCACGCATTGTAGTGATAATCAGATTGGAGTGATCACTTATTGGCAGTGTTTAGTCTAAAACAACCGCTGTCTTGGTTTTTGGGCTAAGAATATTGGCTCATGGTTGGTGGAAGTAAAGAATTCCTTCATATGTAGGATAAAGGGGTTTAGTTTGTAAAGACGCTGTGTGCAGTGTCAGTGGGGAAGTGATATAAAGAAAAGGGTTTATCAACTGAGTTGATATCATGGTAAATTGACCACTGTAAAGAAATTTGAAAGCTGACGTTTCGAGTGGTAGCCCTTAGTCAGAGCTAAACCAGTTTCTTTCTTTCACAAATAGAACTACTTTTCATAATGAAACAACAGTGATATTCTTTAATCATTCCATTGGCAATATAGCTTGTATAATATAAGATTTATAAATATCGGTCTCTCGGATTTTCAATTAAATATAGAGCAGTATACAACTGGAAAGTAACTGCATTACAATTAAACGTAACAATGGTATTATTTGTACTGTTACAATATTAAAAAACAAGAATTTATCTTGAAAGGAAATTACTCATTTTGCAAAATGACCTGTTTACAAGATGCATATAAGGGAAATGTCTTCGAAATAATCGAAATTAAGATTAGTAGCACTGCACAGGTTTTATGTTGTAGGAGAAATAACTCATTGGACTTCTCCAAACTTGGTCACTACTCGGCCATAATTATAATGGTTTTCGATTACAGTTAATTTTCCTAAAAGCATGTTGGGGTACAAGGGAGGCATTTTACCATCAAGTCGATCTCTATCGAGAGACGGAGGACTATTAGAACTGTCATTGGTTGTTGGGCATTTTTTGTGCATAGAATGGATGTGTTGACAGCCTTCTGGCTGATTTCTGTATAATTTCTTGAAGCCACTTTCCTGTAATTTGACTGTGTGCTTGGGACAAGACTTGAAACAGTTCCCGTTTTGGAACTACTTTTTTGTGTTTTCTTGTGAAATGTTCCTGTAACCCATTTCCTTCGAGTTATCATGTTGTTCCATTAATTGTTTCGGCTTCGATCGATCTTTGTTTCCAGAAAAGCGGAAATGTTTGGCCTTGTTGCAAAAATCATCTTCTAAATAATTTTTTTTTTTGTGAGTTTTTTTGTCTTTAGGTGGCCTTTAAATTTCTCTGTTTCTCTATAGAAATTAATTTCATGTACGCAAGTGCGTTGCCGTGACTCTGCCATATACCGGGCTCTGGCTTTCACCCGTCCAATGCGTCCTTCAAGCCCAAAACCACCCAATTTCAAAACACAAGTTGCTTAAGATCTTTGCACCCCTCACTTTTTCGGGCCTGCTACGGCCCTGTATTGCCAAGAGCAAATTGGCCTTATTACGGTTTTGGAAGCCATCTTGACGGGTAGGCAAACGAGTCCGAAATAACAGTGCTTCTATGGGAATCTGCGTTAAAATAACTTGAGAAACCCTTGAATGTAGAAACATCTGTGAATGGTAAACTTTAGTTGCTAACCAAAGGATTTTACTGGCAAAATTTCCTACCTATGCCAGCGAAATTGCCATACAATTTCTTGATTATTTACGCTCAGTCAGTCGACATGCGTCTGTGGGAAAAAATTACAGGCAAATGTAAAGGAAATTTAAGATTTCGCTGGGCAAGTTCCCGTGATAAGGCCTATGAAGCGGATCATTAGTTCGACTTCTCTTGACATTTATAGATGAGAAAACCTTACATAACAATGTCCACAACCATGTTTTCTGAGCCCGCGAAACAAAGCACACCCTGCAAACCATTGTTTTAACGAAAACCGCTGGTCAACAACCTGGTTCTGGTCATTGCTGTCTAAGGTCTCCCTTATATACGAGTATATTGGCGTTGCCGCGTCGCGTTTCATTCTTGTTTTTACGCCTTAAAGTGGTACTATGATCAAAAAAAATCATTTCCTTTTTTTCTTCTGATTTTGAAAGCGTGTTCGCTTAACGCCTAACTGGCAAAATTTTGAGCTTTGAGTTTTATCCAAAGGCTGTTTATTTTAATTGTAAGTTTTGGATTTCATGGTCCGCCATTACTCACGTTCAAAACTGGCCGATTGGATCTCAGAGGGTTGGATCTACAGAAAATGACGTCATTTACTCACTAGCTTAAAATCTCAGCGTGTAAACGCAATTTATTATATACGCAAAACACGGGTTTAAAAGTCTGAAAGCCCGAAACTCCCGTGCTGCATATTAATTAGGCCGCGTACACACGCATTGCATTCTTAAACTAGTGAGTATTTGACGTCATTTTCTCCTCGACCCAGCTCTCTCAAGATTTTAAAGTTAGTAATGGCGGACCAATAAATTAGAAAATTCCAGCTAAAATAAACAGGTGTCTTTTTAAAATCAGAACTTAAAACTTGGGTGAGTTAGTGTTTAGTTAACATAGTTTTGAAATCCAAAGGAAAAACAAAATTTTTTTTTGGTCGCAGTACCACTTTAAATTAGCACCAGGGAGATAATATCCTAATTAGAAGTGACTTACTAAATATTTAACAATTATTCGCCGAAAGCAAGTTGAATATCGGTTATTAGTATAAATACACAGGTGATTATACAAAATCGCGCGCTTTCATTGGCTCACTATCTCGGATTATCAGCCGATAATCACCTAGACGGACAAAATGGCTACCAGTAGTCGTTTTGCCACTGTAAGTGAAGATGATTTCGCGTTGAAATGTCTTTTTTTTCTCTCTCTCTTTTTTTAAAATAATCACCTGTGTATTTATACCAAAACAATTATTCGCCTCAGGCTCAGTGATTATCGGTGAATATTCACCTCGACTTCGTCTCGGTGAATATCCACCGATAATCACTGAGCCTGAGGCGAATAATTGTTAAATAAAAAAATTCACCGATATTCACTCAGCCTGAGGTGATAAATTGTTTTTAGTACAATTACATAGGCAATTCTTTGAAAAATATGCATTTTCTCTAAAACAATTAATTTCTTCGTCTATTACCTGGACAAAACGGCTTGCGCCCAATTTGAAAAACCGCATAGGTGCACGTGATTACCGAGTAATAATGACCTCATCGGCAACCAGTCAGCGCAGAGAATTTTCAATAATCACTTATTCAAATGTCTCTCCACTTCATTATTAATTACTTCAAAACATCTCAAATAACGCGAGCACTTCCTTTCAGACAGTCGAGGTTTAATTAGGCCTTCTAGTTTCGATGACCATCAAAAATTAAAAATTTAAAGTAAACTTTGTAAAAAATGATTCCTAAGCGTTGATGGCTTTTCGTGGGATGAGTCAGAACGTTTCACATCGACTCAATGTCTCTTCTTCCCGCTGGGAACAAGAGGCATGGATTTTTTTACAAATACTTGCCAGCAACTCCAATTCATCACCGCAATAAAATCTAAATGGCACAGAAAACCTCTGGTAACTTCGATACAACGAAATTAAAGAAAGGAATGCCTGGGGAGGTTAACAGAAGTAAATTTTCTGTTCGATTTTATTCTGAGTCAAAAATCCTGACATTTTCAACGAGATTATGGTTCATACTGTTTCTTTATTTTATTATCCGATCATCAGTGATCTTCAGCCTTAAAAATATATATATGTCTAAAAAAAAGTAAACACGGGTGTTTACTTTCGAGATAAGAATTCAATTAGGGTGCGTTCGATTGACCGTATTCCGGAATAGGAATACTTGGAATAGAAGATAGAAATCCTTCGCTTTTACGGAGATTCACATTAAAATTGCCAAACACCTGCTAAAATGATATTTTAAACATATATTTATTATCCTTTGCTTCGAAACGCGAGACATACCGTTTTAAATCATCACTCCACGTATTCTTATTCCGGAATAGGGTCAATCGAACGCACCCTAAAGCTGCATGCCGACGGGTTGCCGGAAGGTAATAGTGTTTCCTCACCGATATCGGCCTGAAAAAAGAGACGCATCTCTATTTATGTAAACGTATTTTGGTTTCTTAAAATAAGCTCCAGACACCTGAATTCTTAAATGTTTTGCTCTTGTCTAAGTTATCACATGATTGTTTTAAATTCATACGTTTTTTTTTTTTTTTTTTTTGAGTTTTTAAAACTCGACAAAAATTACATCCTCAGAATCTTTCACGACGCCATTATTTACCTTTTCTTGCTTTCAAAAATCATAGTGCTATTCACAAAGGTTTTCACGTACGTCATCACCGCCACGCTGGTGGACGAAAACAAAACATCTCTCATTAGCTTCAATTGTTCGTCCACCAGAAGTCGTACATTTCTCTATTGTTATTGGTGTTTCTAGAGGTTGGTGAAAACGTTCTATTAGGGCCTCTAGTTTCGATGACCATCCAAAATTAGAAATATACAGTCAACTTTATAAACAATGATTCCCTAAGCGTTGGTCGCTTTTCATGGGATGAGTCAGAACGTTTTACACACAGTCAAAACTGTTTAACTTGTTATATCTTTAGCAAAATTGTTGAGGCGCCAAATAAATGTAGTACAGGAGAATATCATTAATTAACTAAATTATCGACAGGTGTCATGATAATTATTGTCGGTCCTCTACTGCCCCTCTTTATAAAAATAAGAAATTATGTGATGTTGTCAGTTAATTGTTGCTACAGTAACTTTGCGCGGACATGGATTATTTTCTTCGGTGCTACATTCTGTATCCGTGGCTTTATTTTGTAGCATCATACGCTTCTTATGAAGAAGGTAAGTGTTCTGTCGAATGACGCTTTTTTATATATTACTATAGCATTTTAAACTGCGGTCACTTCACAGGGGGATAACTCAAATGAGATATCACTGAGCTTAACAATGGATACGAGAACGTTATCTGTTAAGGATATAAAATCCCTTTATTGTAATAATTTCTCGACTACCCAGCGCCGTTCTGCATGGAAAGTGTGTACTAACATTCCCAGAATAAAATGGGTATCAACGGTGTCGATGTTTGAAGAGAAAATTGAAACTTTATTACCAAACTCTCGCCTCCTCCTCACACATGCACGCACGTCATCGTCGAGTGGAAGCCGCCCATTTAGTACAGCATGAACAAAATGGAAACATCGTGAAACACAAATTGGAATTGCTCAAACTTATACAGTATTTTGAAGTGAAGTTTTCGTCGCCGTAGCGGTCGTGGTTTCTTAAACTCCCTCTTTAAGCGCGCCCTAGTTTCTACAAGAAGGAACAAAATGATGAAGTTAGCACGTAGTGGAGGGCTCGCTTATGCCATCACGACTTTGATTTTTTGGCGAAAACGATTCCGTGTAAATACTTACAAACCGCATCGATTTTGACACGGTTTCGAAGTCATGAAACCTTGTCGATGTGGAGCTTCGTTCGTTTGAATGTTGCCTTATTCTCAGGATACTGCACATTGCCATTGAACGACGCGAACGAGATGAATAATCGCGAAAGACTTACGACAGAGCAGAGCAGAGTTATTATATATATAGATATATATTTTTTTTTGAGATGAAGTTTTCATCGACGTCGCTGTCGTGGATCTTAAAGTTTCTGAGTTCGATTTTGACTTTGGCTTAGAGAATAGCTTTGATGTTAACTTTAAGTTTCACTAAGTCAGGGCGTTAAGTGACAAATGATACTGGCCAAAAAATGGGAAAAAATAGACATTTTCATCCCAACATAGGAACAAAATAGGAAACGTTCCATCAACTCTACTCCTTTTAACAAAGCCAACAACAGCTCTGTTTCACAACCCAATGCCTTATTTAATATCTAACAGACAAGATGGCAGGTATCCTTCATAGAAACAAGTGCTAAAACTTTTTACCAAGAGAAACTTGTCTTTCACCTTCCAAATTACATCACATACAGTACTTTCTAAGATGTCTTTACATACAGTAAAAGCCAACAAAGACTATTCATAAACAAAAATAATCTAACGCTTAATATTTTTGGGCTATTTTAGCAGACTGGGTAACCTTAGCTTTGCTCTTATTTTTGGCATTGTTTGTCGTTGACGACATGGCCTTGTCCAACAGTTTATGCAGTTTTTCAGTTACCAATGCCCTCTTTTGTCCTATTTTCTCTAAGTAGTTCATTGGATTCACTTTAGAAGCTGAATAAAATTTTTTTATGTTCAAAAGTTTATTCAAAGCTACGTCTTGTCCCTTTTTGGTCATAAGGGGAACACGTTAAGTATACCCGAACAATTATACCCTGTGTAAACAAGAGTTTGTTTGTAATGGTTACCACTCTAACAGCTATCAAAAAACGTATAAGGCTGAAAAATATTTGAACTTTTCTCGAATAAAACATTGCTATAAAGACAAAGATACAACTGTCTCTAAAGAGATGGCATACCCCAACTCAGTATTGCTCAAAAACAAAAAGGATAAAATCGGATTGAATTACCAGCTTCCTTAATTCCACATATATAGCAGCTGCACAAGCATGCAAATGACCTCCCAGACTTCTTTGCATACTACCAAAAACATCGAGAAAGTCTGGACACAAGTTTCAAAAGGTTATTATTCCGCATTTTTTTTTTTTTTTTTTTTTTGTTGTTGTTGAATTATTTACCAATTTTATTGAAAATTTTATCTCAAATATTTCAAAATGTACCCCTGCACTCGGTAAAATCCTAAAAAAATGGGAAAAATTAGGAATTTCTTGAAAAAATTCGAGAAAATAGGAAGCAGGCCAAAAAATAGGAAATTTAAAATAGGAACTTGACGCCCTGCTAAATTAGTAGGTTCCACAGGCATTTTTTCAAAATGGCAGCACTCATATTAAGGTTCCCTGTGCCGGTTAATTAAGCCCAAATTCGACTGAAGATGTAGGTTAAGTTAAACTAGAATTTTAATTTTTGAAGGTTCGTCATTACTAGATTTAAACTCTTGAAACAGTTGGACCGAGAGTTATTTTAAATCAAGAGTGCGTTCGATTTACCGTATTCCGGAATAGGAATACTTGGAATAGAAGTTAGAAATCCTTCGCTTTTACGGGGATTCACATTAAAATTGTCAAACACCTGCTAAAATGATATTTTCATTATACCTTTATTATCCTTGTTGCTTCAAAACGCCGATATTATATGGTTCATACTTGTTAATTTTTTTTTTTTATCATCCGATCATCAGCGACATGGTCCATCTTTAACTTTACAAATATATATGTCTAAAACAAGTTAACACAAGTGTTTCCTTTGGGGATTAGAATTCAAATTTCGAATTAAAAAAATTCCATAACACCATATCTCGGGTTCGAAGCTTTGCAATTTTTTTTCTGTAAATGGGACGTAATGTGTGTAAGTGTTTTACGCAATTTAATGCGTCTGTGACGCAGGCTATAGGTAAGTAAACATAAATCACAAAATGCAGGAGCAAATTCATACGTCTTTTTGAGTTTTTAAAAACTCGACAAAAATCACCTCATCGCCTTGTTTCCATAGCAATCCGTACTCTACAACCTATTCATGCATTCGGCATTGACCGATCAGAAACGCGTCATTCTGTTGAATGTACAATAAATGTGGTTCTTAAAAACAAATTTACTCGGGAAAGGGTTGACTGAAAGAATAATCGGAGACGGGGCTCCCCTTGATGATGAGAAACTGCTTTGAGTAATTTTCATAACTGTAATGATCTAAATCTTAACAAAGATCTCGGGGCAGTTGGTGGCAGTTCAAATATATGTCTTCCTTATATTTAGCATCTTTATATGAAATCCGCTACGGGGTTTATTACGAACTCAAATAGCTGTCAGTTGGTTTGATAGCTGAATCGATGAAGCAGCGTACCAGTTTAGCAGAGTTTAGCAGTTCGATTCACGTTCAAGGCAAAACGTTTCAGTAAAGTAGACTAAACGAGTGGCAGCCATTTTGATATTTAGCCGTGGTGCTATAATCACCCTCTGCAAGGTGATTATAACCTACGACATATGACACCAACCTCGACCAATCAGAAGGTGAGAATCTCTCTAATAACTTCTGCAATCATGGTAAAACGTGCGTTTTCCATTTTGCTTACATTAAAAAAAATCCCACAATACCTACCTCGCTCGTATTACGCCTCCCCAAACGTTGCGACATCAAAGCAAAAGATTCATTAACGATTCTTTTTGTGCAGGCTCTTGTCGTGCGCTCACGTTTCAGCCTTCTCTTTCCGTTGCTAACGGACGTTTAAAGAATCATACAATAAAGAGTTTTCAAGTACACAATATGCATGAATGCGAATGGATTTGTTACCAAGAACATTACTGCGTCAGCGTCAACTTCAAGGCTAAGCCGAACACAGATGGAAAACATAGATGTGAGCTGAACAATTCTACTCACGCTGAACACGGTAAAGATTTGATCAAGGCCGAAGATTACATTTATCGAGGAACGGAGGTGAGACATTCAGTTTAATTCACTCCTGTGACACAAATACAGCCGTGTTAACATGGAATATCTCTTTTTAGTTTTTGCTTAAAGGGTGGAAAGCGTTGAAGGCGCGCTGTGATTGGCTCCTCAATTCCGAATATCCTTTGCTATTCACCGAGCAAACCATGCGGGATTTGCGACCGAAAATATTATAATCGTTGCAGGAATAAATGCATGAGCTATGTGCAGATGTCGCTGGCTAGCTAGTGTTGGATATTTACCTCTTTTGGTGCTGTGCCTGTGGCTGGTGGTAAAGCTTCGCAGCTTGGTCAATATCCACCATTAGCCACTCCCAATTCGGTACCCTGGTCCCAGAGGTTTTTCGTGAGCCTCGAGAAAGCCGCGAAGTAGCAAAGACCGGTCGCGAGTCTTTCTTTCTCCTTCGCGACTCTCTCACGGCTCAAGAAAAGCCTCTGGGACCAGGGTACCCCTTCGGTAAATAGTTGTTAGTTTACCTTAGTTTACTTTTGGTCTTAACTATGTGTAACAATTTGCATTGGCATTTTGGTTAATATTTGCATTTATCAAATAAATGCCACATCCATGAATTGGAAGTGCCCGTTATAGATGTAAGAGAGAAGAAGAGAGAAGAAGGAAGAAGTGGTCCTCGCACTTATCTTGACAATTTAAGCAATTGTCTCTTATATACAACTAAAGCTAATATACTTATTATATATATGCTCAATAATGCGGGCATTTTGATTGGTTTTCACCTATGATCTATTAATTACAGTTGCTTTTACACTCCACCATACAAATGACAGTGATGTATATTTTCTTTTTCTTGTTCAGAACGCCTGTGGTAAATCTCAGTGTAAAAACGGTGGAACATGTCAATCCGGTTTTACACAGAAAAGATATCGCTGTTTATGCACTCCTGGATTCAATGGTGACCTCTGCCACGAAGGTACGGATAATGATGTATTTTTTTACAAAGCGCGCCTAACCCACCCCTCCACCCATTTTTTTTTCCTGGCAAATACCCAATTTCGTTCCCAGGACTGGGAACGAGAAGGTCCTGGGAATGAGGTTCTCTAAAACCTGGTTTTCACTAACGACGCAAGCACAACAGTGTTTAATTCACCGTGAAAAGGGGCCTGACGCAAGAACAAACACAAGCATAAACGCAAGTACAAGAATGCTTAATTCACCGTGAAAACGGGCCTGGCGCAAGTATAAGTACAAGCGCAACGATCAAAATGTAACCATTCCTTTGTGCTTGGGCTTATGATTGCGTTCGCTTGCGTTTTGTGAAAACGGGACGCTACTCAAGCACAACACATTCTGTGATGGATTGACCCTAATTAGATGCACGACGATTTCAATAAGCATCACGAAGTGTCCCTTTGCACTTCTCGCCAACTTCAACATCACTCGTGTCTCGGAATAAGACAATTAACGTCACAAAGTATCTCCCAAATGCTGCTCAATAAAAAGTAAAGATTAACTGCTACATTTGCCCAAACCTAACCTAAATAACGCTAACTTTTTCCCTTACCTTTTTGTTGAAAATAGGTAGCAAATGCTTAGCCTTAAAGGGAAACTTCATGTTGGACTTCAAAATTGAGCGTGCGTCTAATTGGAGTCAATTCTGGACACAATAAACACCAGATGTATATATCTAGACGAATTGCAGACGAAATCATCCTAAACGAGTTATTCTTGTCTAGTATAAATTCGGCCGTTTATATATATACAAATTATCAGACGAAGTATCTTATTTTGCCCAAGTTCGTCGCAGACGGATGACCCATTTCTCGGATGATGCGTCTCTAGTATAAATTCGCCCAAACGTTAAGATCCCATCTAAAAAATTGAGCCTTACGAAATGTTCTGTTAATTAGTTTCAGCCACGTGGCTCCGAGAGTAACTTAACGGATGCCAAAGAATCGAACGGCGTGCCATTTTAAAGTTTAATAATTTAATCTAATTCCATCTCCATCATGACCGCCGACAGAAATCTAATTAACTGCGAGATCGGTAGTAGATAGTTTTTAATGCAAGATCGAGACAGGAGCTTTGAAAGACGCAATCTCAAAGAAAAAGCTTGAATAACTAACTATTGATTTTTCCCGATGTTTAACTTGTTCCAGACGTTAACGAGTGTTCTTCTGAAAACGAGTGTCACGTGAATGCCACATGTACGAATACCGAAGGATCTTACAAATGCACTTGCAAAGAAGGATTTACCGGAGACGGAAGAAACTGCTCAGGTAAAGTCAAAAAGATGTAACGAAGGTATTATCGCGACTGTTGCTTACAGTTTTGTTTTGCACGCCTTGCGTGCCCGTTGGTCACGTGATGTTTTCACACACACCCACCTTGTTGTCGTGCTTTGTTTGAAAGCGCAGTCCTCGAGTTCCCTTTGTTATATTCATTTGGTTCCAGACATTGACGAGTGTTCATCCGAAAACAACTGTCTCGTGAATGCCACCTGTACCAATATTATAGGATCTTACAATTGCACTTGCAAAAAAGGATATGGAGGAGACGAAACAGGTTGCCCAGGTAAAGTCCAGTCTAATAAAGGTATTATCACGACTGATGCTGACAGTTTTCTTTTGCACTCCTTGAGTGAACGTTAGTCAAGTGATGTTTTCGCACACACAGACCTTGTTGTCGTCGCCATATTTCTTTGTTTGAAATTAAAGTCCTCAAGTTCGTTTTTTACATTTTCATTTGGTTCCAGACATTAACGAGTGTTCTTCTGAAAACGAGTGTCACGTGAATGCCACATGTACTAATACCATAGGATCTTACTATTGCACTTGTAAAAAAGGACATGGAGGAGACGGAAGAAACTGCTCAGGTAATATCAAAAAGATGTAACGAAAGTATTATCGCGACTGATTCTTACAGTTTTGTTTTGCACGCCTTCCGTACCCATTAGTTACGTGATATTTTGGCACACGTGGATCTTGTGGTCGTCGCCATGTTGTATTGCTTGGAACAAGAGGCTACGGGTAGTCTACACTTTGCTTGAAGGAATTTTAGCCGATTTCCTTTTAAATTCACAGTATTTCAGTGATTTGTTTTTTTTTGCTACAATAGCTTGGTCAATGTCCAGTTCAATTCCATAGTCCAAAGTCTAAAGTCCATATTCCGTGACTCAACCATGTGGTTAGAATGGTTGTTCACATTTAAAACTGTTGTTAACGGCGTTCACTCCAATCAAAACCAGTAAACAGATGATTTTCAAGTTTCCACTATGGTATTTAAAAATACTCCACAACAATCAGCAGCCTTGGAAGCTGGACAAATATGAGTTATAATGACAAGCCATTATGCGGATGATGCATCTCTAGTATAAATTGACCCAAACGTTAAGATCCCATCTAAAAATTTGAGCCTTACGAAATGTTCTGTTAATTGGTTTCAGCCACGTAGCTCCGAGAGTAATTTGACGGATGCCAAAGAATCGAGCGGCGTGCCATTTTAAAGTTGAATAGCCTGATATCTAGCCTCTAATCGTATTTGATTCGGTCACTTAACCTTGTCCAAAACATACGGGACAACCTGGGTCAAAACAAAGAGATGTTAGAGATGTTAAGTTTTAAGGAAGACGAGAGCACACAAGGGCAAATCTTTGATTTTCCTTCTTAGTTTCAACACTGTTCCTCCCAATTCAGTTCCTGGATCCTGGATAGTTCGCATAGTTTGTGAAAGTATAACAAACTGGAATAATCACGAAAAAGAGCGGCTCGTGGCGGTCATGGCGGTTGGACG
>OX421453.1:33263102-33270602 GCA_949126865.1 Montipora capitata
CCACATGTACTAATACCATAGGATCTTACTATTGCACTTGCAAAAAAGGACATAGAGGAGACGGAAGAAACTGCTCAGGTAATATCACAAAGATTTAACGAAGGTATTATCGCGACTGATTCTTACAGTTTTGTTTCACACGCCTTGCGTACCCATTAGTCACGTGATATTCTGTCACACGTCGATCTTGTGGTCGTCGCCGTGTTGTATTGCTTGGAACAAGAGGCTACGGGTAGTCTACACTTTGCTTGAAGGAATTTTAGCCGATTTCCTTTAAAATTCACAGTATTTCAGTGATTCTTTTTTGCTACAATAGCTTGGTCAATGTCCAGTTCAATTCCATAGTCCAAAGTCCAAAGTCCGTATTCCGTGACTCAACCATGTCGTTAGAATGGTTGTTCACATTTAAAACTGTTGTTAACGGCGTTCACTCCAATCAAAACCAGTAAACAGATGTTCTAAAAGTTTCCACGATGGTATTTAAAAATACTCCACAACAATCAGCAGCCTCGAAACCTGGACAAATGTGAGTTATAATGACAAGCCATTATGCGGATGATGCGTCTCAAGTATAAATTGACCCAAACGTTAAGATCCCATCTAAAAATTTGAGCCTTACGAAATGTTCTGTAAATTGGTTTTAACCACGTAGCTCCGAGAGTAATTTGACGGATGCCAAAGAATCGAGCGGCGTGCCATTTTAAAGTCGAATAGCTTGATGTCTAGCTTCTAATCGTATTTGAATCGGTCACTTAATCTTGTCCAAAACATACGGGACAACCTGGGTCAAAACAAAGAGATGTTATTTGAAAACGTCTCTGTCAGGCGAATTTAATCTACAGCAATTTGTAGAGAATTGAGAGCTTCTTTCAGAAACACGATCAATATAGGATTTTTCAAAGCAATTAAGTTAATGAGTGATCTGAATTGTTGGGTTGCTTGTGTATAATTATTAATTCGCAAATAAAAGTTCCCGAATATTACCAACAAGAACCATGGCATGACTTCCATATAAATAGATAATTTAATCCTATTCCATCTTCATTATGAGCGCTGACAGAAATATAATAACAGCGAGATTAGTAGTAGATAGTTTTTATTGCAAGATCAAGACAGGAACTATGAAAGACGCACTCTCACTGAAAGAGCTTGAATAACTAACGATTTATTTTTCCAATGTTTAACTTGTTCCAGACATTAACGAGTGTTCGTCTGAAAACGAGTGTCACATGAATGCCACATGTACGAATACCATAGGATCTTACAATTGCACTTGCAGAGAAGGATATGGAGGAAACGGAAGAAACTGCTCAGGTAGAGTAAAAAAGATGTAACGAATGTCTTATCGCGACTGGTGCTTACAGTTTTGTTTTGGACGCCTTGCGTGCCCGTTAGTCACGTGATGCTTTCGCACACACCGACCTTGTTGTCGTTCTTTGTTAAAAAGTGCAGTCTTCGAGTTCCCTTTGTTATGTTCATTTGGTTCCAGACATTGACGAGTGTTCATCTGAAAACAACTGTCTCGTGAATACCACCTGTACCAATATCATCGGATCTTACAATTGCACTTGCAAAAAAGGATATGGAGGAGACGGAGGAGGTTGCCCAGGTAAAGTCCAGTCTAATAAAGGTATTATCACGACGGATGCTGACAGTTTTCTTTTGCACGCCTTGAGTGAACGTTCGTCAAGTGATGTTTTCGCACACACAGACCTTGTTGTCGTCGCCATATTTCTTTGTTTGAAATTAAAGTCCTCAAGTTCGTTTTTTACATTTTCATTTGGTTCCAGACATTAAGAGATATGTCCAGAAATGCACACAACAACAAAAATTGCAAAAAAGAGATAATGTTGGCGAATTTGGCAAATATGGCGAAAATGACAATTTTGCCACAATCGCCAACGAGGCAAAGCACAAAGAAGTATAGGGGCCCCATAAAAGTTGGCGAAAACGGCGAGTTTGGCAAATATGGCGAAAATGACAATTTTGCCACAATCGCCAACGAAGCAAAACACAAAGCAGAGAAGGGGCCCCATAAAAGTTGGCGAAAGCGGCGAATTTGGCAAATATGGCGAAAATGACAATTTTGCCACAATCGCCAACGAGGAAAATGAGAAAGCAGTGAAGGGGGCCCATAAACGTTGGCGAAAGCGGCGAATTTGGCAAATATGGCGAAAATGACAATTTTGCCACAATCGCCAACAAGGCAAAGCACAAAGCAGTATAGGGGCCCCATAAAAGTTGGCGAAAGCGGCGAATTTGGCAAATATGGCGAAAATGACAATTTTGCCACAATCGCCAACGAGGCAAAGCACAAAGCAGTATAGGGGCCCCATAAAAGTTGGCGAAAGCGGCGAATTTGGCAAATATGGCGAAAATGACAATTTTTCCACAATCGCCAACGAGGCAAAGCACAAAGCAGTATAGGGGCCCCATAAAAGTTGGCGAAAACGGCGAGTTTGGCAAATATGGCGAAAATGACAATTTTGGCACAATCGCCAACGAAGCAAAACACAAAGTAGAGAAGGGGCCCCATAAAAGTTGGCGAAAGCGGCGAATTTGGCAAATATGGCGAAAATGACAATTTTGCCACAATCGCCAACGAGGAAAATGAGAAAGCAGTGAAGGGGGCCCATAAACGTTGGCAAAAGCTGCGAATTTGGCAAATATGGCGAAAATGACAATTTTGCCACAATCGCCAACAAGGCAAAGCACAAAGCAGTATAGGGGCCCCATAAAAGTTGGCGAAAGCGGCGAATTTGGCAAATATGGCGAAAATGACAATTTTGCCACAATCGCCAACGAGGCAAAGCACAAAGCAGTATAGGGGCCCCATAAAAGTTGGCGAAAGCGGCGAATTTGGCAAATATGGCAGAAATGACAATTTTGCCACAATCGCCAACGAGGCAAAGCACAAAGCAGTGAAGGGGCCCCATAAAAGTTGGCGAAAGCGGCGAATTTGGCAAATATGGCGAAAATGACAATTTTGCCTTAATCGCCAACGAGGCAAAGCACAAAGCAGTATAGGGGCCCCATAAAAGTTGACGAAAACGGCGCATTTGGCAAATATGACGAAAATGACAATTTTGCCACAATCGCCAACGAGGCAAAACACAAAGCAGTGAAGGGGGCCCATAAAAGTTGGCGAAAGCGGCGAATTTGGCAAATATGGCGAAAATGACAATTTTGCCACAATCGCCAACGAGGCAAAACACAAAGCAGTGAAGGGGGCCCATAAAAGTTGGCGAAAGCGGCGAATTTGGCAAATATGGCGAAAATGACAATTTTGCCACAATCGCCAACGAGGCAAAGCACAAAGCAGTGAAGGGGGCCCATAAAAGTTGGCGAAAGAGGCGAATTTGGGAAATATGGTGAAAATGACAATTTTGCCACAATCGCCAACGAGGCAAAGCACAAAGGAATGAAGCAATGAGGGGGCCCATAAAAGTTGGCGAATGTGGCGAACAAAATTAATGAAAGAAGAATTCAATCTCCAGTACTGTTTCAAATGTTTGACCTCAAATTACAAAAGTTCATTTCTTGAATTTTAATGATTTTAGAAAATTAACAACCAGCATGAAGAAAAAGGGAAAGAGGCGAATTTGGGAAATATGGTGAAAATGACAATTTTGCCACAATCGCCAACGAGGCAAAGCACAAAGGAATGAAGCAATGAGGGGGCCCATAAAAGTTGGCGAATGTGGCGAACAAAATTAATGAAAGAAGAATTCGATCCCCAGTACTGTTTCAAATGTTTGACCTCAAATTACAAAAGTTCATTTCTTGAATTTTAATGATTTTAGAAAATTAACAACCAGCATGAAGAAAAAGGGAAAGAGGCGAATTTGGGAAATATGGTGAAAATGACAATTTTGCCACAATCGCCAACGAGGCAAAGCACAAAGGAATGAAGCAATGAGGGCCCATAAAAGTTGGCGAATGTGGCGAACAAAATTAATGAAAGAAGAATTCGATCTCCAGTGCTGTTTCAAATGTTTGACCTCAAATTACAAAAGTTCATTTCTTGAATTTTAATGATTTTAGAAAATTAACAACCAGCATGAAGAAAAAGGGAAAGAGGAATTTGGCAAAATAGGGATATATGGCAACGGGACGTGGCTCCAAATAACAAAGTCATGGCAAGGTTGTCATTTGTGACTGCGCTGGAACAATCTAATTACTGACATATATAACTGCCTGGTACTCTGACAATTCATGTAAGAATGACTTCACCAACGGGTACTAAGAGTTTCAAAGCAGTTATGTGAATCTTACCAATGTCCGCTTGCAAGGAATTAGATTCAATAAACCACACACAAAATATGTCCTTGTCGTATGATCCATTACTTGAAAGTAAGCATTGCGTGAAGATGCATGTCGTGCCTGTGAATTTTATAGTAGCTTTTCACGAATCTTGCCATCAGTCGAAATTGAAATCCTTTTACCACAACTGTAGAAGAATGTCGACACCCAGTAGAACAGAAGTTCCAAAATTAAAATTCTCCACAAGACGATAAACATTTCCTGAATTGTGATCCGCCGGAAATACCGAAGCGTTCTTTTAGACGCCATCTTATGAAATTGACATATACGTCGTGTTAAGTCACTGTAGTGTAACTGCTAACTGAGCCCCAAGTCTCCTCGTTCGTCGTCTGAGTACATACATACATAAATACTTTATTCGTCCCAAATGGGCTTTTCAGAATAAAGTCAAGGGATAACTAATGCTATATATAAGTAAATTAATTAACTAATTAACTAGTAAATGACATAATCGAACCGATTAATTATTAATTAATTAATGTAATAAAAACAAAAGTGGAGCAATTAATTCACTAAAAAATTCGAGAGAAGGCTTCTCCTCAGGCAACGTTTGAAGTCCTGTAGTGTTGGTTTCAACTTAAGAGTCGAATCTAGTGAGTTCCAGAGTTTGACTGTCCTGAAGTGGAAAGTTCAAAGGCATATTTAACATCTGGGAGTTCCTCGTTGTACGCCTTGTGATCATGGCTCTTTGAATATATTTAGAAAATAAAGAGGCTGGAGCTTACCCTGACATACATTTGAAGGCCATTATTGCGTGGCGATAATACAACTGCTGTCTTACAGGTAGCCTCTTTAGATCTTTAAGGATAGGGGAAATATGGTCGTATTTCCTTGAGCTGCTAACGATACGAGCCGCGAAATTCTGTACAGCCTGGATCCTACTTAAGTTGTACTCAGAGGTGTTGCTCTAAACATTACAACAATAATATAGCTTGCTAAAAACTAAGGCATTAACTATAATAGTTAAGGTGGTTGGGTCAAAAGCATGTTTAACTCGATTAATCTGGCCTAGGCGCACCATGCAAACGGACACTGTTGAAGCTATGTGATCGTTTTATGTCAAGCAGGGATCCAGGACAACTCCCAGATCCTTAGCAACGGTAGCCGGTGTAATTTTTTTCCCAACAAATTTAGACGAAAATCCTCTACTTTGCTGACCATCGCTCTGGTGCCAAAGATAATTAAAAGAGTTTTACTAGGGTTTATAAGGAGTTGATTTCTAAAAGTCCAGTTACTAATTCTGCTTAAGTCTTCATTTAATTTGGTAATCTCGCTATAATGAACTGCCACCGCGGCCTCAATCCCGCATACAACAATTTGGTTTTATCAACAGAGTTGATAATGTAAATTGGACGCCGTATAGGAGGGTCCCAATGGGGTGGTGGCCTTTACGGTTATCGGCTAAAATTTTGGCTCTTTTACGGCTATCGGTTAATTTTTTTCAGTTACGGTTAACAAAAAAATTAAAAATCAATTTCTTTTGTTTCAAAGAATTAAATATTAATAAACCTTTATTTTTTGTATCTTTAAGCAAAATAAAGGTCTTGGGATCATCTCTGGATGAAATAAGTTATTTGATAGATCATACTTTTAAGTATTTCACTTCTAATACTATTTTACCCGTAGAAATGTCAACGGTTACTTTTACAAATCTAGGGAACAGTTTCTTTTACGGTTAACTTTTTTTGACCCTATTTACGACTAACGGTTAAAATTTTTCAATTTTTACGGCTATCGACTAAATTTTTGGACGTTTTACGCCTATCGGTTAACCCCATTAAGACCCTCGTATAGAGATTCTCTGTACGGTGGTCAGTTTACATTATCAACTCTGTTGATAAAACAAAATTTTTGTATATTACCTCCCCACCGACGCAGCACCATAGTTTCTTTAGAAACTACCCCCCGCAATCAAGGGCAAGACGATCTCGTGGAAAGTGTAGTTAACCGAACCTGAAAGCTAAAATTTTACGAGAGTGCTTAGGCCTAATCACTGAAACGAGCGCTTAGGCTTAAACAGTAAACGAGTGCTTTCTTCTTCACACTACCTAGTGAAAAGTGTTGTACGTTATGCGAACCACAAAATGAAAGCTAGAATTACGTGGTGATATTAAAGACTTGCAGAAACAATGGGTCAACCTTTGTGTTGAATTCGCACATTTCTTGTCCACTTTTATGACACTGAAAGAAAACAAAAACGCAACCTAACAAACAACAATCCGATGTGTTGCCGCAAGCAGTATAATGAACTGCCAACGCGGTCCACAATCCCGTAGTCGATGACTGAAAATTGTTCAAGGGCAAGACGATCTCTTGAAAAGTGTAGTTAACCGAACCGCAAAATGAAAGTTACAATTTTACGAGAGTGCTAAAGCCTAATCACTGAAATGAGCGCTTACGCGTAATCAGTAAACGTGTGCTTTCTTCAAACCGTAAAGTGAAAGCTAAAATTTTACAATAGTGCTTAGGCCTAATCACTGAAACAAGCGCTTACACTTTTGAAATATTGCTATAATGAACTGCCACCGCGGTCCGCAATCCCGTAGTCGATGAATGAAAATTGTCCAAGGGCAAGACGATCTCGTGAAAAGTGTAGTTAACCGAACCGCAAAATGAAAGCTAAAATTTTACGAGAGTGCTTAGGCCTAATAATAGTGTTCTTAACCGAACTACAAAATGTAAGCTAGGATTTTACGAGAGTGCTTAGAACTAACCACGAAAACCAGCGCTTAGGCTTAATCAGTAAACGAGTGCTTTCTTCCTCACACGATCTCGTAAAAAGTGTAGTTAAGTATAATGCAGTGCTTTCTTCTTCACACGATCTCGTGAATAGTGTAGTAAACCGAACCACAAAATGAAAGCTAAAATTTTACGAGAGTGCTTATGCTCCGGTACAGTACCTGCAGAAGCTGCCAGTGCTTAATTAGGCCTAATCACTGAATCGAGCGCTTAGTCTTATTCAGAAATCGAGTGCTATTGTGAATGAAAGTTAACCGAATTGTAAAATGATTCGTTGAACGCGCTATAAGAACGAGAGATACATATCAACTTAACAAATCGAAAGTGGTTCAGCGTTGTCTGTACTCTTATCGACAACGATATTCGCCATCACAGTGGTCAAAATGTTGTGGATTTAGGAGGTGCTGTGAGCAATTTGCCTCGCGAGGCCAAAAATAT
>OX421453.1:33275602-33308102 GCA_949126865.1 Montipora capitata
GCGTCTCTAGTATAAATGGACCCAAACGTTAAGATCCCATCTAATAATTTGAGCCTTACGAAATGTTATGTTAATTGGTTTCAGTCACGTAGCTCCGAGAGTAATTTGACGGATGCCAAAGAATCGAGCGGCGTGTCATTTCAAAGATGAATAGCCCTATATATAGCCTCTAATCGTATTTGAATCGTTCACTTAATCTTGTCCAAAACATACACATTTGGGCAACCTGGGCCAAAACAAAGGGATGTTAGTTGAAAACGTCTCTATCAGGAGAATTTAATCTACAGCAATTTGCAGAGAATTGAGAGCTTTTTTCAGAAATACGATCGATTTAGGATTTTTCAAAGCAATTAAGTTAATGAGTGATCTCAATTGTTGGGTTGACTTTGTATAATGATTAATTCGCAAATAAAAGTTCCCGGATATTACCGACAAGAAGCATGGCATGCTTTTCATGTTAATAGATAATTTAACCATATTCCATCTCCATTATGAGTGCCGACAGAAATATAACAGCGAGATCGGTAGTAGATAGTTTTTATTGCAAAATCGAGACAGGAACTATGAAAGACGCACTCTCACTGAAAGAGCTCGAAAACTAAGTGTTCGTCTGAAAAAGAGTGTCACGTGAATGCCACATGTACGAATACCATAGGATCTTACAATTGCACTTGCAAAGAAGGATATGGAGGAGACGGAAGAAACTGCTTAGGTAAAGTCAAAAAGGTGCAACGAAGGTTTTATCGCGACTGATGGTTACAGTTTTCTTTTGCACGCCTTGCGTGCTCTTTAGTCACGTGATGTTTTCGCAAAAACCGACCTTGTTGTCGTGCTTTGTTTGAAAATCCATTTGTTATGTTCATTTGGTTCCAGACATTGACGAGTGTTCATCTGAAAACAACTGTCACGTGAATGCCAACTGTACAAATACCTTAGGATCTTACAATTGCACTTGCAAGAAAGGATACGAAGGAGACGGAAGAAATTGCTCAGGTAAAGTCCGGTCTAATGATTGAGGGTACAATTGCGACGTGTTTTGACTTGTTTTGGCACACCTCGACCTTGTGGTCGTTGCCTGTTGTATCGCTTGGAACAAGAGACTACGGGTAGTCTACACTTTGTTCGAAGGAATTTTAGTCGATTTTTTTTTAATTCACAGTATTTCAGTGATCTTTTTTGCTTCAGTAGCTTGGTTAATGACCAGTTCAATTCCACATTCAAAACTGTTGTTAACGGCGTTGACTGCTTTACAAGTTTCCACGATGGTATTTAAAAATACTCCACATCAATCAGCAGCCTCGGTAACTGGACATCAAAATTTCGAGTTGAACCTGGACAAATGTGAATTATAATGACAAGCCATTCGTTCCACATCGAAAGGTCCACACTTATTTTATACTTAACAATTTAGGATTTAACAACCCATCGTGGGGATCAACTATACGACTCAAATAATCGGCCTACTCATTCTCTTCCCTCGGGATCCATTGGGTAGGAAAAGTCTGAAAAGATACTCCCGATACGAGGAACTCATGACACGTTCATAATCATTCCAGATTACAGAAAAAAATTTGATCTCGTTACAGCAAGAAACGTGAGCACCATAACCCGACAGACTAGCGTCAAAGGTCGAAATCGCTTTACACGACAGGTGTATTAATCGGGTTACCGTTAAATGCATCTACATGCCCTACCCAGGATTTCAATTCTTGTAAAACGCCTCCGGGATTAGAAAGCGCGTCATTCCACGAACGCCTTAGTTGAAGGAAAAAGTACATTTGTCTTGTGAACAAGCGGGCAATTGGGCCAAAGCAACAGTGAGGGAAATGACAAACCCAGAAACTGACTAGCTACGTCTCAAACTCGAAGGTTAGGAAAATCATTTTTAGCCAGGTCAAAACAGACTTCAACTTCACAGTCTTTTTCTCTTGCCAATCTCACGGGGTTCCCAACAGGACTTACAGTAGTTGCAACCAGAATTCTGAAGGTGAGACCTGACCAATGAAGAAGTAGATCTCGCATTGGTAAGAGATCTGCGAGCAAAAATGCCATTGTCAATATACAAAATAGCAAAAACACCGAGTGATCTCCAACGTGCAACGAATGGCCTAAACATTCTAGTGAATAGATAGCAAGCCGATCATAAACCAAAAGGCAAAACTCTGAAAACAAAATACCTAACGACTCCCGAGAATCTCCAGGGAACACCCAGATATTTCCAAAAATTACTATTAACGTCCACACGATGATAACCAGACTCTAAATCAAACGAAAAAATAACAAAAAAATTCTCGAAACGTTGCAGCAAGGGGAAGCAAACCATGATATTTTAACTTGAATTTCGGAACAAACGGATTAGCTGATCGACTATGATCCGAGACCAAACGTAACTTGCCGCCTGAAACTATAGAAAGAGGAAGGGGAAGGTCCTGGAGACGAGGTTCGCAAAAACCTTGATTCGGTTGTTCAAAAGCCGATTAACGCTATAACCCCAGATTACAATTATCCAAGGAGTTCATTTCTCATCTCCAAAATGCTGTTCAACGCTGTTATTCGGCAAAACTTTACATTAGTATCATGGAGTTAGAAACTTCGCAGAATTTTCCGGAGTATGCTAATTATATTCTACATGCCAGAACTTTTTGGAGTCATACTGGTCAGTCAACATTAGTCAGCGATACCAAAAATAGATATGTTCATAATGTACAAAAATAATAGTTGATTTAGAAACTTCTAGAAAAAAAAACAAAGAAAAACTGTATTAACCGCCTTAGTTCAAACGGTAGTAGTGGTTGTTGTGGAATTGTGTCCTGTAAGTAAGAAGTGGTAAAAGAAAAAGAGGACGAGTGATAGAAGAAGCCTTTTCCTGTGCATGTGAGACTACAGAAGTTAAAGTTGTTGTAGACAAGTGGATATGTTGTGGTTTAATTTTGTTTTTGGTTTGAATTTTTTCTTAACCATTTTTTTTTCAAACCAGTTTAAATTTTTGTAACTACTGTGGTTTCAGTTTTAATCAGCTGTCTAAAAATTGATTTTTCTTTTTGTGGGGGTGTAGTTAAAAAACAGGGGCTTGGATTTTTTAGGGAGTCTTAAAAACAACAAAAAAATTTTCCTCCCTTCTACTCACCTATCCCTCCCTGATCCTCTCCAGTATTTCTATCGTACCCCACCCTCCCTTTACAATGTCCCTTGCAGATGTTTCCTACTTTCAATTTTAACCTAGTTTGAAATTAAAAATACCTAGGTTGAAATTAAAATTAACCTGAATTTAAATTTAACTGTAACAAATACTTTCAACTTTTTTAGCAGTGCACAGGGAGGGGGGGGGGGGGGGGGGGGAGATTTATGTCTTGAAAGGATGGGAGAGGGCGGAAATAAGATGTGTTAACTGGAAGGGAAGTATTACCGTCAGGGCATTATTGCCAATGAAATTTAAATTGTGTGCTACTCAAAAACACGAAATTAAAGTGATTGAAAATATATACTTTTTACAAAACCGTGAAATTTAATTGTTGCGAAATATGCGGAGATCAAAATCGCGATATAAACATGTCGCGAAAATTTCGTGTAATAAGGTAGTATGAATTCACCCATTTCGTAATGATTAACCTTGGAATTGAACTGATCGGCCCTCGTGCAAACCGGACCGGAATTTTTCTCGGGAAAAGGTAATTTCATTTTTCACTAAGCCAGTAATAGCAAGGACCAAGAGATGATGAGGAGAGAAAACACATGATCATGCTCCATGATTTCTTTTCCAATCTGTTTTAAGCTTCGCGCCATGCTGTAAAAGTTATTTTGGTCTGGTCTAATCTCGTACCCAGATCTCAATCTGTCATTGGAAATGACCAAGGGAGATGTGGGAACGAGATTAGCTCTCGTCCCCATGGTCACGCAGCCAATGATAAACCAATTAGGAGTCTTCTTAAAGTAACCGCGCATCATCTCCACGAGGTAAATTTATATTGAAAAAAATATCATTGGAAGAGAACCATACATGGCGAATGTGTTCTCTCCACTCATGCTCTCTAAAGATTGGGGAATGCCACTCGTTTCCATACATGTTCTGGGCGCTGTATCATCTCATTTAACGATACTTGCAAATATTTACTCATATAACTTAATTTCTTGCCAGCTATGATGAATTCAGTGATATTATCCAGTGATGGATTTTATCTGCGCCATCTTGCAATGTTTCTGTCGCCTGTCATTGGAGATGATTCCCGGTGGGAACTCTGTTACAGAAGTTCGACCCACGGACCTCATGATACAACGTTTCACAGTAATTGCGATGGAAAAAACAACACGGTTACAATTGTCAAGAAAAACGATTTCGTGTTTGGAGGATTCACAGATATCCCTTGGGGTGGGTATTCAATGTTCAGCTATCTTTAAATCACGGTTTTACGTTACTGCAATAAATTTCTTGTTTTATTGTATACACGCGATTTTAAAGGATTTCGTCGCTTCTAGACATCGAAGTTATTTACTGCCAGAAGAGCAACAACATATCAGATATATTTTCGGTGCAAATTTGTAACTTGTTTTCAAAGTTCATCTTCTCTCATAAATATTGTAAAGATCCCATATGATAAAGTGCTTATTAACTGAGTTAAGCTGGGGCCAGACAGGATATTAAAAATATGTGGCCCGAGGTCATAATGCACGGAACTTTGCGCTCAGTCCGTACGCGATGACCTCGGGCCAAATTTCCCGTCCGGCCCTCCCACTCAAGAAGTACATGATTTTCAAAACGCGGCTTCGAACTTGATTTATAATTCCCGTTCAGAGTATTGCAATGAAGCTATAAAGCCAAGGCAACTGTTAAATGGACGTTTTGTGAGCTCTTAATACCGTGAAGGATGTGTAACCTCGTTCCCAGGGGCAAGGGCGTTGCGAAAAAGCCCTGGGAACGAGGTTGGACGCAGTTAATACGAAGAGACTTCATATAATATATAGATTTAGACAGGCCTAGAAACGGAGATCCCGGTCAATAAAAAAGCTGACCTCGATATGGTCACGTGATACTGGTCAGTGGACACCTTGTTTTGATAGGTGTCAGTTGACTATAACATGGATGTCCAATATCAAAGATGTACGCTGTAAACCAGGGCGCCCTGCTGTAAACTGCAAACATGGCCGCCTCGATAAGCTCTAAACTTGAGCCGACGATATGGTCACGTGATACTGGGCATACATGGAGGGTTGGACGTACGTACGGTCATACGGTGACCAAAACCAAATTTTCTCGCACAGATGGGTTACCACATTTTCTTACAATTGTGCTCCGCTATGAAAGTTACTTGGACAGGAATGAAAGGAACGCTCAAAAAATCCAACCTTGAACTGGTTTTGAATCCATCACCTCTACGATACCGGTGCAGCGCTCCACAAATTGATCTATCAAGCCAATTGGGGGCTTGTCATTATGTGGGCTCGTAATAAATTCACGGAGGGGGTGGGTATGAAGAGACTATTGTAATAGTACTGCACCGGTATTTCTGAGATCATAAGTGAAAACCCCAATCAAACCAAGTAATATGCAAGGGCATCTAAACGTCATCACGTGTCCCTTAATCGTGGTCTTCTTATCTACAATAACCCCCCATCTCGGGGGGGGGGGGGGGGAGTACTCCCTTATATGGGCTATATAGGTATGTGCGGCCCCAAATGGCATGGTTTTTATCCGTCTTGGTCTGAATTGAACATTTTGGTCTGAAATAGGGTATGGTTTGTTCACTTAAGTCTTGAATTGGGTATGTTTTTTAGAAGTGGCTTCTTGTTTAAATTAATTCATCATTAGGCGATAACAGGAACCCATGACCCGGAGCCTACAACTCTATTGTGTTCGTGTCACGGCGTTTTCACAGACCGACTTATTTTTAGATTGAATTTCTCGCAAATGCGACTCCCACCGGAGCCCGGTTACCAATTACAAGAAACTAACCTGACGTCATAGGGTCACCGAAGCGGAACTGCCTTAGTTTTTTTTCGGAAAAGATACTCTAAAAAATAGATCGGTCTGTAAAAATGCCGTGACATATATAAGCCCAGTATACGGGTGTTGTAGGCTCCGGGTCATGGGTTCCTGGTGATAAGACCTTCAACAAAGCTCTTCTCTAATTATTAAGCCAACCGTGTTACAACTGAAATAGATTTGAAAATAAGGTCTAAAATAGGTATACAATTTTTGGTCAGGTATGAAATGGGGTAGGGAGAATCTCAGATTTTGGTCTGAAATCGGGTAATGGTTTCAGAAGGTTGGCCGCACACCCCAACCCAATTTTTCTTGGAAAACCTTTACGAAAACGTTTTACTAATCCCTTTGACTTCTCAAATGCGCAAAATGGTGCTTATACAAAAACTCTTTGATACATTGGCAGTTTTTTTCGACGCAACTGGACACTTGGTGACATGATGTATCATGTTTAGCTTCCGTTTTATTTCAGGGCCTCAAGTCCTTTCACTCCTGTGATATCGAAGTTCATTCTCCTAACTAATGCCATAGATTTCTTTGTTGGTTAGTAATGAGAATTTGGTGTTATCAGAAAACGAAGCCCCTCAACTGATAATAATCTTCATTCTCAATACTTGTTCACCGGAAAGTGTTTGAAATTTTGAGGGGAATTTACGTAATTATCACTGTAAGGAGTCAAAGTGTTGCTAGGTGACTAAAAAGTGAATAACTTATCCTCTTATTATTTTCTGTTTAAATACGCCATTTCTTTTTCATCTATTTTTAAGTACAATGAATGATTTTTCCTTCTTTCAGAATCGCCACAAAACGGTTATCACTTCGGTGCCACAGAGAAGGCGTTTATTTTCTCGCTACGAAACGCCGAAGGACTGCCGCCCTTCAAAAGCAATGTAAAAAATTCTTCCAAAGCGATACGTAATCGTAGATTTTTGGGTCCTACCTTTGGACAAAATGACATCCTAATTGATAGGCGTTCGGCTGATTGGGCCAGTTCATCCACAAATTTTGGAGACAACTACATTGTCCCAACAGGGGTTCAGAATAGGGCAACTCTTCTTGCGGGAGCTTCAACATTTGGGGTAGATGAGGTGGAGGTGTTTTTTCTTCTGTGAATTAAAGCACATGCACAGAAGTACGTAGTTATTTGCTATTAGGGAGCTTAAGCGACGACAATGGCGACGGCAACGAGAACATCACAAATTTGCATTCTTAGTGAGCAAAAGCAATGGCTTTGCACGCTCTGCACGTGCATCTTTTCATTTTTGTCCATTTATTTGCCGTTATCAGCAAAACAACAACGTGAAATGACCAAATTTGAGGTTTTATGAAGAGCGTCAGCACTTGAGGATAAATTTTCATTTTCTCCCCTAAATTAAGTGCCGTTCCGACCAGTGTAATTTTTGAAGAACTACCACTTCCTTGTCAGATTAAGAAGCTTGAAATAGTCACGAACTGATTAAAATGACGCGAATTTGGATTTTGAGATGACGTTCTCGTTGTTAGTCGCCGTTTTCGTTGCTCAAGCTCGCTATTGTCATGTGATCATCTGAAGCTGTTTTTATGTTAAATCAGACAGCACTCTTTCTGTAACCGCCAGCTTGTGGCGAACTGTGGGCTCTTATAAGCAGTCATGTCCACTGATCTCTAGAAGAAACTGGATCGATCGAACAGCCCATTGTCTTCACTCTTGCGGTGCATCTAGGCCACTTTTGCGCTAAAGCTTCGCATAGACCGTGAAGTTATGTGAATTAAGAGAGAGTTACAGGAAACTCAACACTGGACAACTTCTGGGGAAAACTGTAATTGCCCTGAGCGGGATTTGAACCCACGTCCCCCTGATCACTAGTCGGGTGTGATGACCACTACACTATCAGGACAACCATGCTGGTAACATGGCTGATTAATCACTTAATGTGTGGAATTTACGTGGGACTCCCTAAGGGCCAGTGATCAGGGGGACGTGGGTTAAAATCCCGCTCAGGGCAGTTACAGTTTCCCCCAGAAGTTGTCCAGTGTTGAGTTTCCTGTAACTTTCTCTCAATTTCTCCTCAACTAGGACTGTGAATCAATTTGCGATCCTCCTGGGGGTGATACGTTGTTGGCTCAAGGGATCTACTTAACTATGGTTTTTTTGAACATTGCCACATTGCTTCCTCTCACTTTTGATAGTTTGTTCTGCTTCGCATGAAACAATAGATGCTCGATCCAGTCTTTTTCGAGATCAGTAGTGGTCTCCACTCACTTCAACTGCACTTCTTTCTGAAGTGGTTAGAAGTAGTTTTTATTCAGTGCTGACCGAAGGAATCACTGTCTTGGAGCGAAAATAGGTGTATCCTGGGAACGAGAAAATTGAAGAAACTAAACAATCATGTTGCTGGTCACCAGCCCTCGCTTTGCAGACTCCTCCCGCATATGATGTAGAATAGGATATTTGCTTAATGACGCTATTTGACTAAAAGTACCAGAATCCTTAAGGTTTTGCTTGTCTCATACTAATAAGAGCTTTGTTATTTTCGCCCCACTGGGAAATACAAAATTTAAATCAGAAAAGAAAAACAAACTGAATTCTGGTAGTTGTAATCAAATGACGCCATCGTGAAAGTTGCATGCTTAATACAATTAAGGTGCTTTTGTAGTTTTGACACATTTCCTATTTGACACGACTAGGCAACACGAATTGTTCTTAAATGTTTCACTTTACGGGAAATAGCCTGTTTTGTATCGTACTTGCCCTTGTAGTAAAATCTGCAGTTATTCATTAATTTATTCCTTTACTTTTTTTAAAACTGGAAACTCGTTAAAGTTAAAGTTAGGCAGCAATCCCTCTTTCCTCCACATTACCAGGAGCCTAGCTACAACTCCAATACTAGGTCTATGTAACGTCTATGTAACGGCATTTCCACAGAAAAGATCAAGCCACTTTTAGACGAGTTCTTAAATAGTCTGGCTTGCCCGAATTACAATGCTCAATTCCATGGGTACTAATTTTTCATGCAAGACTTGGGATTGGCTGCAACGGTCTGGTTTCACGGGAAAATCATTCTAAAAACAAATCCGTCTGTAAAAACGCCCTTCCACAAATACAATGAAGTCGTAAGCTTCTATAGTCATGGGCTTCTGACATTATCCAATGGAGGAAAAAGAGGACTTAAAGCTTTAGTTAAAGCTTTTTTGTTGTATAAATGAGTTTACTTATGTTAGCAGTAGTGTATATTTAGTGAGGTTTGTTGGCTGGCAGAAGCATAGTCAGTATCTGCGTAGTTCGTATATACAGTGGAACCCCGCCTTAAGGCCACCTCAGTAATACGGTCACCTCGTTATTGCGGCCACTTCTTTTTTGGCCCGGCAAAACGGCCTTACATTCTCCTAAAGAAAACCCTCGTTAATGCGGTCACACGCTCATACATACGGCCAACGTCCACAATTCTAAATCCCAAACACTCAGTACAATCCTCTATAATTTCACCCCGTTAATACGGCCACCTTTGCTGATTTAACAAAACCAAAATGCCTGTGACACGGTAATCGAACATCCGATTTAATTTACGAAGTACCGTTAGCAACACTCCTCCCTGCTTTACGGCCACGCAAATTTTTTTAGGCCAGTTGATGACCGTATTAATGGGGTTCCACAGTAGAAATAGATTCGTATCATACAACCCTCTTATATAAACATCCTAGTATACCAGCTTTTCAGTGATTGCGCAACTGGTATAAGCTGTTCTAGTCATAGTGTTCGTAGATTTATAAATAAAGTTTGTAATGTACGTAATTTCTTTGTAAAAAATAAAAGTTTAAAAAAAAGGGGAACAAAAGGCTGCTATCGATAATAAATAACTGGCGTTTCAAAAAAAAAATTCCTTTACACTCTATCCATTTTTGTCAGTCTTTCTAAGACGATAAAGAAAGGTAAAGTCTGCTACGAGGCTAGAAGGCCCATCAAGCCTTCGCTTATCTCCGGTTACTGTAGCATGAAGCGACTAGGGGTATTTCAACTCTCCCCTGGATGGGATGCTAGTCCATCGCAGGGTTATCCCCGGCATTAAATTCGCCGGTACCCATTTATACACCTGGGTGGAGAGAGGCACCGTGAGAGTAAAGTGTCTTGCCCAAGAACACAACACAATGTCCCCGGCCAGGACCCGGAGTCGAGCGCACTAACCATGAGGCCACCGCGCATCCCACTTCTAAGACGATAAATCTGACATAAAGTTCACCCGCGGAAACAAATGACAATAAGAAATACAAATTCGGCAATAGACCTCTTTAGCCTGTACGTTTTGTTTTCCCATTTCAGACCGCGTGATGTTACTCTAGGGAACAGTTTCTTTCAAGGGTCGTCTTATGCACGTGCATATGTATGCAAACCTATGAAAAAAACAGAAGGAAAAAGTCCCTTGGGAACATCACGTGGTCTTAAATGGCAAAACAAAACGTACCAGCTAAAGGCCTGTTTAAACGGTTTCAACATTTTCTTCAACATGCATTCAACACTTTGTTGAACCAAATGTTGGGTGCGTTTGAACAGGTCGTCCAACATTGTTGAAAGGGTAAAAAAAATTGAAAGCTTGTTGAAGCGTGTTGAATCAAGTTTAAATCGGTTTCAACTTTCACTCAAAATCGATTCAACTTCTCCTTCGTTCTCGAAAATGTTGAATGGTGTTGAAACCGTTTTGAACACTCTGTTCAACAATAGCAGAACACACGCATGCTCACATCAGGCCGCAAAAGTCAATATGGCGTAGTTTATCTGGACGAGAGAGATTGGTTTCCAGTTCTTAGTTCCTCGCAATCAAATTTCGCGAAAGTGTTGGTTCTTTTCTTGGTGCAATGTTGGCGTAATGTTGGCTCAATGTTGTAACCGTTTGAACGGCCCCCGCACAACTTTGTTTTTGAGTCCGGCGACATTTGCCAACATCGTTCAACTTTAATTGAAGGAATGTTGGTCAAATGTTGAAACCGTTTAAACGGGCCTTAAAGAGGTCCATTCTGGCTGTCATGGAATATTCCGCACTGATCATCAGCTGACAGCCGCAGCCTAGAGCGACGATATCTAGGTCACAAATTTTCTCGTATAGTAATTGGCTCTGTGGTGATATGATATGCAAAATATTAAAATGCGCTTTGGTTGGCAAATAGTGCGTATAAAAACTCCATTATCGTCTTCAGAGCAGTTTGATCTCTATTTTCAGTAAGGATAGTGTTTATTTCGAGATCACACAACCGGAGCAGTGAATACAGGCTCCATGCAGGCTTGTCTTGCTTAGTTAGGGCCGAGAAAGCAACATACATATATAGGATTTTATGGTGGGGTCGTTTGCAGTCTGAAGGAAACCGATGCTTCAACGAGACACAAGTGAACGCAGAGCAAAGTTTCTTGGATTATTTCAAAATCTAAAGAACTGTATGCCGCAAGAACTCTTTTGTAGCAATAACTAATCCGACGACAGCATTTGCATACCAGCTTAAAGTGCCCCGTTTCTTTCGGCCTTATTCTGCTACAAAATATGCCGTTGGATTACGATTACTATGTTTAATTGACAAAGAACATTGATAACAAACCCCTTAACGTATACGTAAAAATTTTCGGTTCCAAAGTGTCCTAAAATTTGGCCGCAATTACTAAGCCCGCAATTGAAAAGACGATTTCTTAATCATGAAGTCAGAGGCTCAACATTCGAGTTCAATTCCTCTGTTTTTAATTGCATTTTGAAAGAATTGTCTAGCGTCTCCGAGGTCGAAATGACCGATTATTCCAGTGAATCCAGTGAAAGCAGTCAAGAACAATCTTCCGAGGCCTCAGAGGACAGTTTTGTTTCAGCGAGCGAAGACTTTGCCACGGAGGAAGAAGCGGCTGAATATCGGGAGCAAGTGCGTGGCCCAAGAAGAAGAGGAAGACAAGATTCTTTGGAGTAGATTCTCTGGACAAGAAGACGTCTAAAACTGGTTTGTAATTCTCTTTGTTATATTTGTGTCGCTTGTAGACAGCAAACGTTTTTCTGGGCCGTTAACTAGTGGAAAGATTGCTTACTCATTTACACAATCTACGTCAAAGTGAAAATCTCACTTCCAGACATGTACATGCATTAAACTATCCACGAAAATTTGCTTGCCTTTTCATATCAATTAGATCATTTTCCCACTTTTACCTCAGACGCAATTCTTCCAACTGAGTTTCTTGTAAAACCTGAACAGTGCAGATGCTGTATGGAAGTTGACCAATGCGTTGAAAGAATGGAAGAGTTCGGCGGAGGAACACATTTGTACACTTTAGCCTTTTATACAACATCCTCAAGATCAACTGTTCTGAGATGGCGAAAACAGCAGTCTTAGAAAAGTTTTCGTCTCTTATGAGAAGAAGAAAAGAATCAAATTTCGCGAAAGTGTTGGTTCTTTTGTTGGCGCAATGTTGGAACCGTTTGAATGGCCTCCGCACATCTTTGTTTTTACCTCCAACATTTGCCCAACATCCATTCAACTTTTTGTTGAACGATTGTTGGTCAAGTGTACTCTGCGAGCAGAGTCTCTTTCGATCTTCCTAGAGAAATCGGGAAGAGGAAAGTAGACTCTGCCAGCCGACTCGACATTTCGTGTTGAGCATGCGTTAAAAAGTCAAACGTATTCGGGAGTCAGTCACGCGTGATTAGTAACCGCAAAACAAACAGTAGGGATATTTTCGAACAACTCTGGCAAACACACGACAATCAAGGAATAATTTCCTTCTAAACCCAAGATAGTTCAAGTTTTTAAATTGCCATTTCAGTTTTTACTGAAAAAATTAATACGTTTCTCAATTCTGGCAAACTAGTTTCTGTAACCGACATACGGAGGAAATACTCATGGGAATTTAGACAGTTAAAAATAATGTTGTAAATTTAAAAAATATTGATGACGCGTGGCGATTGATCATGCGCACAAATTAAAAAAAAACAGGTTTGACAACTCGAAACTGGACTGACTCATCCATTTCTTTGGATGAGCGGCAAATCAAAGAAAGTCGAGCCGGCTGGCAGAGTCTAATTTCCTCTTCCCGACTTATCTAGGAAGATGGAAAGAGACTCTGCTCGCAGAGTAGGTCAAGTGTCGAAACCGTTGAAAAGGGCCTTTATGCAATAAAAAGTAAACGCTACTAAAAAGCTGTCCTCCATGAATGCCGTGCCTAAAATACAGATTTTTTTAGTTTTCTGAATAGCCAAAGAGAATCAGCCTGCCTTAGGTCAGAGAAGAAAAGCTGTTCTTACAATAATTCGTGTGTGGTAAGGGGAACATTAATTTTATTTGCCGAGTCCCTCAAATCGTAGTTGGTATTACGACTTGTGAATTTTGAGCAAAGGTAATGGGGTGCACTCCAATACATCAGTGCTTTTTGAAATTGTCTCTGGAAAACTAGATTCTTCCATCTTAAACAAGAAGATCTTTCAGATCTTAAAACCGCGCTTTGAAAATTTATCTGTTTCCTTACCACTATAGTCGCAACGTAGTACACATTCCAAAGCAGTCCTTGTTGATTCACTGATGACTATAGAATCCAAATCACTTGATCAATCTGTAGCACAACAAACTGACAACAACGGCTGCTCACAAAGGTATTGCGCCATTACTTATAGCCGTTGTCAAATCTCCGATTGCACCATCAGTCGAAACCGTTGTGAAATCCTCGATGACGTAATAGTCTTAGCTTTCTTTCTTAAAAGTCACGATTACATGTTTCAATAAGACACACAAAAAAATTTATTTTGTTGTAAATAAAAAGCGGACTATATTCATAAAATTTTAAGTACATTAACGTTTTAACAGCTTTTTGGCGAATAAACATCCTAAGTTGCGTGACTGGAAGTCCCACTGACTATGTGGCCGAGTGGAAGTCTGGTTCAGCTCTCCGACAAAACGACAAAAAAAAAATAATAATAATAAACCGATTGCAGAGCAAGAACCGCGCTCGGCCCATGGCCGCGCGGTTAATTATTAAGTAATTATAAGAGGTCAGCACCAGCGTTATAAGTTGAGTAGGTCAAGACCGCCGGCTGACAGCTCTATTGTACTCTGTTTACTTTTGTTTTGTTTTGTAGTTTAGTCCACAAGTACCCCAGACGATATTACAATAATCAAAATGTGGCGGTATCAAAACCTGATAAATGTAATTCAATGTCGCAGGGACTAAGTGCCTTGCACCTTTTATTGCTACGATCCCTGACGCTATCTTCTTGGTAATTTCATCAACATGGGCACTCCAATTCAGGTTGTCATCAATGAGAACTCCATGTGATTTTGTCGAAGTAACATGATTAATCGGAAAACTATTGATTACTGGTGTCGGAGATCCTGAAAAGCCTCTGTCTTGATGCGATGAGCAGAAATTCAATTTTAGTCGTATTTAAGGTCAGTTTGCTAGCAATCAGCCAGTTGTTAACATTTGCCAGATCTACATTCAAATATGATTCAATGGTGTCTGCACTATCTCCTGCATAGGTTAGATACGTATTATCTGGATACATTCTCGGTTTAACAACAAGAGTCCTAAAATGGTCCCTTGAGGGACTCTACAATTTAATGACAACACCGCTGTGTACGGTTATCTAAGTACGACACAAACCAAAGATAGGCCTCATCGTGTATACCGAAGTTATATAATTTAGAGAGAACAATCCCGTGGTGGACCGTATCAAACGCTTTAGGTCTAGGAACACAACAGCATTGGCCATACCATGGTCAATGATGTAGGCCGAACTATCTGTGGACTCGAGGAGGGCCATGACAGTAGAATACATGGTACGGAATCCCGACTGGTACTTACAAATAATATTGTGCTCAGTTAAGAAGGCGTATCGTTGATAGCAACTAAACGTGAGGAGAGTGCTTTGGAGTGTTTTGGAAGTCGTTAAACACATGCTGCCTTGTTCTAGGACAGCTAAGGCCATGAATTTATGTTCGTTACCTCATATAATTCAAAATGCTTATTGCATAGATATTTCAGTCTTGCTCCTAAAACTTGATATGTTTTTGGGCGCATTCAATTCCACCAAACTTCGCTTAAAATTTTGGATCATAATTTCATGTAGTGGTCGAATGGAATTCACATGTGAGGATATCGATGCCATCATGGTTACGGACAGGTCATATCGTGCCTACTATTGCTATTGCGCATACGTTGTGCGCAACTCTAGACACTTGGGTTCCCTATGGGAGATGCTGACTAATACAGGGAAATTTTTGCGCGGTTTAAAAATATGCGGAGAAAGTAAAACTTAGTAAGTGCTCTTGGTATCCAAAAAGAAAATTGGGGGTAACGATGCACTTTTCAAGATCATTAAGCTTCAATTTGGAAAAGGACGCCATTGCTTTGTACTTAAAAGCTTTTTACAAATATTGTTGAAATTTAAAGAAAACGACAAAACTTTTGAAATTACAAGACATGTTTCGACAGAAACGTCTGCCATCTTTAGTTGATTAATGTACAAAGCGTTAAGTTGAATTTATAAGTACGGAAAAAGTGCTAATTATGCCAGTAACAAAGGAATGTACATAAAACGTGACAATGTGTTGTTGATCAATTATCTTTGAAAAATGCCTGGTTACCCCCAATTTTCCTTGTTGATTTCGAAAGCACTTGATCTCAAGATCTGCTTTTCCCTCATATTCATAAAGCGGGCAGAAGTACCTTTGAATTAGTAGGCACTGTCCTTAACTCTTTGCTTGTGCTCTAAAACCGCTTAATTTCCAATAATTGTAATGATCTTTCGCTTGGAAAAACAAGATTTTGCTGCAACGACCGAACAGTCAAGAGTATAAAGTTGTTCATTATATGGCTAACGGAACGGTTTTAAAGAAGAAAAAAATAATTTCCATAACCAAATCGGCCAGTGGGCATTACGGGAGAGTAATACCCCAGCGCTTATATTAGCTGCTCTTAGCTTGGCTAATCACAGCTCTCGTTATGTCGGAGAGTAATACCTTAACGCTTAGCTGATCTTGGCTAATCACAGCGCGCGTTATATCGGCCAGAAACACAAGCCATATAATAATTAGTATCTAACACCTTTTTCGTTCTTCTCTCACGTAATTTCAATTACGCGAAGCCTTCAATGAATTATCGTGTTCTTAATACGTAAGAAGTACTGGCTATAATTACAGTTAGAACATCAGGTACCAATTTGAAAGTTTTGCCTTTCTTGTTAACATGTTGTCTCTTTAACAATTTTTCCACGGACGCGAGTTGGACACGAGATGATAGATAGCCAACGAGGCGCGTAGCGCCGAGTTGTCTATAATCACCTCATATCCAACAAGCGCGAGTGAAATAATAGCCCACTTTCGATATATTAAAATTCAATACTAAACAAAAGGCATCATCTCGAGGCTCTGGGGAATAAATATAAGGATTTGTATGAGTTTATTCCCCAGAGCCTCGAGATGATGCTTTTTGTTTAGCACTGAATTTTGCTTTTTTAGTAATGGCCACAAATTATGGATAAATCTTCCCTACTTTATTTTGTAAAAAACAACAAAACTGTCTACAGTTACTGATATTTGTAGAGCATAGTTTGGTTTGGCTTGTTAAGCCTGTTTTCTGTACTGTTACAATTCCTCTTAGCCAATCTGAATGGAGTTTTTTTCCCTCTAAAATACTGCCAACTCGTTTGCAAAAGCGGCTAGAACCCATGCGTCCATACCAATATTTTTCCGTATACCGGGCTCAATTTTTTAGAGATGGCTGATTATACAAGAAAATTGCAATACTCAGCGATGAATTATTAATAAGAAACTAATTCTCTATTTTCGCATTTTCCATTCAGGCCCAGTAATACGGGCAACATTTTTTGTGCAACTTGTCGCGCAAAAATATTTCGTTGCAAGTTGATATGATTTGTTGCGGGTATTACCACCTTCTTGCGCAGCAAATTTCTATGTTGCAAAAAGTAAAAGCGACGTCTTCTTTTTGCAGCATAAAAATTTGTTGCGCAAGACTACAACTGCAAGAATTCGGTTTGTTTTTCTTTTCTTATTTAAATTTTAGTATCCCCAATGGGGTAAAAGATAACAATAGCTCTAATTAGCATGAAACAAGCAAAACCTGTAGGATTCTGGTAGTCAAATGGCGTAAATATGCAAATGTCCCATTGTTCGAACCAATGGCGGAAAAGCTGTAAACAACTTTATTACACATAACATGAGAATTTTATTTTATAAAGCTCATTTGTACAAACCTATACGCTTTATTTTCACATGTGTAAAAGGCTTATACAGCCAATCAGAATGGCGTACAGCTATTTCACATGTGGAAGTATAACCAATCAACGATAGCGTAAAGGCGTTTCCATGCCAATCACTAGCGCGTGCATCTCGTGCATCTCGTGCAAATCGTACTTTGTTATTGAATTAAATTAAATTTGCATTTGGTTTTATTCTTAGTGCGTTTTTGTTCCTAATTTGCGTTCAGAAAACTATTTTAATGAAAATTCTCGTCTTATGTGTAATAAACAGTTCACGACATAGAAAGTGCTTTGTACGGGGTTTTATTCACTCGTTGTTTGTGTCAAAAATTCTCACTCGCTCGTTCGGGTTTTTGAGACAAACAACTCGTGAATAACACCCCGTACAAAGCACTTTCTATAACGTAAACTATATATATCCGTTGATTATAAATGGTTTTCCTTTTTTAACACACATAGAGGGGTGACGAAAATAGAAAATGATCCATCTCCCAAAACTGTGAAGCTGTCATTACACTAGCAAGTTTTCCTTGACAAGTTTTCCTTGGCAGTGTAAATGGAAAAATATGACAAGTTTTTCCTTGAAAAGTGCCCTTGTTCAAAAACTAGGATGCAAAAACTAGCATGATGCTAGTTTTTGAACAAGAACACTTGCAAACGAAAAACTTGTCAAGGACGATATTTGATAGTGTAAATTACTTGTCAAGTGCACTTGTCAAGGAAAACATGTCATATTTTCCATTTACACTACCAATGAAAACTTGGCAAGGAAAAACTTGCCAAGGAAAACTTGCAAGTGTGTACTGTCGGCAAGTTTTCCTTGGCAGTGTAAATGGAAAAATATGACTAGTTTTTCCTTGACAAGTGTCCTTGCTCAAAAACTAGCATTCTAGTTTTTGAACAAGGACACTTGTCAAGGAAAAACTTGTCAAGGACGATATTTGCTAGTGTACATTACTTGTCAAGGAAAACTTGTCACATTTTTCATTTACACTACCAAGGAAAACTTGTCAAGGAAAACTTGCAAGTATGTACAGTCGGCAAGTTTTCCTTGACAAGTGGGCTTGTCAATGTCTCTTCTAAAACTTTTTAACTTGTTGTACCTTTAGCAAGAGTGTTGAAGCGCCAAATAAATGTAGTACAGGGGAAAATCATTAACTAAATTGTCGACAGATGTGATTATAATTAATTGTCAGTCTTCCACCGCCGTTATTAAAAATAAGAATTTATGTGATGTTGTCAGTTAATTGTTGCTACTTTGTGGACATGGATGCTCCTCTTCGATGCTACATCCTTTATCCGTTGCTTTATTTTAGAGCATCTTACACTTCTTTTGAAGAGGGTAAGTGTTCTGTCAAATGACGCTTTTCAGTACAAAATGATAGCATTTTAAACGGCGGCCACTTCAAAGGGAGATAACTCAAATGAGATATCACTGAGCTTAACAATGGATACGGAAACTTTCTCTATAAGGATATCAATTCCCTTTATTGTAATAATTTCGCGGCTACACCAAGCCGTACTGCATGGAAAGTGTGTGCTAACATTCCAAGAATAAAATGGGTACAAACGATGTAGATGTTTTGAGGTAATATGTAAAAAAAACGAGTGCTTCGTGTTTCATCAGGGTTTCCAAACACCGAGAAGAGAGGTGTTAGTTGTTAGTTGTGAAATAGAGGATTTGGATGCCATATCTCTTAACTACGGGCTCACAAAGTTTGTAAAGGAAGTCCTCAAAGATTCAGGGGAAAGGTATCCACCCAGAACTGTGTACGGGATAGTGTGTGGTCTGAAGCGTTATTTGGAAGACAGAAATGGCGACGAGGCTTTGAATCCACTTGATGCTGATGATAAAAGGTACGGGAAATTAAGCACGTTGTTTTTGCTTGCTTTGCATTATTTATTTCGGAAATAGTTTCACTTTTTATTTAAAGTAGGTTCGGCATTTTTCGGCGTGCCTTAGATGCAGAGATGAACGACGCTACCAAAGAGGGCGTCCATTTCAAGTGCCAAAAGTAGGAGAAAGTATTTGTCACCGCCGAAGAAGAAAGAAAATTCTGGGAGATGAACTTGTTAGGAACGAGCTCAGCTAGGTCATTATTGTATACAGTGTATTTTTACAATGGAAAGATCTTTGGTTTGCGAGGCCGGGAGATCATAGAAACATTGTGTTAAGTAACTTTTCGAAGCAAAGATGCAGGGATGAATGATGCTACCAAAGAGGGCGTCCATTTCAAGTGCCAAAAGGAGGAGAAAGAATTTGTCACCGCCGAAGAAGAAAGGAAATTCTGGGAGATGAACTTATTAGGAACGAGCTCAGCTTAGTCATTATTGTATGTAGTGTATTTTTACAATGGAAAGATCTTTGGTTTGCGAGGCCGGGAGATCATAGAAATATTGTGTTAAATAGTTTTTCGAAGTAGGGTAGTGAATAATTGATTGCATGGTAATTGAGGTTGCTAATTAAAATTCAAGACTGTCTTGATCAGTGTTTTCATCAGTTTTTGAACTAACTGGAGTAATCTTAATCTAGATTTTCAGTGGGTATCAAGATACATGCACCTGACCAAAATGGGGCACTCTGATGGCCTGCAAGGGTTGCGAACCAATGACGAGTAATCTTTGGATCAGCTGCTCCACGATTGGCTTATCACCGTATGAATAATTAATGATTTGAGAAAGAAAATTGAAAATTTATTACCAGATTCTCGCTTCCTCCTCATACGTCATCGTCGAGTGGAAGCGAGAAGTTTACAGAAATGTGCCAAAACGTAAAACGCACGTACGGGGCGTGCAAAGCCTAATTAAAGATATTATTTTACGGCGTTCTCGTAGCCGTCGTCGTCGGCCTTTTTTACGGAGTTTAAGAAACGAAGACGGCTACGGTAACGACAACGCCAAAAAGCAGTAATATTATTGGTTAAAAGAGGAAAACATGATCGTGCTGCACGTGCGGCACGCATTTTTGTACATTTCTCTCCCGTACTCGTCAAAACAACAACGCAAAATGACCAATTTTCAGGTTTTGACGATAACGTGGACAAACAAATTAATCTTTCCTTCTCTCTCTTTGCTTCAAATCTGTACATAATACGCTTGTTGCATACTTCGCCCATATTGTACGACATAAACAAGATGGAAACAACGTGAAACACTAATTGGAATAACTCAAACTTATAACTTGAAGTGACTTTTTCGTCGCCGTAGCCGTCGTGGTTTCCCTCTTTAAGCGCTCCCTGCATGGTCTCTACAAGAAGGAGCTTTAAGATCTACAAAGCGGTCGTCATAGAGAACCACAACGCGAACACACAAATGCAAATCTTTCATTTGATATTTTTACACTGAAACCGCCCGTGCGTATTTATAAGGCAGCGTTTACACGAACTTGTTTCATTTGGTAACCCATTCTCGTCACGTGAGAGCCTCGGATCGACCCAAGGCTCTGGGAAACGCTATCGTTTTCGATGCGGTTATGCCTTCTGTTTACACGGCACCAATCGAGACTGTTGCCAAAACCGGACGATAACGCTGCCAAAAGTGAGGCGTTTTCAAAACGATACGGTTTCATCTGTCAGAGTTCTATTTTGACTTTTGGTTAGAGAATAACTTTCACGTTAACTTAAAGTCTCACTAAGTAAGTAGGTTCCATCTGCATTTTTTTTTAAAATGGCAGCACTCGTATCGAGGTCCCTGTGGGAGTTAATTAAGCTGAAATGCGACTGAAGATGTATGTTAAGTTAAACTAGAATTTTAATTTTTGAACTGCGGTTTGTCATTACTAGATTCAAAGTACTGAAAGAGTTGGCCCGAGAGTTAAATTAAGGGTGCGTTCGATTGACCGTATTCCGAAATAGGAAACTTGGAATAGAAGTTGGAAATCCTTCGCTTTTACTGAGATTCACATTAAAATCGTCAAACACCTGCTAAAATGGTATTTTAGACATATATTTATTATCTTTGTTGCTTCAAAACGTCAAACTACTTGCCAGCAACTCCAGTTCGTCACCGCAATAAAATCTAAATGGCGCAGAAAAACTTTGGTAACGAATGCCTGGGGAGGTTAACAGAATTAAATTTCTGGTCCATTCTATTCTGAGTAAAAAATGGTAACATTTTCATCGAGATTATGGTTCATACTGGCTCTTTATTTTATCATCCGATCAGCAGGGACCTGGTCCGTATTTAACTCTAAAAAAATATATATATGTCTAAAAAAAGTAAACACAAGTGTTTGCCTTGGAGATTAGAATTCAATTTTCGAATAAAAAAAAAAAATCCATAATATTATACCTCGGGTTCGAAGCTTTGCAAATTAGAATTTTTTTTTGTAAATGGGACGTGATGTGCGTGAGTATTTTCGCGATTTTACACGTCTGTGACGCAGGATATAGGTGAGTAACCATAAATCACGAAATACAGGAGCAAATTCAAAAGTTTTTTCGAGTTTTCAAAATTCGACAAACGTTTTTCATCGCCACGTTTCCATAGCAATCCGTACTCTACAATCTAATAATATTCATGCATGCGGCATTGACCGATCAGAAACGCGTTAATCTGTTGAATGTATAATAAATGTGTTTGTTAAAAATTAATAATTGGAGATAAAGGCTCCCCTCGATGATCAGTCCCTGCTTTAAGTAATTTTCATAACTGCAATGATCTAAATTTTAACGTGGATCTCGGCGCAGCTGGTGGCAGTCTTTCCTATATTAGGCTGATTTAGCAACAGAACGGGAACGTCAATGGCGACGGCGCGCGCAGAAAAAACACCAATGAGAATTCAGAATAGATTAGACTCCACTCTTTTCTTCTCTATTCTAAATTCTCATTGGTAGTTTTCCTGCGCGCGACGTCGCCACTGACGTTCCCGTTCTGTTGCTAAATCAGCCTATTATGTATCATGGACATCCTGTACAGGGTTTATTACGAACTGAAAAAGCTCTCAGTTGGTTTGATAGCTGAATCGATGGAACAGCGTACCAGTTTATCAGAATTCAGGAGTTCGATTCACATTCAAGGCTAAAGTTTTCAGTAAACTAGACTAAACGGGAGGCAGCCATTTTCATATTTAGCGGTGGTACTATAATCATCCTCTGCGGGGTGATTATAACGACATATGATGCCAACCTCGACCAATCAGAACCCGAGAATCTCTCTAATCACTTGTGCAATCATAGTTGAACGTGCATTTTCCATTTGCTTACATTAAAACAATCCCACAATGCCTACCACGATCGTATAACGTCTCCCCAAACGTTGCGACATCAATTGAAAGCAGAAGATTCATTAACGATTCGTTTTCTGCAGGCTCTTGTCGTGCGCTCACGTTTCAGCCTTCTCTTTCCTTTGCTAACGAACGTCTGGAGAATCATATAATAAAGAATTGTGAAGTACACAGTATGCATGAATGCGAATGGATTTGTTACCAAGAGCATTACTGCGTCAGCGTCAACTTCGACACTGAAGCGAACACAGATGGAAAACACAGATGTGATCTGAACAATTCTACTCACGCTGAACACGATGAAGATTTGGTCAACGCCAAAAATTACATTTATCGCGGAACGGAGGTGAGGCATTTAGTTTCATTCACTCCTGTGATACAAATACAGCCGTGTTGGCATGGAATATCTGTTTTTATTATATGCTTAAACGATGAAAGCGTTGAAGGCGCTCTGTGATTGGCTCCTCAAACTCCGAATATCCTTTGCTATTCCAGCGGGATTTGCGTCTGAAAATACTATAATCGTTGCAGAAATAAATGAGCTATGTGCTATGTCGCTGGCTAACTAGTGTTGGATATTTACTTCTTTTTGTGCTGTGTTTGTAACTGGTGGTAAAGAGTTACCTGCCGCTTCGCAGCTTGGTAAATATCCACCACTAGCCACCTCCAATTCGGTACCCTGGTCCCAGAGGTGTTTTTGAGCCTCGAGCTGAGAAAGCCGCGACGTAGCAAAGACCAGTCGCGAGTCTTTCTTTCTGATTCGCGACTCTCTCACGGCTCAAGAAAAGCCTCTGGGACCAGGGTACCTCTTCGGTGAATAGTTGTTAATTAACCTTAGTTTGCTTTTGGCCTAACTGTGTGTGATACTTGTATTAGCATTTTGGTCAATGTTTGCATTTATCAAATAAATGCCACATCAATGTATTGGAAGTGCCCGTTATAGATAAAAGAGAGAAGAAGGGAGAAGAAGGAAGAAGTGGTCCTCGCACTTATCTTGACAATTTAAGCAATTGTCTTTTATAAAACAACTAAAGCTAATATACTTAGTATATATATGCTCAATAATGCGGGCATTTTGATTGGTTCTCACCTATGATCTATTAATTACCGTTGCTTTTACACTCCACCATACAAATAACAGTGATGTATATTTTCTTTTTCTTGTTCAGAACGCCTGTGGTAAATCTCAGTGTAAAAACGGTGGAACATGTCAATCCGGTTTTACACAGAAAAGATATCGCTGTTTATGCACTCCTGGATTCAATGGTGACCTCTGCCACGAAGGTACTGATAATGATGTATGTTTTTACAAAGCGCGCCTAACCCACCCCTCCACCCATTTTTTTTTTCCTGACAAATACCCAATTTCGTTCCCAGGACTGGGAAAGAGAAGGTCCTGGGAATAAGGTTCTCTAAAACCTGGTTTTCACTAACGACGCAAGCACAACAGTGTTTAATTCACCTTGAAAACGGGCCTGGCGCAAGCATAAGTACAAGCGCAAGAATCAAAATGTATCCATTTCTTTGTGCTTGGGCTTATGACTGAGTTCGCTTGCGTTTTGGGAAAACGAGACGCAATTCAAGCACAACACAAGCTCTGATGTTCACATATCTCCAGGACTGGCCCTAATTAGATGCACGATGATTTCAATAAGCGTCACGAAGTGTTCCTTTGCACTTCTCACCAACTTCAACATCACTCGTGTCTCGGAATAAGACAATTAACGTCACTAAGTATCTCCCAAACGCTGCTCAATAAAAAAGTAAAGATTAACTGCTGCATTTACCCAAAACTAAAAATAACGCTAACGTTAACTTTTCCACTTATCTTGTTGTTGAAAATTAGTAACAAATGCTTAGCCTTATAGGGAAACTTCATGTTGGACGTCAAAATTGAGCGTGCGTCTAATTAGAGTCAATTCTGGACACAATAAACACCAGATGTATATATCTAGACGAATTGCAGACGAAATCATCCTAAACGAGTTATTCTTCTCTAGTAAAAATTCGGTCGTTTATATATATATATATACAAATTATCAGACGAAGTATCTCATTTTTCCCAGGTTCGTCGCAGACGGATGACCCATTTCTAGGATGATGCGTCTCCCAGTATAAATTCATCCAAACGTTAAGATCCCATCTAAAAAATTGATCCTTACGAAATGATCTGTTAATTGGTTTCAGCCACGTGGCTCCAAGAGTAACTTAACGGATGCCAAAGAATCGAACGGCGTGCCATTTTAAAGTTTAATAGCCTGATATCTAGCCTGTAATTGTATTTGAATCGTTCACTTAATCTTGTGCAAAACATACACATTTGGGACGACGTGGTCCAAAACAAAGGGATGTTAGTTGAAATCTACATCAACTTGCAGAAAAATTTAGAGCTTCTTTCAGAAATACGATCGATATAGGATTTTTCAAAGCAATTACGTTAAAGAGTAATCTCAATTGTTGGGTTGCCTGTGTATAATTATGGGATTCGCAAATAAAAGTTCCCGAATATTTTCATGTTAATTGATGATTTGCATCTGACGCCACGGCGGCCATGTTAGTAATAAGGGCATTTCCGAGTTCATGTCTGCCTCCTCTTCAGAGCGAGTCTAAGTGCAAAGTTTTTCTTATTCGCTCTTTTCACAAATCCCATAACTGATGGTTTTCATCTGACGTCACGGCGGCCATGCTGGTGTACAGAACAATGCAATAAAATGTCTTTTGGGAATTTGACTCTATTATTATAATGAAAAACTTGTGGGGCCATTTTCTATTGTTTTCTACACGAACATGGCCGTCTCATCACGTGGATGCAAACCAAGAATAGATAACCCTAACCCTAACCCTAATCTAATTCCATCTCCATCATGAGCGCCGACAGAAATCTAATTAACAGCGAGATCGGTAGTAGATAGTTTTTATTGCAAAATCGAGATAGGAACAACGAAAAACGCACTCTCGCTGAAAAAGCTTGAATAACTAACTATTGATTTTTACCGATGTTTAACTTGTTCCAGACGTTAACGAGTGTTCGTCTGAAAACGAGTGTCACGCGAATGCCAAATGTAGGAATACCAAAGGATCGTACAAATGCACTTGCAAAAAAGGATATGGAGGAGACGGAAGAAACTGCTCAGATAAAGTCAAAAAGATGTAACGAAGGTATTATCGCCACTGATGCTTACAGTTTTGTTTTGCACACCTTGCGTGCCAGTCAATTACGTGATGTTCTCGCACACACCCACCTTATTGTCATGCTTTGTTTAAAAGTGTAGTCCTCGAGTTCCCTTTGTTATATTCATTTGGTTCCAGACATTGACGAGTGTTCATCCGAAAACAACTGTCTCGTAAATGCCACTTGTACCAATATCATAGGATCTTACAATTGCACTTGCAAAAAAGGATATGGAGGAGACGGAACAGGTTGCCCAGGTAAAGTCCAGTCTAATAAAAGTATTATCACGACGGATGCACTTCTTGGGTGAACGTTAGTCAAGTGATGTTTTCGCACACACAGACCTTGTTGTCTTCGCCACTCTCGCTGAAAGAGCTTGAATAACTAACTATTGATTTTTCCGATGTTTAACTTGTTACAGACATTAACGAGTGTTCGTCTGAAAACGAGTGTCACGTGAATGCCACATGTACGAATACCATAGGATCTTACAATTGCACTTGCAAAAAAGGATATGGAGGAGACGGAAGAAACTGCTCAGGTAAAGTCAAAAAGGTGTAACGAAGGTTTTATCGCGACTGATGGTAACAGTTTTGTTTTGCACGCCTTGCGTGCCCGTTAGTCACGTGATGTTTTCGCAAAAACCGACCTTGTTGTCGTGCTTTGTACTCGAGTTTCCTTTGTTATGTTCATTTGGTTGCAGACATTGACGAGTGTTCATCTGAAAACAACTGTCACGTGAATGCCACATGTACGAATACCATAGGATCTTACAATTGCACTTGTAAAGAAGGATATGGAGGAGACGGAAGAAACTGCTCGGGTAAAGTCCAGTCTAATGATTGAGGGTACAATCGCAACTGACCCGTTAGTCGCGTGAAGTTTTCGCACACAACGACCTTGTTGTCGTGTTTTGTTTGAAAGTCCATTTGTTATGTTCATTTGGTTCCAGACATTGACGAGTGTTCATCTGAAAACAACCGTCACGTGAATGCCAACTGTACAAATACCTTAGGATCTCACAATTGCACTTGCAAAAAAGGATATGAAGGAGACGGAAGAAACTGCTCAAGTAAAGTCCATCCTAATGATTGAGGGTACAATCGCGACTGATGCGGACAGTTTTGTTTTGCACGCCTTGTGTGCCCATTAGTCACGTGATGTTTTGGCACCCGTCGATCCTGTGGTCGTCGCCATGTTGTATTGCTTGGAACAAGAGGCTACGGGTAGTCTACACTTTGCTTGAAGGAATTTTAGCCGATTTCCTTTAAAACTCGCATTCAGTATTTCATTGATTTTTTTTTTTCCATTCATTTTTTTGCTGCAATACCTTGGTCAATGTCCAGTTCAATTCCGAGATCCAAAGTCCAAAGTCCATATTCCGTGACCCAACCATATGGTTAGAATAGTTGTTCACATGTCAAACTGTTGTTAACGGTGTTGACTCCAATCAAAACCAGTAAACAGATATTTCCTTTACAAGTTTCCAAGATGGTATTTAAAAATACTCCACAACAATCAGCAGCCTCGGTACCTGGACACCAAAATTTCGAGTTGAACCTGGACAAATGTGAATTATAATGACAAGAGATTCTGTCCACATCGAAAGGACCCGACTCAATTGATACTTAACAATTTACGATTTAACATCCCATCGTTGGGATCAACGATACGACTTAAATAATCGGCCTACTCATTCTCTTCCCTCGGGATCCATCGGGTCGGAAAAGCCTGAAAAGATACTCCCGATACGAGGAACTCATGACACGTTCACAATCATTCCACATTCCAGAACAAAATTTGATCTCGTCACAGCAAGAAACATGAGCTCCATAATCCGACAGATAACACGACAGGTGTATTAATCGGGTAGCCGTTAAATGCATCTACTTGCCCTACCCAGGATTTCAATTCTTGTAAAACGCCTCCGGGAGCAGAAAGCACGTCATTCCACGAACGCCTTAGTTGAACGAAAAAGTACATTTGTCTTGTGAACAAGCGGGCAATTGGGCCAAAGCAACAGTGAAGGAAATGACAAACCCAGAAACTGACTAGCTACTGACGTCTCGAACTCGAAGGTTAGGAAAATCATTTTTAGCCTGGTCAAAACAGACTTCAACTTCACAATCTTTTTCTCTCGCCAATCTGACGGAGTTCCCAACAGGACTTAAATTCGTTGTACTTCCAACCGGAATTCTGAAGGTGAGACCTGACCAATGAAGAAGCAGATCTCACATCGGTAAGAGATCTACGAGCAAAAATGCCATCGTCAATATACAAAATAGCAAAAATGCCGAGTGATCTCCAACATTCTAGTGAATAGATAGCAAGCCGATCATAAACCAAAAGGCAAAACTGTGAAAACAAAATACCTAACGACTCCCGAGAATCTCCAGGCCGGGAACACCCAGATATTTCCAAAAATTACTATTAATATCCACACGATGATAACCGACACTAAATCAAACGAAAAAATAAAAAAAAATTCTCGAAACATTGCAGCAAGGGAAGGCAAACCATGATATTTTAACATGAATTTTGGAACAAACGGATTAGCTGATCTACTAAGATCCGAGACCAAACGTAACTTGCCGCCTGAAACTATAGAAAGAGGAAGGGGAAGGTCCTGGGGACGAGGTTCGCAAAAACCTTGGCTCGGTTGTTCAAAAGCTACCCTGGGTGCCAGAGGTTCTACTTTTCTTTCGCGAGGAGCGAGCGGTTAAAACGGAGAGGCGAAAAATACGAACCTCTGCATGGTCACGGCGGTTAAGAATCTCACTTCCATGCAATTTCGGAATAAGATTATCTTGCCAAACCGGTTTTCTACAGTGATGTTAATGTTGTATCCAATTCAAGTCCTTTGGGAATAGAACGTTTGATTTTGACAGTTCCCATCGTGCAACAACCAATCAAAAGAGACATGAAAACACAAACTAATTACTGTTAGTAGCTGCGGTTTAGTTTTCTCACGCTTGACTAGTTTCTTACTAGAAACACGATATTTTTAGTGTTCACGGTTTTCGGATTTTCTTTCAGATCTAGGATATGCGAATCAATCAAGGCATTCAAGGGACCTATAACGACTGCGATCGACTACGATAGCATCTTTTGGATAATGAATCCACGATCATGCAAATACGAACAAACTTTCATCACAAGTTGAAATATCAAAGATTTGCGGCATACTGGCAGGACCATAAACACATCCTCACGCTTGATGAAACTCCTGAACAGGTTTCAATCCTAAAATCTCCGAAAATCCAAAATTTGCTGTGTTTTGGTCAATAGATTGGGGAATGCCACGCCTTTTAATACATGGTTCTCTTTAACGATCCTTGCAAATATTTACTCATCTAACTTAATTTCTTTTCAAATTACTTGCCAGCTATGATGGATTCAGTGATATTATCCAGTGATGGATTTTATCTGCGCCATCTTGCAATGTTTCTGTCGCCTGTCATTGGAGATGACTCCCGGTGGGAACTCTGTTACAGAAGCTCGACCCACGGAACTTACGATCATATATTTCACAGTAAATGCGATGGAAAAAACAACACGGTTACAATTGTCAAGAAAAACGATTTCGTGTTTGGAGGATTCACAGATATCCCTTGGGGTGGGTATTTAAAGATCACCTATCTTTAAATCACGGTTTTACGTTGCTGCGATAAACTTCTTGTTTTATCGCATACACGCGATTTTAAAGGCGAGGATTTCGTCGTTATTTACCGCCAGAAGAGCAACAACATATCAGATAAATTTTCTGTGCAAATTTGTAACTTTTTTCCAAACCTCGAACGTATTAACTGAGTTTAGGTCGGGCCAGGCAGGTAGTTAAAAATAATAGGGCCTGAGGTCATGGCGCACGAACCTCTGCGCTTGGTCCGTTCGCGATGACCTCGGGCCAAATATTTTCCCGTGCGGCCCTCCCACTCAATAGGTACATAATCTTTGAACTGGGAAGCCTCAAAAACTCAGCCTTGAACTCGATTTATAATTCCCGTCCAGAGCAATGCAATGGAGCTATCAAGCCAAGGCAACTTGTAAATGGACATTGAGTGAGCTCTTTATGCTGTGAAAGTTGTGCAACCTCGTTCCCAGGGCCCAGGGCACTTCACTTTTCTTGATATAAACACTGTTTTCAAAACAAATTTTGAACACATTTGTTTGTAAACATAATTTTCTTCGGTTTAAACTTATTCTGTAGTAAGAGTGGAGGTTCCCTTTAAGCCAACCTTGTTACACCTGAAATAGGTTTGAAAATAAGGTATGAAATGGGTATCACATTTTTGGTCAGGTATGAAGTAGGGTAGGGAGAATCTCAGATTTTGAAAGGTTACGTTTATACAAACGTTGGCCGTGTAGCACTTTTATTTTAAACAGAGTTAATTGAATAGAGTGTAATGTGAAGTGCTAGATTTCTATCCCATATGACCATGTGAGCGTTAGACGGTCAGACGGGAGCAGGCCGTGGGAACAGGCCGTGGGCTCCGGTCTGACGGTGTAGCTCAGTCAGTAGACTGGCGGAGATCTAACGCGGAGGTAGTGGGTTCAATTCCCACCCTGGTCAGAGTTTTTCTCTGTACTTGTGTGGGCCCATTTCCATCAGTAGGGCTAACACTCACATGGTTCATATGGGATAGAAATCTAGCACTTCATATTACACTCTATTCAGTTAACTCTGTTTATAATATAAGTGCTACACGGCCAACTTTTGTATAAACTGACACTGCGGTCAAACGCAAGAGCATGCGCAGTACACTCGTATCCGATCGCCGGCCGCGAAAATTTCCCGCGCCAAAATTTAATTGAAACCATTGCATAACCGGTGTCACGCGAAAAAAAATTGAACGACAGTGATTAATTTGCTAAAGTGAAGCGAAGTACTGCAAACAGAAGGTTTTCGTTTCAACAGTTGATAGTTCGATAAATTTTCTTTACTCTCCGAGTTCACTAAATTTTTTTGACCTTCACTAAAAAAGTTCGTAGTGTTAAAAGAGCCGACATGCGAAAGCTTGTCGCCGCTGCGATTTATTTACTGTCGTTGTCACTGAGGGTGGCCACCCGAAGAAGATGTATAAAGGAAGCGATAACGCGGACAGGAAAAAAGTGTTTGGAGCTCTTATTGCCAGTACAACTGTTGAAAACACCGAGAATTTCTTGAAGGCAGTGAAAGAGGTGATAAGCCCAAACTACAACATATGCTCCTTAACATTTGTTAAGTTTGCTTAATTTTCAGTAAGCTTAAGTTTATTTAAAACATAGGCTTATTTAATGAAATCAGAGATGAAATTAATAACAATTGTCGACAGATTTAGTTTTTCCTTAATACAAACCTTAATTCTTAGCGAAAAAATGTGAGCTTATTTTATGTAAGTAGTTAGAAGAAGCCTTCATCGGTCAAGAAAGAGAACCATGAAATGTACGAGGTCATCGAAAAGAGTTACCAAACAAGGATTTTGCAGAACGAGCCACAACCTAAATTGTATGGTTACTTTTCGATGAAAACACCAAGAATTCATTCAAGCATATGTTAGTATAAACGTATTAAATAAGATAAACGTAAGGTTAGATTTTTCGGCCACCACGATTTGCATCAACTGCACGCCGCGTTATTGATCAACAAAATTAATGCAAAAACAGTCGGGGAATCATTTTTAACACAAATGCATATTTAAACATACTTATAATTCATGTCACAAGTTCGGCTTAACTGCAGAATACCCCGCCATTTTGAAGCTGCACCTCTGAAAAGGCTGGATACGCGGATACGCAGTCGAAAGTACCACCCCTCCCCAGGTAAACTTTAAACTATATTGAAAAGTGGATACGCGGATACGCGGATACGCAGTGGAAAACATGGATACCCGGATACGTGGATACGCGGACATCACACATGGGAACTGGATACAAACTTCGTGTAACATACTTCAAAAATGCTCTGTAGTATATGCATGGATATGTGGATACGCCGATACGCAGTGGAAAATACTTCACGTATTGTTTCAGTGATTAGGCCAAAGCACTCTCGTAGAATTTTAGCTTTCATTTTACGCTGCGGTTACCTACACTTTTTCACGAGATCGTGTGAAGAAGAAAGCACTCGTTTACTGATTAAGCCTAAGCGCTCGTTTCAGTGATTAGGCCTAAGCAATCTCGTAGAATTTTAGCTCTCATTTTACGCTTCGGTTAACTACACTTTTTCACGAGATCGTGTGAAGAAGAAAGCACTCGTTTACTGATTAAGCCTAAGCTCTCGTTTCAGTGATTAGGCCTAAGCAATCTCGTAGAATTTTAGCTCTCATTTTACGCTTCGGTTAACTACACTTTTTCACGAGATCGTGTGAAGAAGAAAGAACTCGTTTACTGATTAAGCCTAAGCGCTCGTTTCAGTGATTAGGCCTAAGCAATCTCGTAGAATTTTAGCTTTCATTTTATGCTTCGGTTAACTACACTTTTTCACGAGATCGTGTGAAGAAGAAAGCACTCGTTTACTGATTAACCCTAAGCGCTCGTTTCAGTGATTAGGCCTAAGCAATCTCGTAGAATTTTAGCTTTCATTTTCTACTTCGGTTAACTACACTTTTTCACGAGATCGTGTGAAGAAGAAAGCACTCGTTTACTGATTAAGCCTAAGCGCTCGTTTCAGTGATTAGGCCTAAGCAATCTCGTAGAATTTTAGCTTTCATTTTACGCTTCGGTTAACTACACTTTTTCATGAGATCGTGTGAAGAAGAAAGAACTCGTTTAGTGTATAAGCCTAAGCGCTCGTTTCAGTGATTAGGCCTAAGCAATCTCGTAGAATTTTAGCTTTCATTTCACGCTTCGGTTAACTACACTTTTTCACGAGATCGTGTGAAGAAGAAAGCACTCGTTTACTGATTAAGCCTAAGCGCTCGTTTCAGTGATTAGGCCTA
>OX421453.1:33310602-33313102 GCA_949126865.1 Montipora capitata
GAAGAAGAAAGCACTCGTTTACTGATTAAGCCTAAGCGCTCGTTTCAGTGATTAGGCCTAAGCAATCTCGTAGAATTTTAGCTTTAATTTTATGCTTCGGTTAACTACACTTTTTCACGAGATCGTGTGAAGAAGAAAGCACTCGTTTACTGATTAAGCCTAAGCGCTCGTTTCAGTGATTAGGCCTAAGCAATCTCGTAGAATTTTAGCTTTCATTTTACGCTTCGGTTAACTACACTTTTTCACGAGATCGTGTGAAGAAGAAAGCACTCGTTTACTGATTAAGCCTAAGCGCTCGTTTCAGTGATTAGGCCTAAGCAATCTCGTAGAATTTTAGCTTTCATTTTATGCTTCGGTTAACTACACTTTTTCACGAGATCGTGTGAAGAAGAAAGCACTCGTTTACTGATTAAGCCTAAGCGCTCGTTTCAGTGATTAGGCCTAAGCAATCTCGTAGAATTTTAGCTTTCATTTTACGCTTCGGTTAACTACACTTTTTCACGAGATCGTGTGAAGAAGAAAGCACTCGTTTACTGATTAAGCCTAAGCGCTCGTTTCAGTGATTAGGCCTAAGCAATCTCGTAGAATTTTAGCTTTCATTTTACGCTTCGGTTAACTACACTTTTTCCCGAGATCGTGTGAAGAAGAAAGCACTCGTTTACTGATTAAGCCTAAGCGCTCGTTTCAGTGATTAGGCCTAAGCAATCTCGTAGAATTTTAGCTTTCATTTTACGCTTCGGTTAACTACACTTTTTCATGAGATCGTGTGAAGAAGAAAGAACTCGTTTAGTGTATAAGCCTAAGCGCTCGTTTCAGTGATTAGGCCTAAGCAATCTCGTAGAATTTTAGTTTTCATTTCACGCTTCGGTTAACTACACTTTTTCACGAGATCGTGTGAAGAAGAAAGCACTCGTTTACTGATTAAGCCTAAGCGCTCGTTTCAGTGATTAGGCCTAAGCAATCTCGTAGAATTTTAGCTTTCATTTTACGCTTCGGTTAACTACACTTTTTCACGAGATCGTGTGAAGAAGAAAGCACTCGTTTACTGATTAAGCCTAAGCGCTCGTTTCAGTGATTAGGCCTAAGCAATCTCGTAGAATTTTAGCTTTCATTTTACGCTTCGGTTAACTACACTTTTTCAGGAGATCGTGTGAAGAAGAAAGCACTCGTTTACTGATTAAGCCTAAGCGCTCGTTTCAGTGATTAGGCCTAAGCAATCTCGTAGAATTTTAGCTTTCATTTTACGCTTCGGTTAACTACACTTTTTCATGAGATCGTGTGAAGAAGAAAGAACTCGTTTAGTGTATAAGCCTAAGCGCTCGTTTCAGTGATTAGGCCTAAGCAATCTCGTAGAATTTTAGTTTTCATTTCACGCTTCGGTTAACTACACTTTTTCACGAGATCGTGTGAAGAAGAAAGCACTCGTTTACTGATTAAGCCTAAGCGCTCGTTTCAGTGATTAGGCCTAAGCAATCTCGTAGAATTTTAGCTTTCATTTTACGCTTCGGTTAACTACACTTTTTCACGAGATCGTGTGAAGAAGAAAGCACTCGTTTACTGATTAAGCCTAAGCGCTCGTTTCAGTGATTAGGCCTAAGCAATCTCGTAGAATTTTAGCTTTCATTTTACGCTTCGGTTAACTACACTTTTTCAGGAGATCGTGTGAAGAAGAAAGCACTCGTTTACTGATTAAGCCTAAGCGCTAGTTTCAGTGATTAGGCCTAAGCAATCTCGTAGAATTTTAGCTTTCATTTCACGCTTCGGTTAACTACACTTTTTCACGAGATCGTGTGAAGAAGAAAGCACTCGTTTACTGATTAAGCCTAAGCGCTCGTTTCAGTGATTAGGCCTAAGCAATCTCGTAGAATTTTAGCTTTCATTTCACGCTTCGGTTAACTACACTTTTTCAGGAGATCGTGTGAAGAAGAAAGCACTCGTTTACTGATTAAGCCTAAGCGCTAGTTTCAGTGATTAGGCCTAAGCAATCTCGTAGAATTTTAGCTCTCATTTTACGCTTCGGTTAACTACACTTTTTCACGAGATCGTGTGAAGAAGAAAGCACTCGTTTACTGATTAAGCCTAAGCGCTCGTTTCAGTGATTAGGCCTAAGCAATCTCGTAGAATTTTAGCTTTCATTTTATGCTTCGGTTAACTACACTTTTTCACGAGATCGTGTGAAGAAGAAAGCACTCGTTTACTGATTAAGCCTAAGCGCTCGTTTCAGTGATTAGGCCTAAGCAATCTCGTAGAATTTTAGCTTTCATTTTACGCTTCGGTTAACTACACTTTTTCACGAGATCGTGTGAAGAAGAAAGCACTCGTTTACTGATTAAGCCTAAGCGCTCGTTTCAGTGATTAGGCCTAAGCAATCTCGTAGAATTTTAGCTTTCATTTTATGCTTCGGTTAACTACACTTTTTCACGAGATCGTGTGAAGAAGAAAGCACTCGTTTACTGATTAAGCCTAAGCGCTCGTTTCAGTGATTAGGCCTAAGCAATCT
>OX421453.1:33315602-33323102 GCA_949126865.1 Montipora capitata
CTCCTGTGATCTAAAAGTTCATTCTCCTAACTTGTGGCATAGATTTTTTGCTGGCTAGTCATGAGAATTTGGTGTTATCTCAAAACAATGCCACTCAACTGATAATAATCTTTATTCTCAATACTTGTTCAACGGAGAGTGTTTGAAATTTTGGAGAGGATTTACATAATTATAACTGTAAGGAGCGAAAGTGTTCATAGTTAACTAAAAAGTGAATAAATTATCACCTTATTATTTTGTGTTTAGATACGCCATTTCTCTTTGATCCATTTTAAAGTACAATGAATGATTTTTCCTTCTTTCAGAATCGCCACAAAACGGTTATCAATTCGGTGCCACAGAAAAGGCGTTTATTTTCTCGCTACGAAACGCCGAAGGACTGCCGCCCTTCAAAAGCAATGTAAAAGATCCTTCCAAAGCGATACGTAATAATAGATTTGTTGGCCCTACTTTTGGAGAAAATGACCTCCTAATTGATAGGATTTGGGCCACTTCATCCTCAAATTTTGGCGACAACTACATTGTCCCAACAGGGGTTCAGAACAGCTCAACTCTTCTTGCCGGAGCTTCAACCTTTGTAGAAGATGAGGTGGAGGTGTTTTTTCTTCTTTGATTTAAAGCACATATGTTTCATTTTACAGGAAATAGCCTGTCTTGTATCGTACTTGCCCTTGTAGTAAAATCTGCAGTTATTCATTAATTTATTTCTTCACTTTTTTTAAAACTGGAAACTCATTAAAGTTAAAGTTAGGCAGCAATCCCTCTTTCCTCCACATTACCAGGAGCCTAGCTACAACTCCAATACTAGGTCTACGTAACGTCTATGTAACGGCATTTCCACAGAAAAGATCAAGCCACTTTTAGACGAGTTGTTAAATAGTCTGGCTTGCCCGAGTTACAATGCTCAATTCCATGGGTACTAATTTTTCATGCAAGACTTGGGATTGACTGCAACGGTCTGGTTTCGCGGGAAAATCATTCTAAAAACAAATCCGTCTGTAAAAACGCCCTTCCACAAATACAATGAAGTCGTAAGCTTCTATAGTCATGGGCTTCTGACATTATCCAATGGAGGAAAAAGAGGACTTAAAGCTTTAGTTAAAGCTTTTTTGTTGTATAAATGAGTTTACTTATGTTAGCAGTAGTGTATATTTAGTGAGGTTTGTTGGCTGGCAGAAGCATATTCAGTATCTGCGTAGTTCGTCTATACAGTGGAACCCCGCCTTAAGGCTACCTCAGTAATACGGTCACCTCGTTATTGCGGCCACTTCTTTTTTGGCCCGGCAAAACGGCCTTACATTCTCTTAAAGAAAACCCTCGTTAATGCGGTCACACGCTCATACATACGGCCAACGTCCACAATTCTAAATCCCAAACACTCAGTAGAATCCTCTATAATTTCACCCCGTTAATACGGCCACCTTTGCTAATTTAAGAAAACCAAAATGCCTGTGACACGGTAATCGAACATCCGATTTAATTTACGAAGTACATACATACACACATACTTTATTGCATAGCTCCCCCCTGGGGGCTCTTCCGCCATACATGAATATGAAATATTAAATTACAAAAACAAGATAATATTAAGATAAGATAAGATAAGATAATAACTATTTACAAATAAAAATATAGATTATATATATATATATATATATATATATATATATAAAAACAGCTTATATTTCAATATTAAATTCGCACGTTACGAATTGAAAATATTCTTAAAAGTTCTCCTTTTAAAACCACTTAGGCTTTCCGTGTCTCTGATAAATTTAGGTAAAAAGTTAAAACTTTTAGCCCCACGGAAGGCAAAAGCCCTTTGCCCGGCCGCGATCCTACACTTGGGTAACGTAAGCTCGCTCTTTTGCCTGGTATCTCTTTGGTGAATTTCTGAGCGTTGTTTAAATCGTTCACAGAGATAGTTAGGAGTCAAGTTGTTGATGCATTTATAAACCATGACTAAGTCATTAAAGAGTAGTTTTTTCTTTACGTTAAGCCATTTAAGGGACTTCAGGGCTTCTGTAATGTGATCGTACTTTTTCAAGCCAGTTACGATCCTGCAAGCGTAATTCTGGACTAACTGAAGTTTTTTAATATTCTCATTGCTTGTGTTGCTCCAGACTGTCGAACAATAAAAAAGTTTGCAAAAGACGAAAGCTTTTATGAGATATATTAGAGTGCTTCGATCTAATAAATGCTTTATCCTATTGACTCTCGTTAGTTTAAACATACAGTCAGATGCAGTTTTAGTGATATGCTCATTAAAGTTAAGATAGCAATCAATGTGCACTCCCAGGTCCTTAGTTACTGTCACAGGCTTGATTTCAGTTCCCAATATTGTGGCACTTGGAAGAGTGGCAGGTAAGGTCCTCATTAGTTGGGGAACGCCCACATAAAGCAGTTTTGTTTTATCAGGGTTGATGAGCAGTGAGTTTCTACAACACCAACTCACTATTTCTTTGAGATCTTCGTTTACAGCAGAGATAACGTCTTGAAGTTTGTTTGACGGGAACCCGAGGAAGATTTTTGTCAGCAATACTCCTCCCTGTTTTACGGCCGTTTATGACCGTATTAACGGGGTTCCACAGTAGAAATAAATTCGTATTATAGAACCCTATTATATAAATAAACATCCTAGTATACCAGGTATTTTAGTGATTGCGCAACTGGTATAAGCTGTACTAGTCATAGTGTTAGTAGATTTATAAGTAAAGTTTGTAATGTACGTAATTTGTTTGTAAAAAATAAAAGTTTAAAAAAAAGTGGAACAAAAGGCTGCTATCGATAATAAATAACTGGCGTTTCAAAAAAAAATTCCTTTACACTCTTTCCATTTTTGTCAGTCTTTCTAAGACGAAAAAAAAAGGTAAAGTCTGCTACGAGGCTAGAAGGCCCATCAAGCCTGCGCTTATCTCCGGTTACTGTAGCATGAGGCGACTAGGAGTATTTCAACTCCCCCCTGGATGGGATGCTAGTCCATCGCAGGGTTACCCCCGGCATTAGATTCGCCGGTACCCATTTATGCACCTGGGTGGAGAGAGGCACCGTGAGAGTAAAGTATCTTGCCCAAGAACACAACACAATGTCCCCGGCCAGGACCCGAACCCGGACCCGAACCTCGAGGCCACCGCGCCTTCCCCTTCTAAGACGATAAATCTGACAAAAAGCTTACCCGAGGAAACAAATGACAATAAGAAAATTAAATTCGGCAATAGACCTCTTTAGCTTGTACGTCTTGTTTTCCCATTTCAGACCACGTGATGTTACTCTAGGGAACAGTTTCTTTCAAAGGTCGTCTTATGCAAGTGCATATGTATGCAAACTTATGAAAAAAACAAAAGGAGAAATTCCCTTGGGAACATCACGTGGTTTGAAATGGGAAAACAAAACGTACAAGCTAAAGGCCCGTTTAAACGGTTTCAACATTTGCTTCAACATGCATTCAACACTTTGTTGAACCAAATGTTGGGTGCGTTTGAACAGGTCGTGCAACATTGTTGAAAGGGTAAAAAATGTTGAAAGCTTGTTGAAGCGTGTTGAATCAAGTTTAAATCGGTTTCAACTTTCACTCAACATCGATTCAACTTCTCTTTCCTTCTCGAAAATGTTGAATGGTGTTGAAACCGTTTCGAACACTCTGTTCAACAATAGCAGAACACACGCATGCTCACATCAGGCTGCAAAAGTCAATATGGCGTAGTTTATCTGGACAAGAGAGATTGGTTTCTAGTTCTTAGTTCCTCTCAATCAAATTTCGCGAAAGTGTTGGTTCTTTTGTTGGTGCAATGTTGTAACCGTTTGAACGGTCACCGCACAACTTTGCTTTTGCGTCCGACATTTGCCCAACATCCGTTCAACTTTAATTGAACGAAGGTTGGTCAAATGTTGAAACCGTTTAAACGGGCCTTAAAGAGGTCAATTCTGGCTGTCATGGAATATTCCGCAATGATCATCAGCTGACAGCCGCAGCCTATAGCGACGATATCTAGGTCACAAATTTTCTGGTATAGTAATTGGCTCTGTGGTGATATGATACGCAAAATATATTAAAATGCGCTTTGGTTGGCAAATAGTGCGTATAAAAACTCCATTATCGTCTGCAGAGCAGTTTGATCTCTATTTTCAGTGAGGATAGTGTTTATTTCGAGCTCACACAACCGGAGCAGTGAATACAGGCTCCGTGGAGGCTTGTCTTGCTTAGTTAGGGCCGAGAAAGCAACATACATATATAGGATTTTATGGTGGGGTTGTTTGCAGTCTGAAGGAAACTGATGCTTCAACGAGACACAAGTGAACGCAGAGCAAAGTTTCTTGGATTATTTCAAAATCTAAAGAACTGTATGCCGCAAGAACTCTTTTGTAGCAATAACTAATCCGACGACAGCATTTGCATACCAGCTTAAAGTGCCCCGTTTCTTTCGGCCTTATTCTGCTACAAAATATGCCGTTGGATTACGATTACTATGTATAATTGACAAAGAACATTGGTAACAAACCCCTTAACGTAAAAATTTTCGGTTCCAAAGTGTTCTAAAATTTGGCCGCAATTACTAAGCCCGCAATTGAAAAGACGATTTCTTAATCATGACGTCAGAGGCTCAACATTCGAGTTCAATTCCTCTGTTTTTAATTGAATTTTGAAAGAATTGTCTAGCGTCTCCGAGGTCGAAATGACCGATTATTCCAGTGAATCCAGTGAAAGCAGTCAAGAACAATCTTCCGAGGCCTCAGAGGACAGTTGTGTTTCAGCGAGCGAAGACTTTGTCACGGAGCAAGAAGCGGTTGAATATCGGGAGCAAGTGCATGGCCCAAGATCAAGAAAAGGAAGACAAGATTCTTTGGAGTAGATTCTCTGGACAAGAAGACGTCTAAAACTGGTTTGTAATTCTCTTTGTTATATTTGTGTCGCTTGTAGACAGGAAACGTTTTTCTGGGCCGTTAACTTGTGGAAAGATTGCTTACTCATTTACACAATCTACGTCAAAGCGGAAATCTCACTTCCAGACATGTACAGGCATTGAACTATCCACGAAAATTTGCTTGCCTTGTCATATCAACTAGATCATTTTCCCACTTTTACCTGAGACGCAATTCTTCCAACTGAGTTTCTTGTAAAACCTGAAGAGTGCAGATGCTGTATGGAGGTTGACCAATGCGTTGAAGAAATGGAAGAGTTCGGCGGAGGAACACATTTGTACACTTTAGCCTTTTATATAACATCCTCAAGATCAACTGTTCTGAGATGGCGAAAACAGCAGTCTTAGAAAAGTTTTCGTCTCTTATGAGAAGAAGAAAAGAATCAAATTTCGCGAAAGTGTGGGTTCTTTTGTTGGCGCAATGTTGGAACCGTTTGAACGGCCTCCGCACATCTTTGTTTTTGCCTTCAACATTTGCCTAACATCCATTCAACTTTTTGTTGAACGATTGTTGGTCAAGTGTCGAAACCGTTGAAAAGGGCCTTTATGCAATAAAAAGTAAACGCTACTAAAAAGCTGTCCTCCATGAATGCCGTGCCTAAAATACAGATTTTTTTAGTTTGCTGAATAGCCAAAGGGAATCAGCCTGCCTTAGGTTAGAAGAAAAGCTGTTCTTACAATAATTCGGTGGTGAGGGGAACATTAATTTTATTTGCCGAGTCCCTCAAATCGTAGTTGGTATTACGACTTGTGAATTTTGAGCAAAGGTAATGGGGTGCACTCCAATACATCAGTGCTTTTTGAATTTGTCTCTGGAAAACTAGATTCTTCCATCTTAAACAAGAAGATCTTTCAGATCTTAAAACCGCGCTTTGAAAATTTATCTGTTTTCTTACCACTATAGTCGCAACGTAGTACACATTCCAAAGCAGTCCTTGTTGATTCACTGATGACTGTAGAACCCAAATCACTTGATCAATCTGTAGCACAACAAACTGACAACAACGGCTGCACACAAAGGTATTGCGCCATTACTTATAGCCGTTGTCAAATCTCCGATTGCACCATCAGTCGAAACCATTGTGAAATCTCCGATGACGTAATAGTCTTAGCTTTCTTTCTTAAAAGTCACGATTACATGTTTCAATAAGACACAAAAAAATATATATTTTGTTGTAAATAAAAAGCGGACTATATTCATAAAATTTTAAGTACATTAACGTTTTAACAGCTTTTTGGCGAATAAACATCCTAAGTTGCGTGACTGGAAGTCCCACTGACTATGTGGCCGAGTGGAAGTCTGGTTCAGCTCTCCGACAAAACGACAAAAAAAAAAAATAATAATAATAATAATAATAATAAACCGATTGCAGAGCAAGAACCGCGCTCGGCGCATGGCCGCGCGGTTAATTATTAAGTAATTATAAGAGGTCAGCACCAGCGTTATAAGTTGAGTAGGTCAAGACACCCGGCTGACAGCTCTATTGTACTCTGTTTACTTTTGTTTTGTTTTGTAGTTTAGTTCACAAGTACCCCAGACGATATTACAATAATCAAAATGTGGCGGTATCAAAACCTGATAAATGTAATTCAATGTCGCAGGGACTAAGTGCCTTGCACCTTTTATTGCTACGATTCCTGACGCTATCTTCTTGGTAATTTCATCAACATGGGCACTCCAATTCAGGTTGTCATCAATGAGAACTCCCTGTGATTTTGTCGAAGTAACATGATTAATCGGAAAACTATTGATTACTGGTGTCGGAGATCCTGAAAAGCCTCTGTCTTGATGCGATGAGTAGAAATTCAATTTTAGTCGTATTTAAGGTCAGTTTGCTAGCAATCAGCCAGTTGTTAACATTTGCCAGATCTACATTCAAATATGATTCAATGGTGTCTGCACTATCTCCTGCATAGGTTAGATACGTATTATCTGGATACATTCTCGGTTTAACAACAAGAGTCCTAAAATGGTCCCTTGAGGGACTCTACAATTTAATGACAACACCGCTGTGTACGGTTATCTAAGTACGACACAAACCAAAGATAGGCCTCATCGTGTATACCGAAGTTATATAATTCAGAGAGAACAATCCCGTGGTGGACCGTATCAAACGCTTTAGGTCTAGGAACACAACAGCATTGGCCATACCATGGTCAATGATGTAGGCCGAACTATCTGTGGACTCGAGGAGGGCCGTGACAGTAGAATACATGGTACGGAATCCCGACTGGTACTTACAAATAATATTGTGCTCAGTTAAGAAGGCGTATCGTTGATAGCAACTAAACGTGAGGAGAGTGCTTTGGAGTGTTTTGGAAGTCGTTAAACACATGCTGCCTTGTTCTAGGACAGCTAAGGCCGTGAATTTATGTTCGTTACCTCATATAATTCAAAATGCTTATTGCATAGATATTTCAGTCTTGCTCCTAAAACTTGATATGTTTTTGGGCGCATTCAATTCCACCAAACTTCGCTTAAAATTTTGGATCATAATTTCATGTAGTGGTCGAATGGAATTCACATGTGAGGATATCGATGCCATCATGGTTACGGACAGGTCATATCGTGCCTACTATT
>OX421453.1:33328102-33333102 GCA_949126865.1 Montipora capitata
TTTCAAATTTGCCGCTTCGGTGATTATGAATAATTAATGATGTCCACTCATTCTGCCCGATGGCTTTGGATCAGCTGCTCCACGATTGGCTTATAACCGTATTAATAATTAATGACTTGAGAAAGAAAATTGAAAATTTATTACCAGATTTTCGCTTCCTCCTCATACGTCATCGTCGAGTGCAAGCGAGAAGTTTACAGAAATGTACCAAAACGTAAAACGCACGTACCAGGTGTGCAAAGCCTAATTAAAGATATTATTTTACGGCGATCTCCTAGCCGTCGTCGTCGGCCTTTCTTACGGAGTTTAAGAAACGAAAACGGCTACGGTAACGACAACGCCATAAAGCAGTGATATTATTGGTTAAAAGAGGATAAAATGATCGTGCAGCACGTGCGGCACGCATTTTTGTACATTTCTCTCCTGTCCTCGTCAAAACAACAACGTAAAATGACCAATTTTCAGGTTTTGACGATAACGTGGACAAACAAATTAATCTTTCCTTCTCTCTCTTTGCTTCAAATCTGTACATAATACGGTTGTTGCATACTTCGCCCATATTGTACGACATAAACAAGATGGAAACAACGTGAAGCACTAATTGGAATAGCTCAAACTTATAACGTGAAGTGACTTTTTCGTCGCCGTAGCCGTCGTGGTTTCTTAAAACTCCCTCTTTAGCGCTCCCTGCATGGTCTCTACAAGAAGGAGCTTTAATATCTAGGAAGCGGTCGTCATAGAGAACCACAACGCGAACACACAAATGCAAATCTTTCATTTGATATTTTTACACTGAAACCGCTCGTGCGTATTTATGAGGCAGCGTTTACACGAACTTGTTTCATTTTGTAGCCCATTCTCGTCACGTGAGAGCCTCGGATCGACCCAAGGCTCTGGGAAACGCTATCGTTTTCGATGCGGTTATGCCTTCTGTTTACACGGCACCAATCGAGACTGTTGCCGAAACCGGACGATAACGCTGCCAAAAGTGAAGCGTTTTCAAAACGATACGGTTTCATCGGTCAGAGTTCTATTTTGACTTTTGGTTAGAGTATAACTTTGACGTTAACTTAAAGTTTCACTAAGTAAGTAGGTTCCATCGGCATTTTTTTTAAAAATGGCAGCACTCGTATCGAGGTCCCTGTGGCGGTTAATTAAGCTGAAATGCGACTGAAGATGTATGTTAAGTTAAACTAGAATTTTAATTTTTGAACTGCAGTTCGTCATTACTAGATTCAAAGTACTGAAAGAGTTGGCCCGAGAGTTAAATTAAGGGTGCGTTCGATTGACTGTATTCCGAAATAGGAAACTTGGAATAGAAGTTGGAAATCCTCCGCTTTTACGGAGATTCACATTAAAATCGTCAAACACCTGCTAAAATGGTATTTTAGACATATATTTATTATCCTTGTTGCTTCAAAACGTGAAACTACTTGCTAGCAACTCCAGTTCGTCATCGCAATAAAATCTAAATGGCGCAGAAAAACTTTGGTAACGAATGCCTGGGCAGGTTAACAGAATTAAATTTCTGGTCCATTCTATTCTGAGTAAAAAATAGTAACATTTTCATCGAGATTATGGTTCATACTGGCTCTTTATTTTATCATCCGATCATCAGCGGCCTGGTCCATCTTTAACTTTAAAAAAAAAATATATATATATATATATATATATGTCTAAAAAAAGTAAACACAAGTGTTTGCTTTGGGGATTAGAATTCAATTTTCGAATTTAAAAAATTCCATAATATTATACCTCGGGTTAGAAGCTTTGCAAATTAGATTTTTTTTTTAAGGTTACTTCCCACCTTCAGATGCCAAAAAAATCGGTTTTTTTTTTATTTCACAAAATTTAAGTCAGTCATTTTATCTAGCGTTTACAAAAGGAAAATGTTAAAAATATCAAAAAGCGGCCGAGTTATTTTCAAATAAAGTTAACAAACTGCGAAGGTGTCATAATCTTGTCAACGGGCGAGACCCCTTGGGGAAATTTTCGCGGCAAAAGCTCATGGCTCGTATTCATGTTATTTGCATATTTTTATTTACATCACGTACTTGACAAAATTCCCATGTGGAAGCTCTTCACGCTAATTACTCTTATAGAAAAATCAAAAACAGAAAAATGTCCTTGGGTAAAGAAAAGAAAAAAAAAACCCCGCCCAAAGACGGAAGAAATATCTCCATTTTGCCAAAGAAAGATCTAACCTAAATTTTTTGCCTCTGATAAAACCTAAATTTGTCATACATAAGGTTAAAACGAGGTTCCTTTATAATACATTTGCTAGCCTTGATACAAAAACATAAGCAATCGCCTCGAAGCGTATTTTCAAATAATGAAATCATGAAACCTACCCAAGGGAACTCATTTCAGCAATAAGGGCATTTCTTAAGCTGTCCGTCGATTCGTTACTACTAACGTTTTGTTTTTCAGCGGCACGTTTTCCGCCTTTGACCTTTTTGGCACGGGTTTTGCCTTTGCCTTTGGTGTCTTTGCCCATTATTGTATTGCGTCTACCTCCTGAATTTCACTCGACTGAGCGATATAAAAAACGTGTTGCAATGCAATGCTTTTCCCGGGAAATCTTGATCTATTGTCACAGACGCTAGGAGGTCCTGTTGTTCCATTGGTTTGCGGTTTTATCAGGCGAGATAATCTCCAGGCGTGGCGCGAGGTGTTTACGAACCTTTACAAGCGAAAATCTCGCATATGATTTTGGGAGGAATACATCCACTTTGACCGAATTTATAGGGTATGCAGATTCGGCGGATTGTCGTGAAATTTCGCCAGAACATTCCAGAGATAATGACAAACAAAAGTGTGTCGGGAAATTTTGATGTTTAACATATTATTCGCGTGGCGTCCATTTACGCAACACGTCTCGCATATTTTTAGCTAGTCCAACTGTAGATGTGGATATCTAGACAACCAATCAGAATATCGAAAAAGCCCGACACACTTTTGTTGATTGATGCCTTGCGAATAAGACTGTGCAGCCATTTTGCTCGTACTTTGGAATCCGATAGCCGATAAATTCAATAGAAGAACCCTCGGTCTTTTCAGGCCTTACTGGCTTCTGACACTTCCTGAAAGAAAACTTCGCTAAAATTGTATTTTTTTCGTCAATTACATTTATTAAGCTTTCTAATGATATATAGTTTGTTGGGGTTTTATTTAAACTGGCGCGCGTACAATGTTTTTACCGAAGGGCACCCGCGAAGGTGGGAAGTAACCTTAAATGGGACGTGATGTGCGTGAGTGTTTTCGCGATTTTACACGTCTGTGACGCAGGCTATAGGTGAGTAACCATAAATCACGAAATACACGAGCAAATTCAAAAATTTTTACGAGTTTTCAAAACTCGACAAAAGTTCCCTCATCGCCACGTTTCCATAGCAATCCGTACTCTACAATCTATTAATATTCATGCATGCGGCATTGACCGATCAGAAACGCGTTAATCTGTTGAATGTATAATAAATGTGTTTGTTAAAAATTAATAATTGGAGATAAAGGCTCCCGTCGATGATCAGTCCCTGCTTTAAGTAATTTTCATAACTGCAATGATCTAAATTTTAACATTGATCTCGGCGCAGCTGGTGGCAGTCTTCCCTATATTATGTATCATGGACATCCTCTACAGGGTTTATTACGAACTGAAAAAGCTCTCAGTTGGTTTGATAGCTGAATCGATGGAGCAGCCTACCAGTTTATCAGAATTCAGGAGTTCGATTCACATTCAAGGCTAAACTTTTCAGTAAACTAGACTAAACGGGAGGCAGCCATTTTGATATTTAGCGGTGGTACTATAATCAACCTCTGCGGGGTGATTATAACGACATATGATGCCAACCTCGACCAATCAGAACGCGAGAATCTCTCTAATCACTTGTGCAATCATAGTTAAACGTGCATTTTCCATTTGCTTACATTAAAACACTCCCACAATGCCTACCTCGCTCGTATAAGGTCTCCCCAAACGTTGTGACATCAATTGAAAGCAGAAGATTCATTAACGATTCTTTTTCTGTAGGCTCTTGTCGTGCGCTCACGTTTCAGCCTTCTCTTTCCTTTGCTAACGAACGTCTGGAGAATCATATAATAAAGAGTTGTGAAGTACACAGTATGCATGAATGCGAATGGATTTGTTACCAAGAACATGACTGCGTCAGCGTCAACTTCGACACTGAAGCGAACACAGATGGAAAACACACATGTGAGCTAAACAATTCTACTCACGCTGAAGACAGTGAAGATTTGATCAACGCCGAAAATTACATTTATCGAGGAACGGAGGTGAGAAATTCAGTTTAATTCACTCCTGTGACACAAATACAGGCGTGTTGGCATGGAATATCTGTTTTTATCATATGCTTAAACGATGAAAGCGTTGAAGGCGCGCTGTGATTGGCTCCTCAAACTCCGAATATCCTTTGCTATTCACCTCCGAGCAAACCGCGCGGGATTTGCGTCTGAAAATATTAGAATCATTGCAGAAATAAATGAGCTATGTGCTATGCCGCTGGCTAACTAGTGTTGGATCTTTACTTCTTTTTGTGCTGTGTTTGTAACTGGTGGTAAAGAGTTACCTGCCGCTTCGCAGCTTGGTGAATATCCACCACTAGCCACCTCCAATTCGGTACTCTGGTCCCACAGGTGTTTTTGAGCCTCGAGCTGAGAAAGCCGCGAAGTAGCAAAGACCAGTCGCGAGTCTTTCTTTCTGATTCGCGACTCTCTCGCGGCTCAAGAAAAGCCTCTGGGACCAGGGTACCCCTTCGGTAAATAGTTGTTAATTTACCTTAGTTTGCTTTTGGTCTTAACTGTGTGTGATATCTGCATTGGCATTTGGGTTAATGTTTGCATTTATGAAATAAATGCATCCATGTATTGGAATTGCCCGTTATAGATGAAAGAGAGAAGAAGGGAGAAGAAGGAAGAAGTCCTCGCACTTATCTTGACAATTTAAGCAATTGTCTCTTATATACAACTAAATCTAATATACT
>OX421453.1:33348102-33418102 GCA_949126865.1 Montipora capitata
AACGCCTCCCGGATTAGAAAGCGCGTCATTCCACGAACGCCTTAGTTGAAGGAAAACTTTTCCTTCAACTAAGTACATATGTCTTGTGAACAAGCGGGCAATTGGGCCAAAGCAACAGTGAGGGAAATGACAAACCCAGAAACTGACTAGCTACGTCTCAAACTCGAAGGTTAGGAAAATCATCTTTAGCCAGGTCAAAACATACTTCAACTTCACAATCTTTTTCTCTTGCGCAATCTCACGGGGTTCCCAACAGGACTTATTTTCGTTGTACTTCCAACCAGAATTCTGAAGGTGAGACCTGACCAATGAAGAAGTAGATCTCGCATCGGTAAGAGATCTGCGAGCAAAAATGCCATCGTCAATATACAAAATAGCAAAAATACCGAGTGATCTCCAACGTGCAACGAATGGCCTAAACATTCTAGTGAATAGATAGCACGCCGATCATAAACCAAAAGGCAAAACTCTGAAAACAAAATACCTAACGACTCCCGAGAATATCCAGGGAACACCCAGATATTTCCAAAAATTACTATTTATGTCCACACGATGATAACCAGACTCTAAATCAAGCGAAAAAATAAAAAAAAATTCTCGAGACATTGCAGCATGCAGCAAGGGGAGGCCGGAGGCAAACCATGATATTTTAACTTGAATTTCGGAACAAACTGATTAGCTGATCGACTAAGTTCCGAGACCAAACGTAACTTGCCGCCTGAAACTATAGAAAGAGGAAGGTTAAGGTCCTGGAGGCGAGGTTCGCAAAAACCTTGGTTCGGTTGTTCAAAAGCCGATTAACGCTATAATCCCAAATTACAATTATCCAAGGAGTTCATTTCTCTTCTCTAAAATGCTGTTCAACGCTGTTATTCGGCAAAACTTTACATTAGTGTCATGGAGTTAGAAACTTCGCAGAATTTTCCGGAGTATGCTAATTATATTCTACATGCCAGAACTTTTTAGAGTCATACTGGTCAGTCAACATTAGTCAGCGATACTAAAAATAGATATGTCGTAATGTACAAAAATAGAGTTGATTTAGAAACTTCTAGAAAAAAACAAAGAAAAACTGTATTAACCGCCTTAGTTCAAACGGTAGTAGTGGTTGTTGTGGAATTGTGTCCTGTAAGTAAGAAGTGGTAAAAGAAAAAGAGGACGAGTGATAGAAGAAGCCTTTTCCTGTGCATGTGAGACTACAGAAGTTAAAGTTGTTGTAGACAAGTGGATATGTTGTGGTTTAATTTTGTTTTTGGTTTGAATTTTTTCTTAACCATTTTTTTTTTTCAAACCAGTTTAAATTTTTGTAACTACTGTGGTTTCAGTTTTAATCAGCTGTCTAAAAATTGATTTTTCTTTTTGTGGGGGTGTAGTTAAAAAACAGGGGCTTGGATTTTTTAGGGAGTCTTAAAAACAACAAGACATCTTTTCCTCCCTTCTACTCACCTATCCCTCCCTGATCCTCTCCAGTATTTCTATCGTACCCCACCCTCCCTTTACAATGTCCCTTGCAGATGTTTCCTACTTTCAATTTTAACCTAGTTTGAAATTAAAATGACCTTGGTTGAAATTAAAATTAACCTGAATTTAAATTTAACTGTAACAAATACTTTCAACTTTTTTAGCAGTGCACAGGGAGGAGGGGGGTGGGGGGGGGGGGGGAGATTTATGTCTTGAAAGGATGGGAGAGGGCGGAAATAAGATGTGTTAACTGGAAGGGAAGTATTACCGTCAGGGCATTATTGCCAATGAAATTTAAATTGTGTGCTACTCAAAAACACGAAATTAAAGTGATTGAAAATATATACTTTTTACAAAACCGTGAAATTTAATTGTTGCGAAATATGCGGAGATCAAAATCGCGATATAAACATGTCGCGAAAATTTCGTGTAATAAGGTAGTATGAATTCACCCATTACGTAATGATTAACCTTGGAATTGAACTGATCGGCCCTCGTGCAAACCGGACCGGAATTTTCTCGGGAAAAGGTAATTTCATTTTTCACTAAGCCAGTAATAGCAAGGACCAAGAGATGATGAGGAGAGAAAACACATGATCATGCTCCATGATTTCTTTTCCAATCTGTTTTAAGCTTCGCGCCATGCTGTAAAAGTTATTTTGGTCTGGTCTAATCTCGTACCCAGATCTCAATCTGTCATTGGAAATGACAAAGGGAGATGTGGGAACGAGATTAGCTCTCGTCCCCATGGTCACGCAGCCAATGATAAACCAATTAGGAGTCTTCTTAAAGTAACCGCGCATCATCTCCACGAGGTAAATTTATATTGAAAAAAATATCATTGGAAGAGAACCATACATGGCGAATGTGTTCTCTCCACTCATGCTCTCTAAAGATTGGGGAATGCCACACGTTTCCATACATGTTTTGGGCGCTGTATCATCTCATTTAACGATACTTGCAAATATTTACTCATATAACTTAATTTCTTTTCAAATTACTTGCCAGCTATGATGAATTCAGTGATATTATCCAGTGATGGATTTTATCTGCGCCATCTTGCAATGTTTCTGTCGCCTGTCATTGGAGATGATTCCCGGTGGGAACTCTGTTACAGAAGTTCGACCCACGGACCTCATGATACAACGTTTCACAGTAATTGCGATGGAAAAAACAACACGGTTACAATTGTCAAGAAAAACGATTTCGTGTTTGGAGGATTCACAGATATCCCTTGGGGTGGGTATTCAATGTTCAGCTATCTTTAAATCACGGTTTTACGTTACTGCAATAAATTTCTTGTTTTATTGTATACACGCGATTTTAAAGGATTTCGTCGCTTCTAGACATCGAAGTTATTTACTGCCAGAAGAGCAACACCATAGATATATTTTCGGTGCAAATTTGTAACTTTTTTTCAAAGTTCATCTTCTCTCATAAATATTGTAAAGATCCCATATGATAAAGTGCTTATTAACTGAGTTAAGCTGGGGCCAGACAGGATATTAAAAATATGTGGCCCGAGGTCATAATGCACGGAACTTTGCGCTCAGTCCGTACGCGATGACCTCGGGCCAAATTTCCCGTCCGGCCCTCCCACTCAAGAAGTACATGATTTTCAAAACGCGGCTTCGAACTTGATTTATAATTCCCGTTCAGAGTATTGCAATGAAGCTATAAAGCCAAGGCAACTGTTAAATGGACGTTTTGTGAGCTCTTAGTACCGTGAAGGATGTGTAACCTCGTTCCCAGGGGCAAGGGCGTTGCGAAAAAGCCCTGGGAACGAGGTTGGACGCAGTTAATACGAAGAGACTTCATATAATATATAGATTTAGACAGGCCTAAAAACGGAGATCCCGGTCAATAAAAAAGCTGACCTCGATATGGTCACGTGATACTGGTCAGTGGACACCTTGTTTTGATAGGTGTCAGTTGACTATAACATGGATGTCCAATATCAAAGATGTACGCTGTAAACCAGGGCGCCCTGCTGTAAACTGCAAACATGGCCGCCTCGATAAGCTCTAAACTTGAGCCGACGATATGGTCACGTGATACTGGGCATACATGGAGGGTTGGACGTACGTACGGTCATACGGTGACCAAAACCAAATTTTCTCCCACAGATGGGTTACCACATTTTCTTACAATTGTGCTCCGCTATGAAAGTTACTTCGACAGGAATGAAAGGAACGCTCAAAAAATCCAACCTTGAACTGGTTTTGAATCCATCACCTCTACGATACCGGTGCAGCGCTCCACAAATTGAGCCAATTGGGGGCTTGTCATTATGTGGGCTCGTAATAAATTCACGGAGGGGGTGGGTATGAAGAGACTATTGTAATAGTACTGCACCGGTATTTCTGAGATCATAAGTGAAAACCCCAATCAAACCAAGTAATATGCAAGGGCATCTAAACGTCATCACGTGTCCCTTAATCGTGGTCTTCTTATCTACAATAACCCCCCATCTCGGGGGGGGGGGGGGGGGAGTACTCCCTTATATGGGCTATATAGGTATGTGCGGCCCCAAATGGCATGGTTTTTATCCGTCTTGGTCTGAATTGAACATTTTGGTCTGAAATAGGGTATGGTTTGTTCACTTAAGTCTTGAATTGGGTATGTTTTTTAGAAGTGGCTTCTTGTTTAAATTAATTCATCATTAGGCGATAACAGGAACCCATGACCCGGAGCCTACAACTCTATTGTGTTCGTGTCACGGCGTTTTCACAGACCGACTTATTTTTAGATTGAATTTCTCGCAAATGCGACTCCCACCGGAGCCCGGTTACCAATTACAAGAAACTAACCTGACGTCATAGGGTCACCGAAGCGGAACTGCCTTAGTTTTTTTTCGGAAAAGGTACTCTAAAAAATAGATCGGTCTGTAAAAATGCCGTGACATATATAAGCCCAATATACGGGTGTTGTAGGCTCCGGGTCATGGGTTCCTGGTGATAAGACCTTCAACAAAGCTCTTCTCTAATTATTAAGCCAACCGTGTTACAACTGAAATAGATTTGAAAATAAGGTCTAAAATAGGTATACAATTTTTGGTCAGGTATGAAATGGGGTAGGGAGAATCTCAGATTTTGGTCTGAAATCGGGTAATGGTTTCAGAAGGTTGGCCGCACACCCCAACCCAATTTTTCTTGGAAAACCTTTACGAAAACGTTTTACTAATCCCTTTGACTTCTCAAATGCGCAAAATGGTGCTTATACAAAAACTCTTTGATACATTGGCAGTTTTTTTCGACGCAACTGGACACTTGGTGACATGATGTATCATGTTTAGCTTCCGTTTTATTTCAGGGCCTCAAGTCCTTTCACTCCTGTGATATCGAAGTTCATTCTCCTAACTAATGCCATAGATTTCTTTGTTGGTTAGTAATGAGAATTTGGTGTTATCAGAAAACGAAGCCCCTCAACTGATAATAATCTTCATTCTCAATACTTGTTCACCGGAAAGTGTTTGAAATTTTGAGGGGAATTTACGTAATTATCACTGTAAGGAGTCAAAGTGTTGCTAGGTGACTAAAAAGTGAATAACTTATCCTCTTATTATTTTCTGTTTAAATACGCCATTTCTTTTTCATCTATTTTTAAGTACAATGAATGATGTTTCCTTCTTTCAGAATCGCCACAAAACGGTTATCACTTCGGTGCCACAGAGAAGGCGTTTATTTTCTCGCTCCGAAACGCCGAAGGACTGCCGCCCTTCAAAAGCAATGTAAAAAATTCTTCCAAAGCGATACGTAATCGTAGATTTTTGGGTCCTACCTTTGGATATAAGGATATCCTAATTGATAGGCGTTCGGCTGATTGGGCCAGTTCATCCACAAATTTTGGAGACAACTACATTGTCCCAACAGGGGTTCAGAATAGGGCAACTCTTCTTGCGGGAGCTTCAACATTTGGGGTAGATGAGGTGGAGGTGTTTTTTCTTCTGTGAATTAAAGCACATGCACAGAAGTACGTAGTTATTTGCTATTAGGGAGCTTAAGCGACGACAATGGCGACGGCAACGAGAACATCACAAATTTGCATTCTTAGTGAGCAAAAGCAATGGCTTTGCACGCTCTGCACGTGCATCTTTTCATTTTTGTCCATTTATTTGCCGTTATCAGCAAAACAACAACGTGAAATGACCAAATTTGAGGTTTTATGAAGAGCGTCAGCACTTGAGGATAAATTTTCATTTTCTCCCCTAAATTAAGTGCTGTTCCGACCAGTGTAATTTTTGAAGAACTACCACTTCCTTGTCAGATTAAGAAGCTTGAAATAGTCACGAACTGATTAAAATGACGCGAATTTGTATTTTGAGATGACGTTCTCGTTGTTAGTCGCCGTTTTCGTTGCTCAAGCTCGCTATTGTCATGTGATCATCTGAAGCTGTTTTTATGTTAAATCAGACAGCACTCTTTCTGTAACCGCCAGCTTGTGGCGAACTGTGGGCTCTTATAAGCAGTCATGTCCACTGATCTCTAGAAGAAACTGGATCGATCGAACAGCCCATTGTCTTCACTCTTGCGGTGCATCTAGGCCACTTTTGCGCTAAAGCTTCGCATAGACCGTGAAGTTATGTGAATTAAGAGAGAGTTACAGGAAACTCAACACTGGACAACTTCTGGGGAAAACTGTAATTGCCCTGAGCGGGATTTGAACCCACGTCCCCCTGATCACTAGTCGGGTGTGATGACCACTACACTATCAGGACAACCATGCTGGTAACATGGCTGATTAATTACTTAATGTGTGGAATTTACGTGGGACTCCCTAAGGGCCAGTGATCAGGGGGACGTGGGTTAAAATCCCGCTCAGGGCAGTTACAGTTTCCCCCAGAAGTTGTCCAGTGTTGAGTTTCCTGTAACTTTCTCTCAATTTCTCCTCAACTAGGACTGTGAATCCATTTGCGATCCTCCTGGGGGTGATACGTTGTTGGCTCAAGGGATCTACTTAACTATGGTTTTTTTGAACATTGCCACATTGCTTCCTCTCACTTTTGATAGTTTGTTCTGCTTCGCATGAAACAATAGATGCTCGATCCAGTCTTTTTCGAGATCAGTAGTGGTCTCCACTCACTTCAACTGCACTTCTTTCTGAAGTGGTTAGAAGTAGTTTTTATTCAGTGCTGACCGAAGGAATCACTGTCTTGGAGCGAAAATAGGTGTATCCTGGGAACGAGAAAATTGAAGAAACTAAACAATCATGTTGCTGGTCACCAGCCCTCGCTTTGCAGACTCCTCCCGCATATGATGTAGAATAGGATATTTGCTTAATGACGCTATTTGACTAAAAGTACCAGAATCCTTAAGGTTTTGCTTGTCTCATACTAATAAGAGCTTTGTTATTTTCGCCCCACTGGGAAATACAAAATTTAAATCAGAAAAGAAAAACAAACTGAATTCTGGTAGTTGTAATCAAATGACGCCATCGTGAAAGTTGCATGCTTAATACAATTAAGGTGCTTTTGTAGTTTTGACACATTTCCTATTTGACACGACTAGGCAACACGAATTGTTCTTAAATGTTTCACTTTACGGGAAATAGCCTGTTTTGTATCGTACTTGCCCTTGTAGTAAAATCTGCAGTTATTCATTAATTTATTCCTTTACTTTTTTTAAAACTGGAAACTCGTTAAAGTTAAAGTTAGGCAGCAATCCCTCTTTCCTCCACATTACCAGGAGCCTAGCTACAACTCCAATACTAGGTCTATGTAACGTCTATGTAACGGCATTTCCACAGAAAAGATCAAGCCACTTTTAGACGAGTTCTTAAATAGTCTGGCTTGCCCGAATTACAATGCTCAATTCCATGGGTACTAATTTTTCATGCAAGACTTGGGATTGGCTGCAACGGTCTGGTTTCACGGGAAAATCATTCTAAAAACAAATCCGTCTGTAAAAACGTCCTTCCACAAATACAATGAAGTCGTAAGCTTCTATAGTCATGGGCTTCTGACATTATCCAATGGAGGAAAAAGAGGACTTAAAGCTTTAGTTAAAGCTTTTTTCTTGTATAAATGAGTTTACTTATGTTAGCAGTAGTGTATATTTAGTGAGGTTTGTTGGCTGGCAGAAGCATAGTCAGTATCTGCGTAGTTCGTATATACAGTGGAACCCCGCCTTAAGGCCACCTCAGTAATACGGTCACCTCGTTATTGCGGCCACTTCTTTTTTGGCCCGGCAAAACGGCCTTACATTCTCCTAAAGAAAACCCTCGTTAATGCGGTCACACGCTCATACATACGGCCAACGTCCACAATTCTAAATCCCAAACACTCAGTACAATCCTCTATAATTTCACCCCGTTAATACGGCCACCTTTGCTGATTTAACAAAACCAAAATGCCTGTGACACGGTAATCGAACATCCGATTTAATTTACGAAGTACCGTTAGCAACACTCCTCCCTGCTTTACGGCCACGCAAATTTTTTTAAGCCAGTTGATGACCGTATTAATGGGGTTCCACAGTAGAAATAGATTCGCATCATACAACCCTCTTATATAAACATCCTAGTATACCAGCTTTTCAGTGATTGCGCAACTGGTATAAGCTGTTCTAGTCATAGTGTTCGTAGATTTATAAATAAAGTTTGTAATGTACGTAATTTCTTTGTAAAAAATAAAAGTTTAAAAAAAAGGGGAACAAAAGGCTGCTATCGATAATAAATAACTGGCGTTTCAAAAAAAAATTCCTTTACACTCTATCCATTTTTGTCAGTCTTTCTAAGACGATAAAGAAAGGTAAAGTCTGCTACGAGGCTAGAAGGCCCATCAAGCCTTCGCTTATCTCCGGTTACTGTAGCATGAAGCGACTAGGGGTATTTCAACTCTCCCCTGGATGGGATGCTAGTCCATCGCAGTGTTATCCCCGGCATTAAATTCGCCGGTACCCATTTATACACCTGGGTGGAGAGAGGCACCGTGAGAGTAAAGTGTCTTGCCCAAGAACACAACACAATGTCCCCGGCCAGGACCCGGAGTCGAGCGCACTAACCATGAGGCCACCGCGCATCCCACTTCTAAGACGATAAATCTGACATAAAGTTCACCCGCGGAAACAAATGACAATAAGAAATACAAATTCGGCAATAGACCTCTTTAGCCTGTACGTTTTGTTTTCCCATTTCAGACCGCGTGATGTTACTCTAGGGAACAGTTTCTTTCAAGGGTCGTCTTATGCACGTGCATATGTATGCAAACCTATGAAAAAAACAGAAGGAAAAAGTCCCTTGGGAACATCACGTGGTCTTAAATGGCAAAACAAAACGTACCAGCTAAAGGCCTGTTTAAACGGTTTCAACATTTTCTTCAACATGCATTCAACACTTTGTTGAACCAAATGTTGGGTGCGTTTGAACAGGTCGTCCAACATTGTTGAAAGGGTAAAAAAAATTGAAAGCTTGTTGAAGCGTGTTGAATCAAGTTTAAATCGGTTACAACTTTCACTCAAAATCGATTCAACTTCTCCTTCGTTCTCGAAAATGTTGAATGGTGTTGAAACCGTTTTGAACACTCTGTTCAACAATAGCAGAACACACGCATGCTCACATCAGGCCGCAAAAGTCAATATGGCGTAGTTTATCTGGACGAGAGAGATTGGTTTCCAGTTCTTAGTTCCTCGCAATCAAATTTCGCGAAAGTGTTGGTTCTTTTCTTGGTGCAATGTTGGCGTAATGTTGGCGCAATGTTGTAACCGTTTGAACGGCCCCCGCACAACTTTGTTTTTGCGTCCGGCGACATTTGCCAACATCGTTCAACTTTAATTGAAGGAATGTTGGTCAAATGTTGAAACCGTTTAAACGGGCCTTAAAGAGGTCCATTCTGGCTGTCATGGAATATTCCGCACTGATCATCAGCTGACAGCCGCAGCCTATAGCGACGATATCTAGGTCACAAATTTTCTCGTATGGTAATTGGCTCTGTGGTGATATGATATGCAAAATATTAAAATGCGCTTTGGTTGGCAAATAGTGCGTATAAAAACTCCATTATCGTCTTCAGAGCAGTTTGATCTCCATTTTCAGTGAGGATAGTGTTTAATTCGAGATCACTCAACCGGAGCAGTGAATACAGGCTCCATGCAGGCTTGTCTTGCTTAGTTAGGGCCGAGAAAGCAACATACATATATAGGATTTTATGGTGGGGTCGTTTGCAGTCTGAAGGAAACCGATGCTTCAACGAGACACAAGTGAACGCAGAGCAAAGTTTCTTGGATTATTTCAAAATCTAAAGAACTGTATGCCGCAAGAACTCTTTTGTAGCAATAACTAATCCGACGACAGCATTTGCATACCAGCTTAAAGTGCCCCGTTTCTTTCGGCCTTATTCTGCTACAAAATATGCCGTTGGATTACGATTACTATGTTTAATTGACAAAGAACATTGATAACAAACCCCTTAACGTATACGTAAAAATTTTCGGTTCCAAAGTGTCCTAAAATTTGGCCGCAATTACTAAGCCCGCAATTGAAAAGACGATTTCTTAATCATGAAGTCAGAGGCTCAACATTCGAGTTCAATTCCTCTGTTTTTAATTGCATTTTGAATGAATTGTCTAGCGTCTCCGAGGTCGAAATGACCGATTATTCCAGTGAATCCAGTGAAACCAGTCAAGAACAATCTTCCGAGGCCTCAGAGGACAGTTTTGTTTCAGCGAGCGAAGACTTTGCCACGGAGGAAGAAGCGGCTGAATATCGGGAGCAAGTGCGTGGCCCAAGAAGAAGAGGAAGACAAGATTCTTTGGAGTAGATTCTCTGGACAAGAAGACGTCTAAAACTGGTTTGTAATTCTCTTTGTTATATTTGTGTCGCTTGTAGACAGGAAACGTTTTTCTGGGCCGTTAACTAGTGGAAAGATTGCTTACTCATTTACACAATCTACGTCAAAGTGAAAATCTCACTTCCAGACATGTACATGCATTGAACTATCCACGAAAATTTGCTTGCCTTGACATATCAATTAGATCATTTTCCCACTTTTACCTCAGACGCCATTCTTCCAACTGAGTTTCTTGTAAAACCTGAAGAGTGCAGATGCTGTATGGAAGTTGACCAATGCGTTGAAGGAATGGAAGAGTTCGGCAGAGGAACACATTTGTACACTTTAGCCTTTTATACAACATCCTCAAGATCAACTGTTCTGAGATGGCGAAAACAGCAGTCTTAGAAAAGTTTTCGTCTCTTATGAGAAGAAGAAAAGAATCAAATTTCGCGAAAGTGTTGGTTCTTTTGTTGGCGCAATGTTGGAACCGTTTGAATGGCCTCCGCACATCTTTGTTTTTACCTCCAACATTTGCCCAACATCCATTCAACTTTTTGTTGAACGATTGTTGGTCAAGTGTCGAAACCGTTGAAAAGGGCCTTTATGCAATAAAAAGTAAACGCTACTAAAAAGCTGTCCTCCATGAATGCCGTGCCTAAAATACAGATTTTTTTAGTTTTCTGAATAGCCAAAGGGAATCAGCCTGCCTTAGGTTAGAAGAAAAGCTGTTCTTACAATAATTCGGTGGTAAGGGGAACATTAATTTTATTTGCCGAGTCCCTCAAATCGTAGTTGGTATTACGACTTGTGAATTTTGAGCAAAGGTAATAGGGTGCACTCCAATACATCAGTGCTTTTTGAATTTGTCTCTAGAAAACTAGATTCTTCCATCTTAAACAAGAAGATCTTTCAGATCTTAAAACCGCGCTTTGAAAATTTATCTGTTTTCTTACCACTATAGTCGCAACGTAGTACACATTCCAAAGCAGTCCTTGTTGATTCACTGATGACTATAGAATCCAAATCACTTGATCAATCTGTAGCACAACAAACTGACAACAACGGCTGCACACAAAGGTATTGCGCCATTACTTATAGCCGTTGTCAAATCTCCGATTGCACCATCAGTCGAAACCGTTGTGAAATCCCCGATGACGTAATAGTCTTAGCTTTCTTTCTTAAAAGTCACGATTACATGTTTCGATAAGACACACAAAAAAATATTTTTTGTTGTAAATAAAAAGCGGACTATATTCATAAAATTTTAAGTACATTAACGTTTTAACAGCTTTTTGGCGAATAAACATCCTAAGTTGCGTGACTGGAAGTGCCACTGACTATGTGGCCGAGTGGAAGTCTGGTTCAGCTCTCCGACAAAACGACAAAAAAAATAATAATAATAATAAACCGATTGCAGAGCAAGAACTGCGCTCGGCCCATGGCCGCGCGGTTAATTATTAAGTAATTATAAGACGTCAACACCAGCGTTATAAGTTGAGTAGGTCAAGACCCCCGGCTGACAGCTCTATTGTACTCTGTTTACTTTTGTTTTGTTTTGTAGTTTAGTCCACAAGTACCTCAGACGATATTACCATAATCAAAATGTGGCGGTATCAAAACCTGATAAATGTAATTCAATGTCGCAGGGACTAAGTGCCTTGCACCTTTTATTGCTACGATTCCTGACGCTATCTTCTTGGTAATTTCATCAACATGGGCACTCCAATTCAGGTTGTCATCAATGAGAACTCCCTGTGATTTTGTCGAAGTAACATGATTAATCGGAAAACTATTGATTACTGGTGTCGGAGATCCTGAAAAGCCTCTGTCTTGATGCGATGAGTAGAAATTCAATTTTAGTCGTATTTAAGGTCAGTTTGCTAGCAATCAGCCAGTTGTTAACATTTGCCAGATCTACATTCAAATATGATTCAATGGTGTCTGCACTATCTCCTGCATAGGTTAGATACGTATTATCTGGATACATTCTCGGTTTAACAACAAGAGTCCTAAAATGGTCCCTTGAGGGACTCTACAATTTAATGACAACATCGCTGTGTACGGTTATCTAAGTACGACACGAACCAAAGATAGGCCTCATCGTGTATACCGAAGTTATATAATTTAGAGAGAACAATCCGTGGTGGACCGTATCAAACGCTTTAGGTCTAGGAACACAACAGCATTGGCCATACCATGGACAATGTTGTAGGCCGAACTATCTGTGGACTCGAGGAGGGCCGTGACAGTAGAATACGTGGTACGGAATCCCGACTGGTACTTACAAATAATATTGTGCTCAGTTAAGAAGGCGTATCGTTGATAGCAACTAAACGTGAGGAGAGGGCTTTGGAATGTTTTGGAAATCGTTAAATACATGCTGCCTTGTTCTAGGACAGCTAGGGCCGTGAATTTATGTTCGTTACCTCATATAATTCAAAATGCTTATTGCATAGATATTTCAGTCTTGCTCCTAAAACTTGATATGTTTTTGGGCGCATTCAATTCCAACAAACTTCGCTTAAAATTTTGGATCATAATTTCATGTAGTGGTCGAATGGAATTCACATGTGAGGATATCGATGCCATCATGGTTACGGACAGGTCATATCGTGCCTACTATTGCTATTGCGCATACGTTGTGCGCAACTCTAGACACTTGGGTTCCCTATGGGAGATGCTGACTAATACAGGGAAATTTTTGCGCGGTTTAAAAATATGCGGAGAAAGTAAAACTTAGTAAGTGCTCTTGGTATCCAAAAAGAAAATTGGGGGTAACGATGCACTTTTCAAGATCATTAAGCTTCAATTTGGAAAAGGACGCCATTGCTTTGTACTTAAAAGCTTTTTACAAATATCGTTGAAATTTAAAGAAAACGACAAAACTTTTGAAATTACAAGACATGTTTCGACAGAAACTTCTGTCATCTTTAGTTGATTAATGTACAAAGCGTTAAGTTGAATTTATAAGTACGGAAAAAGTGCTAATTATGCCAGTAACAACGGAATGTACATAAAACGTGACAATGTGTTGTTGATCAATTATCTTTGAAAAATGCCTGGTTACCCCCAATTTTCCTTTTTGATTTCGAAAGCACTTGATCTCAAGATCTGCTTTTCCCTCATATTCATAAAGCGCGCAGAAATACCTTTGAATTAGTAAGCACTGTCCTTAACTCTTTGCTTGTGCTCTAAAACCGCTTAATTTCCAATAATTGTAATGATCTTTCGCTTGGAAAAACAAGATTTTGCTGCAACGACCGAACAGTCAAGGGTATTAAGTTGTTCATTATATGGCTAACGGAACGGTTTTAAAGAAGAAAAAAATAATTTCCATAACCATATCGGCCCGTGGGCATTACGGGAGAGTAATACCCCAGCGCTTATATTAGCTGCTCTTAGCTTGGCTAATCACAGCTCTCGTTATGTCGGAGAGTAATACCTTAACGCTTAGCTGATCTTGGCTAATCACAGCGCGCGTTATATCGGCCAGAAACACAAGGCATATAATAATTAGTATCTAACAACTTTTTCGTTCTTCTCTCACGTAATTTCAATTACGGGAAGCCTTCAATGAATTATTGTGTTTTTAATACGTAAGAAGTACTGGCTATAATTACAGTTAGAACATCAGGTACCAATTTGAAAGTTTTGCCTTTCTTGTTAACATGTTGTCTCTTTAACAATTTTTCCACGGACGCGAGTTGGACACGAGATGATAGATAGCCAACGAGGCGCGTAGCGCCGAGTTGTCTATAATAACCTCATATCCAACAAGCGCGAGTGAAATAATAGCCCATTTTCGATATATTGAAATTCAATACTAAACAAAAGGCATCATCTCGAGGCTCTGGGGAATAAATAGAAGGATTTTTATGAGTTTATTCCCCAGAGCCTCGAGATGATGCTTTTTGTTTAGCACTGAATTTTGCTTTGTTAGTAACGGCCACAAATTATGGATAAATCTTCCATACTTTATTTTGTAAAAAAAAAACAACAAAACTGTCTACAGTTACTGATATTTGTAGAGCATAGTTTGGTTTGGCTTGTTAAGCCTGTTTTCTGTACTGTTACAATTCCTCTTAGCCAATCTGAACGGAGTTTTTTTCCCTCTAAAATACTGCCAACTCGTTTGCAAAAGCGGCTAGAACCCATGCGTCCATACCAATATTTTTCCGTATACCGGGCTCAATTTTTAAGAGATGGCTGATTATACAAGAAAATTGCAATACTCATAAGAAACTAATTCTCTATTTTCGCATTTTCCAGTCAGGCCCAGTAATACGGGCAACATTTTTTGTGCAACTTGTCGCGCAAAAATATATTTTGTTGCAAGTTGATATGATTTGTTGCGGGTATTACCACCTTCTTGCGCAGCAAATTTTTATGTTGCAAAAAGTAAAAGCGAAGTCTTCTTTTTGCAACATAAAAATTTGTTGCGCAAGACTACAACTGCAAGAATTCGGTTTGTTTTTCTTTTCTTATTTAAATTTTAGTATCCCCAATGGGGTAAAAGATAACAATAGCTCTAATTATCATGAAACAAGCAAAACCTGTAGGATTCTGGTAATCAAATGGCGTAAATTTGCAAATGTCCCATTGTTCGAACCAATGGTGGAAAAGCTGTAAACAACTTTATTACACATAACATGAGAATTTTATTCCATAAAGCTCATTTGTACAAACCTATACGCTTTATTTTCACATGTGGAAAAGGCTTATACAGCCAATCAGAATGGCGTACAGTTATTTCACATGTGGAAGTATAACCAATCAACGATAGCGTAAAGGCGTTTCCATGCCAATCACTAGCGCGTGCATCTCGTGCATCAGAAAACTATTTTAATGAAAATTCTCGTCTTATGTGTAATACACAGTTCAAAGTGCTTTGTACGGGGTTTTATTCACTCGTTGTTTGTGTCAAAAATCCTCACTCGCTCGTTCGGGTTTTTGAGACAAACAACTCGTGAATAAAACCCCGTACGCCGCACTTCCTATAACGTAAACTATATATATCCGTTGATTATAAATGGTTTTCCTTTTTTAACACACATAGAGGGGTGACAAAAATAGAAAATGATCCATCTCCCAAAACTGTGAAGCTGTAATTACACTAGCAAGTTTTCCTTGACAAGTTTTCCTTGGCAGTGTAAATGGAAAAATATGACAAGTTTTTCCTTGACAAGTGTCCTTGTTCAAAAACTAGGATGCAAAAACTAGCATGATGCTAGTTTTTTCACAAGAACACTTGCCAACGAAAAACGTGTCAAGGACGATATTTGCTAGTGTAAATTACTTGTCAAGCGCACTTTTCAAGGAAAACATGTCAACATGTTTTCCATTTACACTACCAATGAAAACTTGGCAAGGAAAAACTTGCCAAGGAAAACTTGCAAGTGTGTACAGTCGGCAAGTTTTCCTTGGCAGTGTAAATGGAAAAATATGACTAGTTTTTCCTTGACAAGTGTCCTTGCTCAAAAACTAGCATTCTAGTTTTTGAACAAGGACACTTGTCAAGGAAAAACTTCTCAAGGACGATATTTGCTAGTGTACATTACTTGTCAACGAAAACTTGTCACATTTTTCATTTACACTACCAAGGAAAACTTGTCAAGGAAAACTTGCAAGTATGTACAGTCGGCAAGTTTTCCTTGACAAGTGGGCTTGTCAGGGAAAACTTGCCAGTGTAAATGAGGCTTTATGGGATAAGTCAGAACGCTTCACATCGCCTCAATGTCTCTTCTAAAACTTTTTAACTTGTTGTACCTTTAGCAAGAGTGTTGAAGCGCCAAATAAATGTAGTACAGGGGAAAATCATTAACTAAATTGTCGACAGATGTGATTATAATTAATTAGAATTTATGTGATGTTGTCAGTTAATTGTTGCTACTTTGTGGACATGGATTCTCTTCTTCGATGCTACATCCTTTATCCGTTGCTTTATTTTAGAGCATCTTACACTTCTTTTGAAGAGGGTAAGTGTTCTGTCGAATGACGCTTTTCAGTACAAAATGATAGCATTTTAAACGGCGGTCACATCAAAGGGAGATAACTCAAATGAGATATCACTGAGCTTAACAATTGATACGGAAACTTTCTCTATAAGGATATCAATTCCCTTTATTGTAATAATTTCGCGGCTACACCAAGCCGTTCTGCATGGAAAGTGTGTGCTAACATTCCAAGAATAAAATGGGTACAAACGATGTAGATGTTTTGAGGTAATATGTAAAAAAACGAGTGCTTCGTGTTTCATCAGGGTTTCCAAACACCGAGAAGAGAGGTGTTTGTTAGTTGTTAGTTGTGAAATAGAGGATTTGGATGCCATATCTCTTAACTACGGGCTCACAAAGTTTGTAATGGAAGTCCCCAAAGATTCAGGGGAAAGGTATCCACCCAGAACTGTGTACGGGATAGTGTGTGGTCTGAAGCGTTATTTGGAAGACAAAAATGGCGACGAGGCTTTGAATCCCCTTGATGCTGATGATAAAAAGTACGGGAAATTAAGCACGTTGTTTTTGCTTGCTTTGCATTATTTATTTCGGGAATAGTTTCACTTTTTATTTAAAGTAGGTTCGACATTTTTCGGCGTGCGTTGGATGCAGAGATGAATGATGCTACCAAAGAGGGCGTCCATTTCAAGTGCCAAAAGGAGGAGAAAGTATTTGTCACCACCGAAGAAGAAAGAAAATTCTGGGAGATGAACTTGTTAGGAACGAGCTCAGCTAGGACATTATTGTATACAGTGTATTTTTACAATGGAAAGATCTTTGGTTTGCGAGACCGGGAGATCATAGAAATATTGTGTTAAGTAACTTTTCGAAGCAGAGATGCAGAGATGAATGATGCTACCAAAGAGGGCGTCCATTTCAAGTGCCAAAAGGAGGAGAAAGAATTTGTCACCGCCGAAGAAGAAAGAAAATTCTTGGAGATGAATTTATTAGGAACGAGCTCAGCTTAGTCATTATTGTATGTAGTGTATTTTTACTATGGAAAGATCTTTGGTTTGCGAGGCCGGGAGATCATAGAAATATTGTGTTAAGTAACTTTTCGAAGCAGAGATGCAGAGATGAATGATGCTACCAAAGAGGGCGTCCATTTCAAGTGCCAAAAGGAGGAGAAAGAATTTGTCACCGCCGAAGAAGAAAGAAAGTTCTTGGAGATGAATTTATTAGGAACGAGCTCAGCTTAGTCATTATTGTATGTAGTGTATTTTTACTATGGAAAGATCTTTGGTTTGCGAGGCCGGGAGATCATAGAAATATTGTGTTAAATAGCTTTTCGAAGTAGGGTAGTGAATAATTGATTGCATGGTAATTGAGGTTGCTAATTAAAATTCAAGACTGTCTTGATCAGTGTTTTCATCAGTTTTTGAACTAAATGGAGTAATCTTAATCTAGATTTTCATTGGGTATCAATATACATGCACCTGACGAAAATGAAGCACTCCGATGGCCTGCAAGGGTTGCGAACCAATGACGAGTAATCTTTGGATCAGCTGCTCCACGATTGGCTTATAAGCGTATCAATAATTAATGATTTGAGAAAGAAAATTGAAAATTTATTACCAGATTCTCGCTTCCTCCTTATCCGTCATCGTCGAGTGGAAGCGAGAAGTTTACAGAAATGTGCCAAAACGTAAAACGCACGTACGGGGCGTGCAAAGCCTAATTAAAGATATTATTTTACGGCGTTCTCGTAGCCGTCGTCGTCGGCCTTTTTTACGGAGTTTAAGAAACGAAGACGGCTACGGTAACGACAACGCCAAAAAGCAGTAATATTATTGGTTAAAACAGGAAAACGACAACGTGGACAAACAAATTAATCTTTCCTTCTCTCTCTTTGCTTCAAATCTGTACATAATATGGTTGTTGCATACTTCGCCCACATTGTGCGATATAAACAAGATGGAAACAACGTGAAACACTAATTGAAATAGCTCAAACTTATAACTTAAAGTGACTTTTTCGTCGCCGTAGCCTTCGTGGTTTCTTAAAACTCCCTCTTTAAGCGCTCCCTGCATGGTCTCTACAAGAAGGAGCTTTAAGATCTACGAAGCGGTCGTCATAGAGAACCACAACGCGAACACACAAATGCAAATCTTTCATTTGATATTTTTACACTGAAACCGCTCGTGCGTATTTATGAGGCAGCGTTTACACGAACTTGTTTCATTTTGTAACCCATTCTCGTCACGTGAGAGCCTCGGATCGACCCAAGGCTCTGGGAAACGCTATCGTTTTCGATGCGGTTATGCCTTCTGTTTACACGGCACCAATCGAGACTGTTGCCGAAACCGGACGATAACGCTGCCAAAAGTAAAGCGTTTTCAAAACGATACGGTTTCATTTGACGGAGTTCTATTTTGACTTTTGGTTAGAGAATAACTTTGACGTTAACTTAAAGTTTCACTTAGTAAGTAGGTTCCATCGGCCTTTTTTTAAAAAATGGCAGCACTCGTATCTAGGTCCCTGTGGCGGTTAATTAAGCTCAAATGCGACTGAAGATGTATGTTAAGTTAAACTAGAATTTTAATTTTTGAAATGCGGTTCGTCATTACTAGATTCAAAGTACTGAAAGAGTTGGCCAGAGAGTTAAATTAAGGGTGCGTTCGATTGACCGTATTCCGAAATAGGAAACTTGGAATAGAAGTTAGAAATACTTCGCTTTTACGGAGATTCGCATTAAAATCGTCAAACACCTGCTAAAATGGTATTTTAGACATATATTTATTATCCTTGTTGCTTCAAAACGTCAAACTACTTGCCAGCAACTCCAGTTCGTCACCGCAATAAAATCTAAATGGCGCAGAAAAACTTTGGTAACGAATGCCTGGGGAGGTTAACAGAATTAAATTTCTGGTCCACTCTATTCTGAGTAAAAAATGGTAACATTTTCATCGAGATTATGGTTCATACTGGCTCTTTATTTTATCATCCGATCATCAGCGACCTGGTCCATCTTTAACTCTAAAAAAATATATATGTCTAAAAAAAGTAAACACAAGTGTTTGCTTTGGAGATTAGAATTCGATTTTCGAATTAAAAAAAAAATCCATAATATTATACCTCGGGTTCGAAGCTTTGCAAATTAGACTTTTTTTTGTAAATGGGACGTGATGTGCGTGAATATTTTCGCGATTTTACACGTCTGTGACGCAGGCTATAGGTGAGTAACCATAAATCACGAAATACAGAAGCAAATTCAAAAGTTTTTTCGAGTTTTTAAAATTCGACAAACGTTTTTCATCGCCACGTTTCCATAGCAATCCGTACTCTACAATCTATTAATATTCATGCATGCGGCATTGACCGATCAGAAACGCGTTAATCTATCGAATGTATAATAAATGTGTTTGTTAAAAATTAATAATTGGAGATAAAGGCTCCCCTCGAAGATCAGTCCCTGCTTTAAGTAATTTTCATAAATTTTAACATGGATCTCGGCGCAGCTGGCGCAGTCTTTCCTATATTATGTATCATGAACATCCTGTACAGGGTATACGAACTGAAAAAGCTCTCAGTTGATTTGATAGCTGAATCGATGGAACAGCGTACCAGTTATCAGAATTCAGGAGTTCGATTCACATTCAAGGCTAAAATTTTCAGTAAACTAGACTAAACGGGAGGCAGCCATTTTGATATTTAGCGGTGGTACTATAATCAACCTCTGCGGGGTGATTATAACGACATATGATGCCAACCTCGACCAATCAGAACGCGAGAATCTCTCTAATCACTTGTGCAATCATAGTTTAACGTGCATTTTCCATTTGCTTACATTAAAACAATCCCCCAATGCCTACCACGATCGTATAAGGTCTCCCCAAACGTTGCGATATCAATTGAAAGCAGAAGATTCATTAACGATTCTTTTTCTGCAGGCTCTTGTCGTGCGCTCACGTTTCAGCCTTCTCTTTCCTTTGCTAACGAACGTCTGGAGAATCATATAATAAAGAGTTATGAAGTACACAGTATGCATGAATGCGAATGGATTTTTTACCAAGAACATTACTGCGTCAGCGTCAACTTCGACACTGAAGCGAACACAGATGGAAAACACAGATGTGATCTGAACAATTCTACTCACGCTGAACACGATGAAGATTTGGTCAACTCCAAAAATTACATTTATCGCGGAACGGAGGTGAGGCATTTAGTTTCATTCACTCCTGTGATACAAATACAGCCGTGTTGGCATGGAATATCTGTTTTTATTACATGCTTAAACGATGAAAGCGTTGAAGGCGCGCTGTGATTGGCTCCTCAAACTCCGAATATCCTTTGCTATTCACCTCCGAGCAACCCGCGCGGGATTTGCGTCTGAAAATACTATAATCGTTGCAGAAATAAATGAGCTATGTGCTATGTCGCTGGCTAACTAGTGTTGGATATTTACTTCTTTTTGTGCTGTGTTTGTAACTGGTGGTAAAGAGTTACCTGCCGCTTCGCAGCTTGGTAAATATCCATCACTAGCCACCTCCAATTCGGTACCCTGGTCCCAGAGGTGTTTTTGAGCCTCGAGCTGAGAAAGCCGAGACATAGCAAAGACCAGTCGCGAGTCTTTCTTTCTGATTCGCGACTCTCTCACGGCTCAAGAAAAGCCTCTGGGACCAGGGTACCTCTTCGGTCAATAGTTGTTAATTAACCTTAGTTTGCTTTTGGCCTTAACTGTGTGTGATACTTGTATTGGCATTTTGGTCAATGTTTGCATTTATTAAATAAATGCCACATCAATGTATTGGAAGTGCCCGTTATAGATAAAAGAGAGAAGAAGGGAGAAGAAGGAAGAAGTGGTCCTCGCACTTATCTTGACAATTTAAGCAATTGTCTCTTATAGACAACTAAAGCTAATATACTTATTATATATATGCTCAATAATGCGGGCATTTTGATTGGTTCTCACCTATGATCTATTAATTACCGTTGCTTTTACACTCCACCATACAAATGACAGTGATGTATATTTTCTTTTTCTTGTTGAGAACGCCTGTGGTAAATCTCAGTGTAAAAACGGTGGAACATGTCAATCCGGTTTTACACAGATAAGATATCGCTGTTTATGCACTCCTGGATTCAATGGTGACCTCTGCCACGAAGGTACTGATAATGATGTATGTTTTTACAAAGCGCGCCTAACCCACCCCTCCACCCATTTTTTTTTCCTGACAAATACCCAATTTCGTTCCCAGGACTGGGAAAGAGAAGGTCCTGGGAATGAGGTTCTCTAAAACCTGGTTTTCACTAACGACGCAAGCACAACAGTGTTTAATTCACCTTGAAAACGGGCCTGGCGCAAGCATAAGTACACGCGCAAGAATCAAAATGTATCCATTTCTTTGTGCTTGGGCTTATGACTGAGTTCGCTTGCGTTTTGGGAAAACGAGACGCAATTCAAGCACAACACAAGCTCTGATGTTCACATATCTCCAGGACTGACCCTAATTAGATGCACGACGATTTCAATAAGCGTCACGAAGTGTCCCTTTGCACTTCTCCCCAACTTCAACATCACTCGTGTCTCGGAATAAGACAATTAACGTCACTAAGTATCTCCCAAACGCTGCTCAATAAAAAGTAAAGATTAACTGCTGCATTTACCCAAAGCTAAAAATAACGCTAACGCTAACTTTTCCACTTATCTTGTTGTTGAAAATTAGTAAGAAATGCTTAGCCTTATAGGGAAACTTCATGTTGGACGTCAAAATTGAGCGTGCGTCTAATTACAGTCAATTCTGGACACAATAAACACCAGATGTATATATCTAGACGAATTGCAGACGAAATCATCCTAAACGAGTTATTCTTCTCTAGTAAAAATTCGGTCCTTTATATATATATATACAAATTATCAGACGAAGTATCTTATTTTTCCCAGGTTCGTCGCAGACGGATGACCCATTTCTAGGATGATGCGTCTCCCAGTATAAATTCATCCAAACGTTAAGATCCCATCTAAAAAATTGATCCTTACGAAATGTTCTGTTAATTGGTTTCAGCCACGTGGCTCCGAGAGTAACTTAACGGATGCAAAAGAATCGAACGGCGTGCCATTTTAAAGTTTAATAGCCTGATATCTAGCCTGTAATTGTATTTGAATCGTTCACTTAATCTTATCCAAAACATACACATTTGGGACGACGTGGTCCAAAACAAAGGGATGTTAGTTGAAATCTACATCAACTTGCAGAAAAATTTAGAGCTGCTTTCAGAAATACGATCGATATAGGATTTTTCAAAGCAATTACGTTAAGGAGTAATCTCAATTGTTGGGTTGCCTGTGTATAATTATGGGATTCGCAAATAAAAGTTCCCGAATATCTTCATGTTAATTGAGGATTTGCATCTGACGTCACGGCGGCCATGTTAGTAATAAGGGCACTCTCGCTGAAAGAGCTTGAATAACTAACTATTGATTTTTACCGATGTTTAACTTGTTCCAGATGTTAACGAGTGTTCGTCTGAAAACGAGTGTCACGCGAATGCCAAATGTAGGAATACCAAAGGATCTTACAAATGCACTTGCAAAAAAGGATATGGAGGAGACGGAAGAAACTGCTCAGGTAAAGTCAAAAAGATGTAACGAAGGTATTATCGCCACTGATGCTTACAGTTTTGTTTTGCACACCTTGCGTGCCCGTCAATCACGTGATGTTCTCGCACACACCCACCTTATTGTCGTGCTTTGTTTAAAAGTGTAGTCCTCGAGTTCCCTTTGTTATATTCATTTGGTTCCAGACATTGACGAGTGTTCATCCGAAAACAACTGTCTGGTAAATGCCACCTGTACCAATATCATAGGATCTTACAATTTCACTTGCAAAAAAGGATATGGAGGAGACGGAACAGGTTGCCCAGGTAAAGTCCAGTCTAATAAAGGTATTATCACGACGGATGCACTTCTTGAGTGAACGTTAGTCAAGTGATGTTTTCGCACACACAGACCTTGTTGTCTTCGCCACTCTCGCTAAAAGAGCTTGAATAACTAACTATTGATTTTTCCGATGTTTAACTTGCGACTGATGCGGACAGTTTTGTTTTGCACGCCTTGTGTGCCCATTAGTCACGTGATGTTTTGGCACCCGTCGATCCTGTGAAATAGGTTTGAAAATAAGGTCTGAAATAGGTTTGAAAATAAGGTCTGAAATAGCTATCAAATTTTTGGTCAGGTATGAAATAGAGTAGGGAGAATCTCAGATTTTGGTCTAAAATCGAGTACGGGTTTCAGGAGGCGAGCCGCACACCCCAACCTAATTTTTCTGGGAGAACGAAAATGTTTTACTAATCTCTTTGACTATTCAAATGATGCTTATACAAACACTCTTCAATACATTCGCATGCAGTTTGATTTAGACGCAATGACACACTTGGTGACATGATGTATCATGTTTAGCTTTCGTTTTATTTCAGGGCCTCAAGTCATTTCACTCATGTGATCTAAAAGTTCATTCTCCTTACTAATACCATAGATTTTTTGTTGGCTAGTCATGAGAATTTGGTGTTATCTTAAAACAATGTCCCTCAACTGATAATAATCTTTATTCTCAATACTTGTTCACCGGAGAGTGTTTGAAATTTTGAAGAGAATTTACATAATTATAACCGTAAGGAGCGAAAGTGTTCATAGTTGACTAAAAAGTGAATAAATTATTACCTTATTATTTTGTGTTTAGATACGCCATTTCTCTTTGATCTATTTTAAAGTACAATGAATGATTTTTCCTTCTTTCAGAATCGCCAAAAAATGGTAAATGGAAATTCGGTGCCACAGGAAAGGCGTTTATTTTCTCGTTACGAAACGCCGAAGGACTGCCGCCCTTCAAAAGCAATGTAAAAGATCCTTCCAAAGCGATACGTAATAAAAAATTTGTTGGGCCTACGTTTGGAGGAAATGACATCCTAATTGATAGGATTAAGGCCATTTCATCCTCAAAATTTGGCAACAACTACATTGTCCCAACAGGGGTTCAGAACAGGTTAACTCTTCTTGCCGGAGCTTCAACATTTGAAGTAGATGAAATGGAGGTGTTTTTTCTTCTGTGATTTAAAGAGCATGTACAGAAGTACGTGGTTATTTGTTACTAGGGGTTTAAGCAACGACAACGGCGACGGCAACGAGAACGTTACAAATGTGCATATTTAGTGACCAAAAGCAAAAGCTTTGCATGCTCTGCACGTGCATCTTTTCATTTTTGTCCATTTCTTTGCCGTTGTCAGCAAAACAACAACGTAAAATGACCAAATATGAGGTTTTCTGAAGAACAGCACTTGAGGATAAATTGTCATTTTCTCTCCTAAATTAAGTGCCGTTCCAACCAGTATCATTTTTGAAGAACTACCACCGACACCTTTGTCATATTAAAAAAAGTCACGAAGCGATTAAAGTAACCTGAATTTATATTTTGAGATGAGGTTCTCCCCATTGTCATTTGATCTGAAGCTGTTTTCATGTCAGTTAAATCAGACAGTACTATTTCTGTAACCGCCTGCTTGTCGGAGAATTGTGGGCTCTTATAAGCAGTCAGGTCAACTGATCTCTAAAAGAGACTGGATCGAACAACCCATTGTCTTCACTCCCACGGTACCATCTTGTAGCCACTTTTGCGTTATAGGGTAAAGGCGGAAACTCCTTCGATATGAGGCAAAATCTTTCAAATTGGTTTTTACAACATTGCCACATTGCTTTCCTCTCACTTTTGATATTTTGTTGTGATTCGCATGAAACAATGGATGCTCGATCCAATAATTTTCGAGATCAGCAGTGGTCTCGACTCACTTCAACTGCGGTTCTTTCTGAAGTGGTTAGAAGTAGTTTTTATTCAGCGCTGACCGAAGAAATCGCCGCTTTGGAGCGAAAATGGGTGTACTCTGTGAACGAGAAAATTTTAAGAAACCAACCAATCATGTTGCTGGTCACCTTTGCGGACTCCTCCCACATATGATGTGGAATTACAAAGTGTTTTCGTCGTTGTGGCACATTTCCTATTTGACACGACTAGGCAAGACAAATTGTTCTTAAATGTTTCATTTTAGGGGAAAAAGTCTGTCCTGTATCGTACTTGCCCTTGCAATTCAAATCATATCTTAAAACTTGCTTACAAAAAAGTTAACAAGGCCGAAGCCAGTTTGAGGTAAACCGAGGCACTTGCCTAGCTCAGCCATTTTTTAAACCGTGATTCCGTTGTTGTCTGTAAAATGTACTTATCATAAACATCAAAAATATCTATGAATATAATTTAACCATGGACATTGCCTCAGTCATAATTTTTTTCTAGCTAGTAATTTTTGGTGTTAAGGGTTAAATTCTCAGTTTAGTGATTAGGGTTAAGCTCTTAGTTAGGTTTACACACTTATTTGAAACAGTTAGCATTTCAGGAGGTGTATGACAACTGCAGGCTGCCTACAAATCGCGCTGATAAACAGTGTTTAAGTCTATAAAGCACCCATTTCAAATATCGCTGAGAAGAAGTATTTAAGTCTGAGCACCATTTTAAAACGGTTAGCTTTTACTGCGACTTACGGTTAGTCTGCAGTTTGCAAGTGTCATACACTGCAATCTAGGTAAGGGATCGGCACGCATTGTAGTGATAATCAGATTGGAGTGATCACTTATTGACAGTGTTTAGTCTAAAACAACCGCTGTCTTGGTTTTTGGGCTAAGAATATTGGCTCATGGTTGGTGGAAGTAAAGCATTCTTTCACATGTAGGATAAAGGGGTTTAGTTTCTAAATAAGCTGTAGTGCTGTGTCTTTGGGGAAGTGAAATAAGAAAAGGGTTTATCAACTGAGTTGATACTGTAAATTGATCAGTGTAAAGAAATTTGAAAGCTGACGTTTCGAGTGTTAGCCCTTCGTCAGAGCTAAACCATTTTCTTTGTTTCACAAATAGAACTACTTTTCATAATGAAAAAACAGTGATATTCTTTAATCATTCCATTGGCAATACAGCTTGTATAATATACGATTCATAAATATCGGTCTCTCAGATTTTCAATTAAATAGAGCAGTATACAACTGGAAAGTAACTGCATCACAATTAAACGTAACAATGGTATTATTTGTACTGTTACAATATTAAATTAATAAACAAGAATTTATCTTGAAAGGAAATTACTCATTTTGCAAAATGACCTGTTTACAAGATACATATAAAGGAAATGTCTTCGAAATAATCGAAAGTAAGATTTTTTAGCACTGCACAGTTTTAATGTTGTAGGAGAAATAAGTCTTTGGTCTTGGTTACTACTCGAGCATAATGGTTTGCGATCGAAGTTAATTTTCCTAAAGGCATGTTGGGGTACAAGGGAGGCATTTTACCATCAATTCGATCTCTAACGAGGGACGGAGGACTATTGGAGCTGCCATTGCAATTGGTTGTTGGGCATTTTCCGTGCATAGAATGGATGTGTTGACAATTTTCTGGCTGATTTCTGCATAATTTCTTGAAACCACTTTCCTGTAATTTGATTGACTGTATGCTTGGGAAAAAACTTGAAACAGTTCCTGTTTTGGAACTACTTTCTTGTTTTTCATCTTGTGAAGAGTTCCTGTAACCCATCCCCTTCAAGTTATCATGTTGTTCCATTTTGTTAATTGTTTCGGCTTAGATCGATCTTTGTTTCCATAAAAGCGGAGTTGCTCCTCTGTTTTTTTCTTTCAAGAAATGTTCTAAATAATTTTTTTTTGTAAGTCTTTTGTCTTTAGGTGGCCTTTAAATTTCTCTATTTCTCTATAGAAATTTATTTCATGTACGCAATTGCGTTGGCGTGACTCTGCCATATGCCGGGCTCTGGTGCTGTATTGCACATTTCTGAATAAAACAAAGTTTGGACCGAGAGTAGCCTGGGGTGAGCGATGAAATATCATTTTATAAATTATTCTGGGGAATCTGCACCAATAGACCTTTTCGGGTTGTACATTTTGTTTTCCCAATACAGATCATGTGATAATACTCAGGAGGCTTGGTACTTTGTTTTGTTCATTAAAAAGAGTGCATGCAGGCATAGTCATGCTTGCATGCCCTGGATCATTTTAATGAACAAAACAAAAGACCAAACCTCCTGAGTATTATCACATGATCTGTATTGGGAAAACAAAATGTACAAGCCGAAAAGGTCTATTGCTTGCGTGTTCAAGTGGATTAAGGAGTAGGCAGCAGATTCAGAGGTAAGGAGCTCAAGATCAACTTCTGGTGACAACACAGAGGTTTTCACAAATATGTGTGCGTCTTGAAGAATATGAAATGGGCATAAGTGGTATCCAAGGGTGGGGAAGAATGGAGGTATGGAGAAAGGGTTTAGGTAAGTAAAAAGGAGGAAAAGATGTCTGGTTTGGAAAAACCCAATCTCGTACCCAGAGTCCTCGGGCTTTTTGGTCAGCGGGTGAGCGCCCGGAGAGACTCTGGGATAATGGACTCCATTTTCCCAGAAAACGTGGGTTCCGGTCTTATTGCGCATGCTTGAGTTTAAACGGAAACACAAAAGAGAAAACAGTACTGACAGTAGAAATAGCGTGTTTAAAGTGTTCGAGAAACAAAACTTTGGCCTTACTCACCATAAAAGAAATTGGAGAAACGACTCCATTGAGGATACCTAAACTTCGAGCCAGGATTCGAGCTAGGATCTAAGCCAGGATTCCAGCCAGGATTCCAGCTAAGATGAGCTTTCTCCGCTATTTATTCTCGAATCTCTCGGTAAGGTCAGGTCTCGAATCGGTTGGGTTAGGTCTATTTAGGTTGGTTCTAGTCTAGTTAGGGTTAGGGTAGGTCTCGGTTAGGTTAGGTTAGGTCTCGGTTAGGTCTCGAATCCTGGCTCGGATCCTGGCTCGAATCCTGGCTCGGATCCTGGCTTTACTCTTACTTTATCTCGACTCTATTGGCTTGCTGTAAAAGCGAGTGAAGATAAAACTTTAAATTATGACGCTTTCGGTAAGTGTATTTTTAGTGTTTCAGCGTGCATTCCATCGTGCAGAATACCATCGATAGTGCAAGCAGCATGATCAACAAATTTGTGTGGAAGCGACGGCAATGTCCTCTTCTACTACAATTTTATGTTTCCGTAACTCTGAATGACTTCGACAAGACCTTCTTTTACGGATTTCTCTCCAAAGAGACTGATGTAAAGTTTTCCCACGGTACTTTTGCAACAGTTTTTGACAGCGTGGGAAAAAAGACAATTCAAAGCCCGTCGTTTCATTATTTTTGGGATTTATATATTTCTGAGATAGAAAAAACAAACAGCACTGAAACTAGTTTTAGATTTTAAATCTCCCTCTAAATTCTGGTGTTTAAGACTTACTTACCGACTTCCTGTCGGACTCCCATTGTTATGCAAGCGACCAATCAAAAAAATAATTTATATCCATGATCCCAGAGTCTCTCTGAGCGCTCACCCGCTGACGAGGACTCTGGGTACGACATTGGGAAAAATCCAAACCAAAAACAAAATTAAACCTCAACATAGTGACTAAAAATATACTATGATGACTGACTCTTACACATGAAACTTGTGTTCTAATTTAGACACAACCGTTGTTTTGTTTTATAATTTTTGCTGAGGCAGTGTTGGAAATACTAATGAATCGACTCTGTACAAGTCTTTTGCTTTCGTTGAACAAGACAGTCGATGATTTTTAGATTTTTATTGGGAATACCTGGGATAGTGCAGTTGCGTTAAGGAATCCGTGGAAATAGATAATCATGTTTTGTGATTACATATAATTACTTAACTAAACCTCTTGGATCACTGAGATGCAGTGTGCTTTTGCTTTCATCTATCAAAAAATTACAATTTAAAGGCCAAAAATGCTGGGAAATGCCCTTTCTGGTGTTTTGTTTTCAAATATTTTCAAGAGGTGGGGGGTGGTGCCTCACACACCCATGGCCCCAGTCCCCGCCCCTGCAAAGAACGGGCTTTCACCCGTCCAATGCGTTCCCCCGAATTTCAAAATACAAGTTGCTTAAGATCTTTGCACTCCCTCAGTTTTTCCGGGCCTGCTACGGCTCTGTATTGCCGATAGCAAATAGGCCTTATTACGGTTTTGGAAGCCATCTGGACGGGTAGGCAAACATGTCCGAAATAACAGTGTTTTTATGGGAATCTGCGTTAAAATAACTTGAGAAAACCTTCACTGTAGAAACATCTGTGAAATGGTAAAATTTAGTTGCTAACCACAGGATTTTACTGTCAAGATTTGAAGGTCCTACGTGTTCTAGAATTTGGCCAGCGAAATTTGAAATTTTGTCATACAATTGCTTGATTATTTACATTTCTCTATTTGAAATTACAAGACATGTTTCGACAGAAACTTCTGCCATCTTCAGTTGATTAATGTTCTCACATTGTCACGTTTTATGTACGTTCCGTTGTTACTGGCATAATTAGCACTTTTTCCATACTTATAAATTCAACTTAACGCTTTGTACATTTATAATCAACTGAAGATGGCAGAAGTTTCTGTCGAAACATGTCATGAATTTCAAAAGTTCCGTCGTTTTCTTTAAATTTCTCTATTGTTATTGGTGTCCCTAGGGGTTGGTTAAAAACGTTCTATTAGGCTCTCTTGCTTCGATGACCACCAAAAATTAGAAATTTACAGTAAACTTTTAACTTGTTACGCTCAGTGAGACATGCGTCTGTGGGAAAAAACTACAGGCAAATGTAAAGGAAATTTAAGATTTCGCTGGGCAAGTTCCCGTAATAAGGCCTATTAAACGGGTCATTAGTTCGCCTTCTCTTGGCATTTATAAATATTGGCGTTGCCGCGTCGTGTTTCATTCGACATTTTAATTCTGGTTTTTACGCCTTAAATTAGCACCAGGGATAATATTGTAATTACAAGTGACTTGTTAAATAAGTAAAAATTATTCGCTGAAGGCGATCGCGAGTTGAATATTCACCCAGCCTGAGGTGATTAATTGTTTTAATACAATTACATAGGCAATTCTTTTAAAAATATGCATTTTCTCTAAAACAATTAATTTCTTTGTCTGTTACCTCGACAAAACGGCTTGCGGCCAATTTGAAAAACCGCTTAGGTGATTACCGAGTAACAATCACCTCTTTGGCAACCAATCAGCGCAGAGAGTTTTCAATAATTACCTATTTAAATGTCTTTCCACTTCTTTAGTAATTACTTCAAAAACGGGAGACACCCAGTTGTCAAAAACGTGCATCCTCAAATAACGCGAGCACTTCCTTTAAGACAGTGGAGGTCTCATTTCTGTATCGATTCAGACTGATCACCATGTCATGAGCTAATGCTCATCAAGAAAGCTGTTTTAAAGTGTTTAAAGCCAAGAAAATGAATACCGATGGCCTCAAAATATATCTGACAACCGTTCGCCTCGCTCTGGCAATTCTCCTTTCAAAAGCACTTGTTAAAGGTGATAAAGGTGTTATGATTAATTTTCTCCTCTCTTTTTCTAGATCTATCCTATCGTGACCAATTCAGCTATTTTCACTGTCTTTCTCATAGTTAACTTAATGTATTTCAGAGGCTTTGGCGCTCAAGGAAGTCAGTGGTGGAACACGGATTTCAGGTGTCCGTTATGCAAACTTCATTCAAGACAAATTCGCGTACCTAAATATCACCCCTGTTCGTAAAAGGCTCGTTGAACGAAGTATCCAGTGCGCTTTGTCGTGTTTGGATACTCTTCCATGCTTTTCATTTAACCTGGCAGCCCTTCAGGACAACAACGATAAACTGCTGTGTGAACACCTTCCTTCTGACAAGTACAATAACTCAGATCAGTTTGTTGCCAGCAAAGTTTTCCACCACTTCAGCATCTTGGTGAGTTCAAAATATTTCCCGCAAATACGATACGAGAATTTCATATCATTGAAATGACCAAGTTTTTCAAAAGCACAATTTTATCCCGAAATATAATAGCAGTTTGTTTGAAAGGTTTGTGTCGTTGGGTTGCAGTGCATGCTCTGTGCAACTTTTTTTCGCCGTTTTGGTTTGTTGTCTCTTTTTACGACTGAGACAAGTTGCACGAAGAAACTCTCTGAGTTTCCGTGCATGCCTTGCCATTCAAGTCTAACAGGTAACAATGCCCGAAGGCGTAAAGTATATCTTTTTAACAGGAAAATTAGTGATAGGCAGTTGCAGGGGAGACTTTCTAAGGAACAAAAAGTAGTTGTAACACCTGATAGACTTTAAGTAGTACAACAAATTGCAAATTTGTTGCTCGGAATGGTTTTTACTACTCCAACATCTAATGAGTTGAGAAAGACACTTCTAAATAGATCAAGGTCATGAAATTATTAGTTGGAATATGAACCACTTTTCCGAAAATTCTATAACATGAGAAACACCAGAAGTGTTCAGTGGAACAAATTATTGCGACGAGCTGTTGCGAAGGCTTAACAGACTTGATTGGATAGAAATGATGAGCCTATGACATACTGAAAGGTAAAATAAAGATTCTAAACTGACAGGAAATCATTGAGACACCTGGCAGACTTGAAAGGGGAAGGTTTGTATGCTTGTGACAGTAAAGTTTAAATCGTTAACGTTTGCAACGATTGAAAATATTTTTGTATTTAGTCACCGTGTAGCAGTTGGCGTTGCAATGGCAATGGAAAGTGTGTGGCTCTCTACGCAGAAAACAGTTATCTTTGCATCTGCAAAACTGGATTCATCGGTCAAAACTGCGAAAACGGTAAGAAAACCTCCTGACAAACTAAAATGATTGATAAGTCTTGTATGAGTTGAGGTTTTGAGGCCACTGCTTAGTAGGATAACTTTACCAACTTAACTATTTAAAACTGTTATTCATTGTTTTTACTGAGCGTTTCCTTACAATGTTTGAGTGTTATAAGGGTGCGAATAACGAATAATTGATTTCTCCCAGGGTAGGGATGGGAGGCAAATCCTATATGAAAAGAACGGGGGTGCTCGTCGGAAATTTTGAAAAGAACCCCTACGAAGTACCAAGATCCCGTCTTGTGGGCGTTGAATGAGGTTTCTTTCACCCCTAAGAGGTACCAAATTATGGGTTTTAAATACACAAAATTAAAAATTAGTTAATTGTCAAATGTCTCCTGTTAAACCTCTTCGGCTCAGTACCCTGTGGACCCGTTTTGAGGTTGAACACCCTGGATTTTTTAGGGAGTCTAAAAAACAACAAGACATCTTTTCTTCCCTTCTACTCACCTATCCCTCCCTGATCCTCTCCAGTACTTCTATCATACCCAACCCTCCCTTTACAATGTTCCTTGAAGATGTCAGTATCCTACTTTTAATTTCAACTTAGTTCGAAATTAAGCTGAATTTAAATTTAACTGTAAAAAATACATGCAACTTGGCTGGTGGAAATGTCACGGTATAACTTTTTCAGCAGCGCACAGGGAGGAGGGTGGGGGGGGGGGGGGGGAGGGGATTTATGTCTTGAAAGGATGGGAGAAGGCGGGAATAAGGGTGTATTAACTGGAAGGGAAGTGTTACCGCCAGTGCATTATTGCCAATGAAATGTAAATTGTATGCTACTCAAAAACGCGACATTAAAGTGATTGAAAATATATAATTTTCGCACAATTGTCAAAATTTAATTGTCGCGAAATATACGCACACGAAAATCGCGAATAAACATGTCGCGAAAATTTCATGTAATTAGGTACTATGAATTCACCCATTACGTAATGATAAACCTTGGAATTGAATATCGGCCCTCATGCAAACCGGACCGGAATTTTTCTCGAGAAAAGGTAATTTCATTTTTCACTAAGCCAGTAATAGCAACGACCAAGAGATGATGAGGAGAGAAAACACATTCCCATGCTCCATAATTTCTTTTCCAATCTGTTTTAAGTTTCGCGCCATGCTGTAAAAGTTATTTTGGTCTGGTCTAATCTCGTACCCAGATCTCAATCTGTCATTGGAAATGACCGTGGGAGATGTGGGAACGAGATTAGCTCTCGTCCCCATGGTCACGCTGCCAATGATAACCAATTAGGTGTCTTCTTAAAGTAACCGCGCATCATCTCCACAAGCTAAATTTATGTTGGAAAAAAATATCATTGGAAGAGAACCATACATGGCGAATGTGTTCTCTCCACTCATGCTCTCTAAAGATTGGGGAATGCCACACGTTTCCATACACGGTTCTGGGCGCTGTATCATCTTATTTAACGATACTTGCAAATATTTACTCACATAACTTAATTTCTTTTCAAATTACTTGCCAGCTATGATGAATTCAGTGATATTAGCCAGTGATGGATTTTATCTGCGCCATCTTGCAATGTTTCTGTCGCCTGTCATTGGAGATGATTCCCCGGTGGGAACTCTGTTACAGAAGCTCGACCCACGGAGCTCATGATACAACTTTTCACAGATATTGCGATGGAAAAAACAACACGGTTACAATTGTCAAGAAAAACGATTTCGTGTTTGGAGGATTCACAGATATCCCTTGGGGTGGGTATTCAATGTTCAGCTATCTTTAAATCACGGTTTTACGTTACTGCAATAAATTTCTTGTTTTATTGTATACACGCGATTTTAAAGGATTTCGTCGCTTCTAAACATCGAAGTTATTTGCTGCCAGAAGAGCAACAACATATCAGATAAATCACATGAAACCATGTTGTCTCGCAGTGATGAGCGCAAATTTCTATTGCGTCGAGAAGCCTGAAAAATTTTCAGGACTTCAACGGGATTTGAACCCGCGAGCTCGCGATACCGGTGCGATGCTCTAACCAACTGAGCTATGAAGCCACTGACGTTGGGAGCTGGTCACTTCTGAGTTCACAACTTCCCGTGATAAGTAATTATGAGTGAAAGATATATATGAAATACATCATATATTGCACTGCGGGTATGAAATCAAATGAAACCACGTTGTCTCGCAGTGATGAGCGCAAATTTCTATTGCGTCGAGAAGCCAGAAAAATTTTCAGGACTTCAACGGGATTAAAACCCGCGACCTCGCGATACCGGTGCGATGCTCTAACCAACTGAGCTATAAGGCCACTGACGTTGGGAGCTGGTCACTTGAGACGGCGATATGGTCACGTGATACTGGGCACACATGGAGGGTTGGACGTACGTAGGGTCATACGGTGACCCAAACCAAATTTTCTCGCACAGATGGTTTACCATATTTTCTTACAATTGTGCTCTGCTATGAAAGGTCCTTCGACAGGAATGAAAGGAACGCTCAAAAAATCCAACATTGAAGTGGTTTTGAATCCATCACCTCTGCGATACCGGTGCAGCGCTCCACAAATTGATCTATCAAGCCAATTGGGGGCTTGTCATTATGTGCGCTCGTAATAAATTCATGGAGGGGGTGGATATGAAGAGACTATTGTAATAAATGGAAGACAAAAATATGCGGTTTAATTTCTTCTTTTTGAAGGTCAATTACATGTAGTACTGCACTGGGATTTTTATTAGAGATAATAGGAGAAAATCTCATTCAAACCAAGTAATATGAAAGGGCATCTAAACGTCATCACCTGTCCCTTAATCGTGATCTTCTTTACTACACTAACCCCCCCCCCCCCCCCATCCCGGGGGTGTGCTCCCTTATATGTGCTATCTAGGTATGTGCGGCCCCAAAGGGTGTGGTTTTTATCCGTCTTGGTCTGAAATAGGGTATCGATTTTGAACATTTTGGTCTCAAATAGGGTATGGTTTGTTCACTTAAGTCATAATTGGGTGTGTTTTTTAGAAGAATCTTCTTCTTTGAATTAATTCATCATTAGGCGATAACAGGATTCCATGACCCGGAGCCTACAACTCTATTGCGTTCGTGTCAAGGCGTTTTCACAGACCGACCTATTTTTAGATTGAATTTCTCGCAAATGCGACTCCCACCGGAGCCCGATGACCAATTACAAGAAACTAACCTGACGTCATAGGGTCACCGAAGCGGAACTGCCTTAGTTTTTTGACGGAAAAGGTACTCTAAAAATAGATCGGTCTGTAAAAATGCCGTGACATATATAAGCCCAGTATATGGGTGTTGTAGGCTCCGGGTCATGGGTTCCTGGTGACCTTCAACAAAGCTCTTCTCAAATTATTAAGCCAACCGTGTTACAACTGAAATAGATCTGAAAATAAGGTGTAAAATAGGTATACAATTTTTGGTCAGGTATGAAATGGGGTAGGGAGAATCTCAGATTTTGGTCTGAAATCGGGTAATGATTTCAGAAGGTTGGCTGCACACCCCAACCCAATTTTTCTGGGAGAACCATTACGAAAATGTTTTACTAATCCCTTTGACTTTTCAAATGCGCAAAATGGTGCTTACACAAAAACTCTTTGACACATTGGCATTTTTTTTTTCGACGCAACGGGACACTTGGTGACATGATGTATCATGTTTAGCTTCCGTTTTATTTCAGGGCCTCAAGTCCTTTCACTCCTGTGATCTAAAAGTTCATTCTCCTAACTAGTGCCATAGATTTTTTTGTTGGCTAGTTATGGGAATTTGGTGTTATTAGAAAACAAAGCCCCTCAACTGATAATAATCTTCATTCTCAATACTTGTTCACCGGAGTGTTTGAAATTTTCAGGGGAATTTACGTAATTATCACTGTAAGGAGTCAAAGTGTTGCTAGGTGACTAAAAAGTGAATAACTTATCCTCTTATTATTTTCTGTTTAAATACGCCATTTCTTTTTGATCCATTTTTAAGTACAATGAATGATTTTTCCTTTCTCAGAATCGCCAAAAGACGGTAAAGAGAAATTCGGTGCCACAGAGAAGGCGTTCATTTTCTCGCTACGAAACGCTGAAGGACTGCCACCCTTCAAAAGCAATGTCAAAGATCGTTCCAAAGCGATACGTAATCGTAGTTTTTTGGGTCCTACCTTTGGATATGAGGATATCCTAATTGATAGGCGTTCGGCTGATTGGGCCAGTTCATCCACAAATTTTGGAGACAACTACATTGTCCCAACAGGGGTTCAGAACAGGTCAACTCTTCTTGCGAGAGCTTCAACATTTGGGGTAGATGAGGTGGAGGTGTTTTTTCTTCTGTGAATTAAAGCACATGCACAGAAGTACGTAGTTATTTGCTATTAGGGAGCTTAAGCAACGACAATGGCGACGGCAACGAGAACATCACAAATTTGCATTCTTAGTGAGCAAAAGCAATGGCTTTGCACGCTCTGCACGTGCATCTTTTCATTTTTGTCCATTTATTTGCCGTCTTCAGCGAAACAACAACGTGAAATGACCAAATTTGAGGTTTTATGAAGAGCGTCAGCACTTGAGGATAAATTTTCATTTTCTCCCCTAAATTAAGTGCCGTTCCGGCCAGTGCAATTTTTGAAGAACTACCACTTCCTTGTCAGATTAAGAAGCATGAAATAGTCACGAACTGATTAAAATGACGCGAATTTGTATTTTGAGATGACGTTCTCATTGCTAGTCGCCGTTTTCGTTGCTCAAGCTCGCTATTGTCATGTGATCATCTGAAGCTGTTTTTATGTTAAATCAGACAGCACTCTTTCTGTAACCGCCAGCTTGTGGCGAACTGTGGGCTCTTATAAGCAGTCATGTCCACTGATCTCTAGAAGAAACTGGATCGATCGAACAGCCCATTGTCTTCACTCTTGCGGTGCATCTTGGCCACTTTTGCGCTAAAGCTTCGTATAGACCGTGAAAGTATGTGAATTAAGAAAGAGTTACAGGAAACTCAACAATGGACAACTTCTGGGAAAAACTGTAATTGCCCTGAGCGGGATTTGAACCCACGTCCCCCTGATCACTAGTCTGGGGTGATGACCACCACACTATCAGGACAACCATGCTGGCAACATGGCTGATTAATCACTTAATGTGTGGAATTTACGTGTGACTCCCTAAGGGCCAGTGATCAGGGGGACGTGGGTTAAAATCCCACTCAGGGCAGTTACAGTTTCCCCCAGAAGTTGTCCAGTGTTGAGTTTCCTGTAACTTTCTCTCAATTTCTCCTCAACTTGGACTGTGAATCCATTTGCGATCCTCCTGGGGGTGATACGTTGTTGGCTCAAGAGATCTACTTAACTATGGTTTTTTTGAACATTGCCACATTGCTTCCTCTCACTTTTGATAGTTTATTCTGCTTCGCATGAAACAATAGATGCTCGATCCAGTCTTTTTCGAGATCAGCAGTGGTCTCGACTCACTTCAACTGCACTTCTTTCTGAAGTGGTTAAAAGTAGTTTTTATTCAGTGCTAGTTGACCGAAGGAATCACCGTTTTGGAGCGAAAATAGGTGTCTCCTGGGAACGAGAAAATTGAAGAAACTAAACAATCATGTTGCTGGTAACCAGCCCTCGCTTTGCGGACTCCTCCCGCATATCATGTAGAATAGGATATTTGCTTGATGACGCTATTTGACTAAAAGTACCAGAATCCTTAAGGTTTTGCTTGTCGCATACTAATTAGAGCTTTTGTTATTTTCGCCCCACTGGGAAATACAAAATTTAAATCAGAAAAGAAAAACAAACTGAATTCTGGTAGTTGTAATCAAATGACGCCATCGTGAAAGTTGCAGGCTTAATACAATTAAAGTGCTTTTGTAGTTGTGACACATTTCCTATTTGACACGACTAGGCAACACGAATTATTCTTAAATGTTTCATTTTACGGGAAATAGCCTGTTTTGTATCGTACTTGCCCTTGTAGTAAAATCTGCAGTTATTCATTAATTTATTTCTTTACTTTTTTTAAAACTGGAAACTCATTAAAGTTAAAGTTAGGCAGCAATCCCTCTTTCCTCCACATTACCAGGAGCCTAGCTACAACTCCAATACTAGGTCTATGTTACGTCTATGTAACGGCATTTCCAAAGAAAAGATCAAGCCACTTTTAGACGAGTTCTTAAATAGTCTGGCTTGCCCGAGTTACAATGCTCAATTCCATGGGTACTAATTTTTCATGCAAGACTTGGGATTGGCTGCAAAGGTCTGGTTTCACGGGAAAATCATTCTAAAAATAACTCGGTCTGTAAAAACGCCCTTCCACAAATTCAATGAAGTCGTAAGCTTCTATAGTCATGGGCTTTTGACATTATACAATGGAGGAAAAAGAGGACTTAAAGCTTTATTTAAAGCTTTTTTGTTGTATAAATGAGTGATGTTAGCAGTAGTGTATATTTAGTGAAATTTGTTGGCTGGCAGAAGCATAGTCAGTATCTGCGTAGTTCGTATATACAGTGGAACCCCGCCTTAAGGCCACCTCAGTAATACGGTCACCTCGTTATTGCGGCCACTTCTTTTTTGGCCCGGCAAAACGGCCTTACATTCTCTTAAAGAAAACCCTCGTTAATGCGGTCACACGCTCATACATACGGCCAACGTCCACAATTCTAAATCCCAAACACTCAGTAGAATCCTCTGTAATTTCACCCCGTTAATACGGCCACCTTTGCTAATTTAAGCAAAACAAAATGCCTGTGACACGGTAATCGAACATCCGATTTAATTTACGAAGTACTGTCAGCAACACTCCTCCCTGCTTTACGGTCACGCAATTTTTTTTAGGCCCGTTGATGACCGTATTAATGGGGTTCCATAGTAGAAATAGATTCGTATTATACAACCCTCTTATATAAACATCCTAGTATACCAGCTTTTCAGTGATTGGGCAACTGGTATAAGCTGTACTAGTCATAGTGTTAGTAGATTTATAAGTAAAGTTTGTAATGTACGTAATTTGTTTGTAAAAAATAAAAGTTAAAAAAAGGTGGAACAAAAGGCTGCTATCGATAATAAATAACCGGCGTTTCAAAAAAATATTCCTTTACACTCTTTCCATTTTTGTCAGTCGTTCTAAGACGATAAAAAAAGGTAAAGTCTGCTACGAGGCTAGAAGGCCCATCAAGCCTGCGCTTATCTCCGGTTACTGTAGCATGAAGCGACTAGGAGTATTTCAACTCCCCCCTCGATGGGATGCTAGTCCATCGCAGGGTTACCCCCGGCATTAGATTCGCCGGTACCCATTTATACACCTGGGTGGAGAGGGGCACCGTAAGAGTAAAGTATCTTGCCCAAGAACACAACACAATGTCCCCGGACCCGAACCCGGACTACTCGATCCGGAGCGAGCGCACTAACCATGAGGCCACCGCGCCTCCCACTTCTAAGACGATAAATCTGACATAAAGTTGACCCGCAGAAACAAATGACAATAACAAAATTCAAATTCGGCAATAGACCTCTTTAGCTTGTACGTTTTGTTTTCCCATTTCAGACCACGTGATGTTACTCTAGGGAACAGTTTCTTTCAAAGGTCGTCTTATGCACGTGCATTTGTATGCAAACTTATGAAAAAAACAAAAGGAAAAATTCTCGTGGGAACATCACGTGATCTGAAATGGGAAAACAAAACGTACAAGCTAAAGGCCTGTTTAAACGGTTTCAACATTTGCTTCAACCTGCATTCAACACTTTGTTGAACCAAATCTAGGGTGCGTTTGAACAGGTCGTGCAACATTGTTGAAAGGGTAAAAAATGTTGAAAGCTTGTTGAAGCGTGTTGAATCAAGTTTAAATCGGTTTCAACTTTCACTCAACATCTATTCGACTTCTCCTTCGTTCTCGAAAATGTTGAATGGTGTTGAAACCGTTTTGAACACTCTGTTCAACAATAGCCGAACACACGCATGCTCACATCAGATGGCAAAATTCAATATGGCGTAGTTTATCTGGACGAGAGAGATTGGTTTCTAGTTCTTAGTTCCTCGCAATCAAATCTCGCGAAAGTGTTGATTCTTTTGTTGGTGCAATGTTGTAACCGTTTGAACGGTCACCGCACAACTTTGCTTTTGCGTCCGACATTTGCCCAACATCCGTTCAACTTTAATTGAACGAATGTTGGTCAAATGTTGAAACCGTTTAAACGGGCCTTAAATCGGTCAATTCTGGCTGTCATGGAATATTCCGCAATGATCATCAGCTGACAGCCGCAGCCTATAGCGACGATATCTAGGTCACAAATTTTCTCGTATAGTAATTGGCTCTGTGGTGATATGATATGCAAAATATATTAAAACACGCTTTGGTTGGGAAATAGTGCGTACAAAAATTCCACTATCGTCTGCAGAGCAGTTTGATCTCTATTTTCAGTGAGGATAGTGTTTATTTCACGACCGCACAATCGAAGTATTGAATACAGGCTCAAGGCTTCTCTTGCTTAGTTAGGGCCGACAAAGCAACATACATACATAGGATTTTATGGTGGGCTTGTTTGCAGTCTGAAGGAAACCGATGCTTCAACGAGACACAAGTGAACGCAGAGCAAAGTTTCTTGGATTATTTCAAAATCTAAAGAACTGTATGCCGCAAGAACTCTTTGTGTAGCAATAACTAATCCGACGACAGCATTTGCATACCAGCTTAAAGTGCCCCGTTTCTTTCGGCCTTATTCTGCTACAAAATATGCCGTTGGGTTAAGATTACTATGTATAATTGACAAAGAACATTGATAACAAACCCCTAAACGTAAAAATGTTCGGTTCCAAAGAGTCCTAAAATTTGGCCGCAATCACTAAGCCCGCAATAGACCTTATTCACGATGGCCGCCATGTTGGATTTGCTATTATCATGCAAATTAGCTACACACTTCTGAGGGGGCAAACAACACAAGTTCGAGATGTTATAACGAACATCTTAGCTACACAGATGATTTGTCTCACGTCCATTGAATGTTTATCACCTAAGTAATAAAATAGAATGATTACACAAGGTACTTCGATGATTTTTTTTAGTGAAAAATGAGCACTTAACGAAGTAGAAAGTCAAAATGTCAAAGGCAATGAAAAGATATAAAATTATTATGAAAGGTACTTAATTCTAAATTCTGAAATGTACTTTCAGTAATGTTATTTCAATATTTCGAGCAGCCGATTTTCCGCGAATTGCCTTTTTTCCAATGTTTGCCCCCCCCCCAGCATTACACATGGCTAATTTGCATGACAATTTGAAAACCAACATGGCGGTTATCGTGAATAAGGCCCATTGAAAATAAAATTTCTTAATCATGACGTCAGAGGCTCAACATTGGAGTTCAATCTCTATGTTTTAATTGCACTTTGTAAGAATTGCCTAGCGTCTCCGAAATCGAAATGTAAGATTATTTCAGTGAATCCAGTGAAAGCAGTCAAGAACAATCTTCCGAGGCCTCAGAAGACAGTTTTGTTTGAGCGAGCGAAGACTTCTTGCCTTACGACGAAAATATCGAGCCTATTACCACGGAGCCAGAAGCGGCTGAAGATCCGGAGCAAGTGCATGGCCCAAGAAGAAGAGGAAGACGAGATTCTATGGAGTAGATTGTCTGGGGAAGAAGACGTCGAACACTGCTTTTCAATTATCTTTGTTATATTTGTGTCGCTTGTAGACAGGAAACGTTTTTGTGGGCCGTTAACTATAGTGGAAAGATTTACACAATCTACGTTACAAATTTCACTTCCAGACATGTACATGCATTGAACTATCCACGAAAATTTGCTTGCCTTGTCATATCAATTAGATCATTTTCCCACTCTTAGCTCAGGTGCAATTGTTCCAACTGCTCGCTAGAGTTTCTTGTAAAACCTTAAGAGTGCAGATGCTGTATGCAAGTTGACCGATGCGTTGAAAGAATGGAAGAGTTCGGCAGAGGAACACATTTGTACACTTTAGCCTTTTATACAACATCCTCGAGATCAACTGTTCTGAGATCGCAGTTTTCGTCTCTTATGTATGCAACTTTTATAAACCAGTGAAAAGAAAAAAAGGAAAAATTTCATGAGTTCATACTCACCTTTTTATGCGATCTTGCGGAGTATGGCTTCTCCGGTCCCTTCTTCCGTACGGTCGGACTAGCATGAGGACGGATTTTCCGCTTGGATCTACCAACGTGAAGGACCCTCTCTTTAAAATGTTCAGAACAGACGCCAAAAATACCTCGCGGTCGAAAAAATCAATGCCAATGATCCCCCTCGGCTCCACTTGCAGAGCTACGATGCAAAGAAATCCCAGCACTATGGTTTGAAGTATTGCTAAAGCCTTGCACTGTATAGCGACTTGACGGCATTTTTTAGTTCGACAGGGCAACCAGAGTACAGTGAATGAAATAGTTTGTTGTTTGTTAGCACCTTGAAATCAATATTAAAAGCAAGGTGAACACACCATAACACTAACCCGGTGTGGCCAATACATCAAGCATGTGCACAACCATTTCACCTGGTCAATAGCCCTTTTCACGATTAGTTTTACGTTTTTGCATTACAATGTAATCTAACGTGGATGCGAGGCAATTGCGGGTTAAAACTACAAAATAGCCCGAAATTGCTTCACATACATGCTATATTATATTGTAATGCAAATGAGAAAAACTAACCGTGAAAAGGGCTATTGGCAATCATGGACAGCTGTTTCGGCCTTGTTAAGCCTCGTCAGCTTGCCATAACCAACTTACCAGGTGGGAGTCTCTTTTTTTTTAATTTCAATAGCCCAGCTCTTGCATTGCAAAGTGATGTATTCATTTTTTTCGCCAAGTATAAATAATGGTTTTAATCTTTCAAGACTTTCTCTTTGTTCACGTTTGCCGTGGTATGATAGTCTCATATCGAAGAGTTTATGTCGTTTATAGCATGCTCTGCAAGTGAATAGGCCATTTCCGAGTTCATGTCTGCTTCCTTTCCAAAGCGAGTCTAGGTGCGAAGTTTTTGAAATGGTAATTAGTTCTACTTTACATATGAATGAAAACTAATTTTCATAACAAAAACTTGGCACTTAGACTCGCTTTGAAGATGAGGCAGGCTTGAACTCAGAAATGGCCTATTAACGATTACCTCAGAGAAAGCGAAGTCTTTATTCTTTGATTGCATCTGACGTCACAGCGGCCATGTTGGTGTAAAGAACAATTTAGCGAAAAAGTCTTTTGGGAATTTGACTCTATTATTATGCAAAACTTGAGCTGCATGTTTTTATTGTTTTGGCACCAACATGGCGGTCTCATCACATGAGTGCGATCAAAGAATCAAGCGCTTAAAACAACTTGGAACGTCAAAAGAATTATCATACTTAATAAACCTTTCTAAATCCTTAATTAAAGGTATTGTTTGTTGAAAAATAGTCATAATTGCAGTATTCCTATCTACGATTTCTCCCCTTTCGACTCTATAGATGGTTTCCAATCACGTGTTATGATGGCCTTGTTGGTGCACAAAACAATAGTAAATTATGGCTCATGTTTTGCATTATAATAAAGTTAAATAGGCCATTTCCGATTTCATGCCTGCCTCGTCTTTAAAGCGAGTCTAAGTGCGAAGTTTTTTTTTTTATGATAATTAGGTTTCATATGTAAAGTAGAACTAAATACCATCACAAAAACTTGGGCACTTGAACTCGATTTGAAGAGGAGGTAGACATGAACTCGAAAATGGCCTATTCCCAAAAGACCTTTTTCCCTATTGTTCTGTGCTTCAACATGGCAGCGATGACATCACGTGAAAAATATCACAGCTGTCATGTTCATACAAAACAAAAAAGGAGAAAAAGTCCTTTGGCAATTTGTGCACCAACACGGCCGTCTTATCACGTGATTAAAAACCATCTATTTTATGTTGTTGTGAGAAGGGAAGGTAGGATTTTCAAAATGAGGTAATTAGTATACAGCAAGAACAACAAGAGTCCTAAAATGGTCCCTTGAGGGGCATCACAATTTAAGGACGACACAACCCAAAGATAGGCCTCATCGCGTATAGCGCAGTAATATAATTTAGGGTTAGGGTTAGGGTTAGGGCTAGGGCTAGGGCTAGGGCTAACGCTCTCTTTAGGTATAGGAGGACAACAGTATTGACCATACCAATGACTATAGGTGATAGCAGGCGTGTGATTGATAGCAACTAAACACGAGGAGAGTGGTTTGGAGTATTTTGGAAGTCGCTAAACACATGCTGCCCCCCTTCTAGGACAGCTAAAGCCCATGATATATTTTTTAAGGCATAAACGCGCGACAGATAGAGTACCGTCTGAATTTATGTTTGTTACCTCATATGATTCAAAATGCTGATTGCATAGATATTTTAGTCTTGTTCCTAAGACTTGATATGTTTTGGGGAGCATTCAATTCCACCAGAATTAAGCTTCTCTTAAAAGTTTGGATAATTTCATGTAATGGTCTTATGGTGTGCGCACGCACTTTAAACCGACAGAAACTTTCAAGTTCACGCACTTTACCTTCTGTCACCCTCTGGGGGCCAGGTAAGGCTTCATCAAAGGCCAGGCCCCGGGGTTACTCACACCTCACTATTCACTGAAAACCAAATTTGAAGAAAACAATGCACAATTTAAACAAAGAATACGTCAAATGCCCTCATCTGAAGTCAGTCAGTTTTAAGTCGCTGTTACAGGTTGAAACGTTTAGCAACGGCGCTGCGAAGCAAGTTTTAGCAGGCATTGTGCTTTTTAACATGGTCGGTTTCATGAAACGTTTTGAAATTCCGTTGCGAGACAGGTTTCACGAAGTGGTTTTACACGGTGAAAATCTGTTTTTATCACCACTGCGATCGTTGCAACAGTTGCAGAAATACGTAGAAAGCGGTTCTACTTTTCGTGAAACTTTACTCGCAACGGAAGTTCAAAACGTTTCTCGAAAACCGACCATGATGCACGGTGCAAAGCCTGGTGAACTTGTTTCGCAGCGCCGTTGCAGCTAACACTTCCAAAGTATAAAAGCGGCTTTGAAAAAAAAAAGCGCACAAAAAGATTTTGCCATTTAGTACAGAATATTGCCCATCGTGCAGTGCCTAATCTCAAATAGATTTTAAACGACAACTGGGATCTCATAAAAAAACAGCCCTAGCTGATAAATCTTTTTAAATCCTCCCCTTATTTCGTATAGAAAAGGGAGATCTTTGAAAGATGTACTCGTTAAAGCAAAACTCTGAGGGTCTTATAAATTCCTATCTCTATTAATAGGAGTGGCGTTTGGCCACGTCATGCGAAGTGACCCCTGATGACTGACGTTTTATGACACCGGAGGTGATTAAAGACGGAAGTCAGGTCTGTCGCTAACCGGCCGGTTTCATCCGAGACTATGAGTTAAAGGCCTCATCTGAAAACGTGGGATAAAATAGGCAGACTGTTTTGAAGACCAGGCACATGACGTGCTTTAAAGAAAATATTATGCCTTAGGCAACAAAGAATTTTCAAAGGGCGCAAGAGTGCCATGATAAGTTTATGCTTGGAAGATTGCTTGTTAGTAATATCAACTAAGGCGGCGTTGTCGGTAAAAAAGACAACACGCTGATTTGCCATAAGATCCCCCCACAAATGCACGGAAAGGGTAATGGGGAAGAGTTCGAGACAAGAGATATTAAGTGAACTCCACGATCCAGGCCACGCGCCATAAAACCAACGAGAACCAAAAGCCGCGCCATAACCTTTTGAGCCCGCTGCATCGGTGAATAGTTGCAGCGTGACTGACGTTTCCCAGCGATCGGATAAGAAAAAGGCCCTACAATGAAAATTGTTTAAAGATCAAGCCACAGCTTGATGTCATGCCTAGCGTCTTTATTTAAACGGATATGATGATGTGCATTTTTGATGCCTTTGGTAAGGTCAATAAGGCGATGTAGGAAAGCGCGGTCTGGCACGACGACAGAACACGCAAAGTTTAAAAGACCGATAAGGGACTGAAGCTCCCGAAGGGTAACTGTTCGACGTTAAAGAAACAGAGTCAAGAGTAATACCCGCGAATTCAAGCGTGGTCCTCGGCTCCACTATCTTTTCAAGAGCAATCGTCACTCCGAGATAATCACACAGGCGGAGGAAATTCGCCAAATCGGCTTCGCGTTTCTCTGCAGAAGGGGCCACGAATAAAAAATCATCTAGAATGTGTAAGCCGGCTGATTCCATTAATTTCTGCAACGAGAGCCACTCCAAAGCAGTGCTAAAGGTTTCAAAAATGACGCACGAAGATGAGCAACCCATCGGGAGACAGCGTTCGAAATAATAAATATCCGCCCATTTTATCCCAAGCAAGGAATAGTCTTGAGGATGTATAGGGATGATACGAAAGGCCGATTTTATGTCGGTTTTGGCCATGAAGCAGCCAACCCCCAATGCTGAACAATTTTCACTGCCTGATTTATGGTGGCGTAATGAACAGTAGAACAGTCGTCGGGAATGTTATCATTAACCGAAAAACCCGAGGGGTAAGATAAGTGTTGAATTAAGCGAACCTCGTTTGGTGTCTTTTTGGGAACTATGCCAATGGGCGAGGAGCGAAAAGAGGAAAAGGAGCGTCGGTAAAAGGTCCAACAATCCTGTCAGAATCAATTTCCTTTTGCAATTTTAGACATGACCAAATCCGGGTTTTGTAGGGCGCTTTTCAGATTAGGAGACTCGAACGGGGCGCGGTTGCAATAAATTGTATGCGAAAACCATAACGAAAGCCATGGACCAAATATCTAGCCAAATTAGACACATAATCCTGGAGCAAAAATTCAAGCCGATCCACCTTTACGGGTGTGACCGGTGAGCTGAGCAGAATTGAGGACGCCGGATCTTCCCGATTTAGGGGGTCCGTGGCGCGTGTGGTTCCCGGACGCGGAACAGTGACTAGCGGGGTGTTTTGCCCCGCATTTGCAGCAGATATGCTCGTAATTGCAGCCACTACAGGTTTTTCCGGCATGAAATGTCCAACAAGTACCCTTGGGAAAGGTGTGTGAACGAGAACGGGGTCGATTGTCATGGGTTGGGTTAGCGGATATTTTCCCGCGGGAATTCACCATCGCCCTGAGCCACAGTTCCCAGTGAATTTGATCCCAAGGGTGTTGTTCAGGGGCGGACTGCCTCAAAAAACGAAATTGCTCGTCGTAGAAAAGCCAATCACCCGACTTAAAGGCAATATCGCGGACTACTTCACAATACTTCATTAATTTTGGAGCATCCTGGGGCACCCTTTCTACATAAATTGCTACGAAAGTATTGAAGGCAGTTACCCACTGGGTAATGGTCTGCACCTTTTTAGAGGACTGCACGGGCTCTAGATGGAGACGGTTCTGTGAGGAAATAGTATTCCCCGGCGAGAGTGATAGTGCGACCTTTTCAGTCGGGGGCCCAACGCCTAACAGCGCCCCAAAGTCTACATATTCGTTTTGCCAAATCTTGGGTTTGATCTTAGCACTCACGCGTGATCCCAGGGAGATGGCGATGCTGGTAAATAATTGGCGGGGCCCATCTTCGGTCCCTGACAAGGTGCAAGATGCAAGCTTACCAGAGACTCCCGTGAGCGCCGTTACCTCGTCGTCCACCGCCTGATGATTTGGGTGCACAATTGACGTGGAAGGAACTGGGGTTAACTCGTCATTGGTGCTGGAATGTCGATTCGCTATGGCAGCATTCACGGCTTCAGTGACGGCCACAGAAATGGTAGTTGCCAGAGCCTCGACATTTACTTGCATAAGTCCAGGGTCGTTATTGGCTTCAGGAGTTGCAGATGAAGCCACGGAGGGCGTTCTAGGAGCCACCTCTGGGAGCTCAGAAGGACGTAACCGCTTTGAGCGACGAGAATTTGTACCCAACCTGCGTTTCTTGGGAGGCATAGCTGATGGTGAAAAAAGCTACCGGAAAGAAACTAAGCTAATTAAAAAAGAGGCGTGAGTGCAAGTGTTACCCACACTGATTAGAAGTCAATTAAGAATCAACAGATGGCCCGCATCTGGTTAAACTGATAAGCTGGGCTGTCGGAAAAATGAATCGGAGCAGGAATTCCTCAGAGGGACGTATTGTAAAATGACCTGAATAAAAAATGACAACAGAGAGAGCGTGTGTGCTAGCGCAAAAATGTATCATAGAGCCGAGTTCCGCGAGTGCATTGGACACACCTAACCTACTCGGTGGTCGAAAGGATTGTACACCCGTATGGCTTTTGTAATTATCTCACAATAAAAAACAACCAAAGCCGGTATAAGAAATAACATCGGGCACACTGTGCCATCAGGCGGATATCCGCACATGATATAAGAAGTTGTGAACAGCGTGGAATGTTGCAGCCAAAAAGTCAGCAACGTGTAATTCCAACTGAAGGCTGATTCATTAAAAACTATATATTCATCGGCTTGGTGAACATAAACCGCAAGGAACTGGCGAACAAATAACAAATAAAATAGCAAATCTTTTCAAAGATGAGAGATTGCGATTGGTTAAATGCTCTCATTGTGTAGGGAATGTAAGCATCTTAAAACGGCCCCTCTGAGGCTCCTAAAAAGTAGATAATGGCCGCGCGAGTTGAAAGCCATCGCTGGAATAAAGGCTAACCTTGGTATTACAAAACCCCCTGTGCCTCCAATAAAAAGAGTACGGGAGTGGCTCTGGCAGGACCTTCAAGTACTTGACTAAACCGCAAACACGTTTATTATACCTAGGGCTCGATTCTCGATAAACAGTTTGGCAAACGCAAACACGTTTGACCTGAAAGCGGTCATGGAGTAAAGCGACTAAATCCTCAATAGCAGAAGCTATCGACAACGCGTCAGCGTGTACGAGATCGTTTGACCCCAGCTCTAAAATGACAATCTGGGGCAGAAAAGACTCAACCACTGGTAAATCAAAGGTACGTGCCTCTGCAATAGTTCTACCGCCAACACCATGCCATTTAATTTCGCAGGCTTCGGCAATGAGAAAATTGGCGTTAAGGTCGGGAAGAGAGGCAATAAAGTCCTTTAAACGGCGGATAAAGGAGTGGCCAAGAATCAATACCCGAGGTGGAGCCATGCCAAACGTTTAGGGAGAATAAAGCCCTCTAAAAAAGAACTTAAGCAGCATACAACTTGCCTGAAAAATCTTGATAATCCAAGTTTAGTCCGTGAAGGTACAGCTAAGAGCGCCAGTCACGAAGATTGCAGTCGCTTAACTAGACCTAACCTTACTCCGCCCTTATCTATGATTGGCTCATTTTTCTGGCTGAATGCATCTATTGACCCGAGGAGGTCAAAGTCGACGACATAAATAGCATCATTCCTTGCAGGAATAATGCCCCTTTTGAATTAGTAGGCACTGTCCTTAGTATGCAACGAATCGAAGACGGATGTCATACAGTTGTCCTCTCGATTTCAACACGACCTTCTTTCTGAGATCACCATTGGTAAATCAAACGTAGTGCTTGCGTCTTCAGTCCTTGATCTTGGTATAACACTAGACTGCCATCTGGACCTCTCTGAAACGTGTTGGGCAAGTTAGAAGATATCTTGACAATGCAACCACGGAAAAACTCACCCATGCCCTGATTACATCTAAACTCGACTAATGTAACAGTACGGGCTTCCAGATAAACAAATCTCCAAGATTCAGCGAATTGAAAACTCCGCAGCAAGATTGGTTACACGAACCAAGAGGCAAGAACATATCACACCAGTATTGAGAAAACTTCACTGGCTTCCAATCAAGAAGAGAATAATCTACAAGATACGCTTACTGAAGTACAAATCGCTGAAAGGGCTTGCTCCAAACTATTTAAGGGACTTATTAGACCTGTATGTGCCAACTAGAAATTTAAGATCTGGATCAAAACATCTCCTCCGTGTCCCTAGAATCAGAACAAACTACTATGGTGGACCTGCTTTCTCTTCGTGTGCGCCTAAGCACTGGAACCAACTACCCTCCTATATTAAACAGGCAGCTTCTGTAGAAATTTTCAAGAAAGAACTTAAGACATTTCTTTTTGACAATATCGACTATATATATATATATATATATATATAGTTATATAGCTCTTTGGCATTACAAAGCTTTTGCTTTCATGTTCAAATTGAGCACTCTACTAGGATGAGTCATTGCCGCTAGCAATTGCGCATGCTCACTAGCTCGCTAGTTTGAGCACTCTGGCATGACTTGGATGTACCACATGTGTGGGACATCTGGGGTGGCTTTATAGCTTAACCTCCATCCTAGACATCAGCACTGCACTGATGAGGCCCAGAAGGCCGAAACAGTACTGTCTGCAGTTAGTTATATATATATATATATATATATATATATATATATATATATATATATATATATATATATATATATATATATATATATATATATATATATATATATATAACGAATAGATTAAGATGAAGTTGCTTCACTTATCTTTGGAGTGCTCAATGCAAGAATTTGCAGAGCAAAATACAAATGTAAGAAGGAAAGTGTTACTAGTTACTCGAGTTTCACGCTCAAGGCGATCATCAGACTGATCGTTGTCTACGAGAAGATGTCATATATAAGTGTTCAAATTTAGGAACGGTTGTAGCGACGCTTCCGGTGATTGGTTGTCATGAAAAACTTATTTTCATGGCGGCATTTCGTTACCAGCTCAGATTTCTTGTTCAACGGAAAGGCGTTTTTTGCGCTCAAGATGCAAAGTTTTTCAGATAAACACAGGTTGCAGCGAGAAGGGTTGCCTTTGTATGCTTTTGCTCTTTTTACGATGCGCCAGTTGATTGCGTAGTCGATGTTTTTGTCCCAGATGTGTTTTTGTCCCAGATGTGATTGGAAAGTACAGTGTCATGTGAGTGTTTTTTGTCATTGAAAGAAAGCTTGTGGTTGTTGTACCGTGTTTTGAATTCGTTTTCCGTCATGCCAAGGTAGGATCTTGAGTTACCGGAAGTTGTTGTGACAGTAGCTTGGTAGATAATGTTGCTGGTTAGGCACGCACCGTGAAGAGGGCAAAGGCTTTTGTTTCTACAATTGCATTTCTTCTCACTGGAGGTCTCGTTGCACTCATTCAGGATCTTCTGATTGTGGCTTTTGATTATGTTAGCCATGTTTGTAGTGCAGCTGTAGCTGACCTTGAGGTTGTTTCTATTGAATATTTTGTGGAGCTTATGTGACTTTGGGAAATGTTTGTTTATCAGGCAAAGGAATGATTTAGCGATGTTGGTTCGAACATTCTGGCTGTATGGTGGGTTAAACCATGGTAACGAAATGCCGCCATGAAAATAAGTTTTTCATGACAACCAATCACCGGAAGCGTCGCTACAACCGTTCCTAAATTTGAACACCTATATATGACATCTTCTCGTAGACAACGATCAGTCTGATGATCGCCTTGAGCGTGAAACTCGAGTAACTAGTAACACTTTCCTTCTTACATTTGTATTTTGCTCTGCAAATTCTTGCATTGAGCACTCCAAAGATAAGTGAAGCAACTTCATCTTAATCTATTCGTTTACTCCTGCTCCTGCAAAGTAGAGCACTCTATGTTTTGCGAGTCTAAACAAAGATGGAAAAACTACAATTTGATTACTCTATGAAGAACATCCCAGTTCCTCCAAAGATCAACTACAAGACGAGTCTACTCGAGAAGGTAGAAAGTGTCATAAAACGAATGAGGTGGAAAGCGCTCTTCTTCCTTAATCCAAAAGCTGACCAGCCAAATTCAACCTAAAATCAAGAAAATGCCCGCCGCCAGTTGATGAGTTAAAGCAATTCGAGGACGACATGTTTCAACTGGTAGAGAACGTTTCATTCAAACTAGTGAAAAATGCATTTCAGGACAAGCTGAGACGTGACGTAAAGAGTATCAACTCGTCTAAGAAAGTCCTTGTGTCTGCTGATAAAACAAGAAACCTGTACGAGATGGACAGGGACCAATATGAAACGCTGTTAAGAGAAAACGTCACAAAAACGTACCGTAAAGCAGACGAAAAAACCGAGGAACACATCGGCCATGAGCTACAAAATATCACCAACAAGCTTGAGGTATCTGACAGAGTTGAGAAGATGGCACAGAGACAAGCATTCATCTCCCTTAAGGATCACAAAGAGAACTTCCAAAACAACCCTAAGTGCAGACTAATTAACCCCGCAAAAAACAACCTTGGGCTGATAAGCAAGCAAATCTTGGATAGGATCAACAACAACATTAGATCCAAAACTAAACTGAACCAGTGGAAGAACACAAAATCTGTGATTGATTGGTTTTCAAACATCGGAGAAAAACACAGGCATTCATTTCTGGTTTTTGACATTGTGGATTTTTACCCATCCATATCAGAGCAAATACTGCGGTCATCGCTAGGGGTATGCAAAACAACATACAACCGTCTCAGAGCAGGATATTGAAATCATCATGCACTCAAGGAAAACCCTCCTCTTTGACAAAAATGAACCCTGGGTCAAGAGAGGGGATTCCCCTATGTTCGATGTAGCCATGGGTTGCTATGACGGAGCCGAGGTTTGCGAGCTAGTCGGTCTGTACATCCTACACACATTATCATCGAGATTCCCGGAAGGGGACATTGGCTTGTACAGAGACGACGGCCTGGCGGTCTTTAAGAATATGAACGCAAGAGCGGGCGACAAAGCAAGAAAAGCCTTTTCTAAGGTCATCGGAGACCTTGGATTGAAAATAACAGTGCAAGGCAACCTCAAGGTGGTGAATTATCTCGATGTCACGCTAAATCTAACAACTGGAAGGTATTTCCCATACAGAAAACCAGACAACGATCCATTGTACATCAACGCCAAATCCAATCACCCTCCTTCTATAATTAGGCAAATTCCAACATCCATAGGCACTAGAGTATCGAGTTTGTCCTGCGACCAAGACGAGTTCGATAAAACCTCGCAGTTGTACAACAATGCCTTGAAATCCAGCGGGTACAAAGAACGAATCCATTATGTTGCAAATCAAAACCAAGGAAGAGCAAAATCCAGAATCAGATCAGGTCAAGAAAAATCATATGGTTTAACCCACCATACAGCCAGAATGTTCGAACCAACATCGCTAGATCATTCCTTTGCCTGATAAACAAACATTTCCCAAAGTCACATAAGCTCCACAAAATATTCAATAGAAACAACCTCAAGGTCAGCTACAGCTGCACTACAAACATGGCTAACATAATCAAAAGCCACAATCAGAAGATCCTGAATGAGTGCAACGAGACCTCCAGTGAGAAGAAATGCAATTGTAGAAACAAAAACCTTTGCCCTCTTGACGGTGCGTGCCTAACCAGCAACATTATCTACCAAGCTACTGTCACAACAACTTCCGGTAACTCAAGATCCTACATTGGCATGACGGAAAACGAATTCAAAACACGGTACAACAACCACAAGCTTTCTTTCAATGACAAAAAGCACTCACATGACACTGTACTTTCCAATCACATCTGGGACTTAAAGGACAAAAACATCGACTACGCAATCAACTGGCGCATCGTAAAAAGAGCAAAAGCATACAAAGGCGACCCTTCTCGCTGCAACCTGTGTTTATCTGAAAAACTTTGCATCTTGAGCGCAAAAAACGCCTTATATATATATATATATATATATATATATATATATATATATATATATATATATATATATATATATGTAAGTAGACAGGAAATCGACTTGTCTGCATAGAGTGCTCGATATCGTTAGATAGAGCAGAAATAAATGATTTGGCTGAAAAGTTAAAACAAGACTAGAGGTTGCATCTCGACAACGCTGTTTCGTGAGTTGCCTCACTCATCAGGAGTATTAAACTCCTGATGAGTGAGGCAACTCACGAAACAGCGTTGTCGAGATGCAACATCTAGTCTTGTTTTAACTTTTCAACCAAATCATTTATATATATATGTATATATACATTTATGTCTCTCTCTTGAGTGAGTCGCCAAACTGTTGAGCTCGGTTTGCGGGGCGAAGAAAAACAGACAGGCCACTTGGAGAAATCTGGCTATGTGCCCTAGCAAATAGCCGGTTTAATAACAATGAAAATATTGCATCACAAACTTAAAGAATTGATCGCACGCCCAGCAAAGGTGGGGATCTGAAAGCGCCAAAGCCGACTTGGGATAAAGGAGGCAGCCCCACCCCAACAGGAATGGCGACAAAGGCAACCTCATACGAATTTCAAAAACTGGAAGCAATAAAGTTGCAAACAAGATAACATGGAACCAAGGACAGTGTCCTGATGCAGACAAAACTCAACGACGTTGGTGTGAAAAATGCCACTGCAATTGTTCATCACCAAAAAAGTAGCCTTAATAAACAAGTTATAACAGTACAGGAACAGCACCCCTGTGACTGCCTGTACTGATAGAGATAACTGCATAGCTCCATGCTCACACAGACACCAAACTGAGAAGGGTAAGACTAGGCATGAGTAACATCATGTTCAAGCTACATGGCCCCTGCTCATATAGCAATCTACACGTAACCGAAGTAATGTGTATTGCTGCTATAGAATAGAGTGATAAAAACACTAGTGGTAACCCATTAAAGTAACTATGATACTTGACTACCATGGACAGCAAGTATAATTCCCCAAATAGTGGTGGTTCATGTAGTCGGCATTCTAATGTACAGTACACGATGTAGAGTTCAGATACGTAGACGATGACTTAGAACTAGAAAATGAGGTGCCAAAAATTGTTAACTTACAGAATGATTCTAGTCTGAGATGGGTAACCATCGATTTTGTTAGTGTTTCAAACATGCGATACAAGCCCAAAGTTGCCTGGCATTGAAACCTAGCATAACAGAAAATGACAGCCAGCTTGGCTGAATGGGTTGTACATGTAAGAATGTGACTGTCTATAATCTTTAGAAATTTTCACTGGAGAGGAAACACTTATTGCAAAAGAAGAATGTCACCTGTTCTCAATTCAAAATACAATAATAAAAAGAATAATTTACATTGTAATAGAATTGCCAAATTCCTTAAATATGATGCACATGTATTTCAGGAATGCAAACTGTGGAAGCTGAAAGTTGGCCAATTACTCATTATGACCCACTTCAAGCAGAAATAAAAAATAAAATAAAAAACCTATTGCTTGGTTTACAAGACCTGATGGGTGGCTAAAGTATCGTGTGATATTGACAAGAGCAGATTAGTATAAAGGCCAAACAAGACCCTAGTTACAAGTGACCCGGTAAATAAACACAGTACTATATTATGACTACAGGTTCCCTGCTCATATAGTCAGAAGAATTAATAATAGGTGTAATGAACTATGAAGGAATCCCCATGCGTGGACACAGCCAATCATTAGTTAAGGGCAGTCAAGCCGCCAAAACCCGAAAGATGTGTGTAATCACAAGCAAGTAAATGCAATGAAAAAGTCAGCTTGACAGAAGTACATGTAAACCAATTGGATGACAGTGTCCACACACACACAAACCAACTTTCACTGTACTTAACTACAAGTAATTGTATGAAAAATTTAAATAGACATGACGACATGGCCCCTGCTCATGTAGACATGCAGTAATGTGACCTATTAATTTAAATAGAAAAGAAGTAATAGTGGTTAAAATGCAACATGAGAGGAGCAGTATACGGGTACAGCCAAGAATAACGTCTGAATGATGGGGATTGTATGGGGTAGCCTGGCCACCAGGACCATACTCCGACAGGGTATAACAAAGCGAAAATGTAAAGTTCACAGCTTGCCTATGTGAACCAACTGGTGTTGTACAAAAGTGCTTTAATGTTCATGTTTCACCCTCCTTAAAAGGGGAGTGATTAGTGTGACCGCCCTGCTACGAAAACCCCGAAAAAACCCCTGTGGGGAAAAAGAAGGGAACGTAGTCTTCCAGGACACTGCAGTCACACAAACCCTGAAGAGAGAGCAATCACGCCCTAGCAGGTAGAAAGTATCTGAGTTACAATTTGGAGAATCGGTATGTCTAGACGACTTGCATTATCTTAAAAAAAATTGGGAAAGCTATATATACGTACAGCATAGCATACAACGTATGTAAGAAAAATAGGTAATTATTGGTAACGTTAACTAAGCTTGGTTATCCTTGCTTTGGCGAAAACCTTGGTTATTCCAGGTAGATTCAGGTGATAACATCTTGGTATAAATAAAGGTTGGATGTCATCAGAACCAAGAAGAAACAGGAACTGAAAGACACTGGCAAAAGTGTTAATATCCAAAGCCAAAATCTGGTTGTGAATACAATTTACAACATACATGTAGACACAAGACCAGACAGGCAAATACTCAGGCAAATACCAACACATACATGTAGATGTAACACAGAAAAACAGGAGCGCAGCTGGGTAAGCATGGCAGACAGGACACACATTGTCGCCCCAACAAGTTGCAATACCCCTACGCTGCTAAAGATATGATAAATGGCAGACATATTGAAAAACAACCTGCGGTTGGTGCTGGGACAACACACAAGTGTTCATGACTGCACATAAAAACTTGGACAATAAGAGGAGAAAGTCCACCAAGACTGGCATTATAGGCAACAGTCAATGGTGTAATAAATAGTGATAACAATTATTGGAATAATGTAAATACAAAGACACAACACAGAAAAACAGGAACGCAGCAGGGTAAGCATGGCAGACAGTACACACATTGTCGCCGCAACAAGTTGCAATACCCCTTAAGCTGCAAAAATGTGATACACGGCAGACATATTGAAAACAACTTGCCGTTGGCACTGCAACAACACACAAGTGCTCATGACTGCACGTACATGTAACAAATCCAATAGGAGGAGAAAAATGCTACCAAGACTGGCACAATAGGCAACAGCCAATGGTGTAATAAATAGTGCTAACAATTATAGCAGTAATGCAAATACAATATCAATCAAACAAATTGTACTGTCGAAACATCATCAAAGAAACTGGAGAGCAAACCACCTAATTATAGGATTACTATAATTTGAAATAAAAGAAGTAAAAAGGCCATGCAAAATGACTGAAAGGAATATCACAAAATGAGCGAAATGAAGTGAAAAGTAGTCAAATAAAAGCATGCGAAGGCCACGACGAATGGCACCTCTATAACTACGGTATAAAGCATATACTGCCCAGAAGGGTTCAAATGAACGGTATCGGAGCGCAAAAAGGGGGAAGAAGGAGAAGAAATTTGGGGATGCTGCCATGTAAAAGCCCAGGAGAATTCGCTTAGCACGACTAAGACATAACCATTTCACAAAGCAGCTTCCCTGTTGAATTTCGTATTGGGAAAGTCAGAACTTGGAACTGGAAGCCGACGAGGGATAACCTCGAAGACCCGGATAACTGACACTTGAAAATGATCGTGGATAAAAACAACCAAATCGGTGATCGTCGATCTATTACCTTCAGGACGAGCTGAGAAAATATCATTAGTGCCCATTTCTAAGATAACAAGGGTAGGAACATGACGGGAAATAACAAAAAGATCTTCTTCTTTCAGTTGTGAAACGGTGCGGCCGCCAAAACCGTGCAAATGAACGACGGCTGAATAGGCAAGATTATTAAAAACGAGCTGAGCTCTGTGGTCAAAACCTGACTGCAGGTCACAATGTAATCGCTGGACAAACAAATGACGAAGAATAAGAACAATGGGAAAATAGCCGCTCATGCTATATGCTACATGATTAAAAATACCTTGGAAAAGTTTGACAGCCAGATCAGTCGAGCTTGAAAAGCGAATGAATATTTACCGCACTTTCTCGCAATGCAACAAATTCCCCATAGGGGATACTTGATAATTGCTCCTCCCCAGGAATGACTACGTCACACTTTTCTGACTGCATAATTATGCATGCATTATAAATTTTAATTATTGAGATGCATAAAATTTTTCTTGGCATACCAATAACACCTATATAATTTTAATTACGCGAAGCCTTCAATAGAAAGACATTATTGTGTTCTTAATATGTAAGAAGTACTGGCTATAATTACAGTTAGAACATCAGGTACCAATTTGAAAGTTTCATTATGTCTTATTAATAATTTTTCCACGAGCGCGAGTTGGATACGAGGTAACAGATAGCCAACGAAGCGCGTAGCGCCGAGTTGGCTATAATCACCTCATATTCAACAAGCGCAAGTGAAATAATTGTTTTCTTAATAATGGCCACAAATTATGGATTAATCTTCCCTACTTCATTTTGTAAAAACAACAAAACTGATGCCTACAGTTACTGATATTTGAAGAGCATACTTTGGTTGAGCTTGTTAAGCCTGTTTTCTGCACTGTTACAATTCCTCTTAGCCATTCAGAACGGAGTTTTTTCCATCTGAAACACTGCCAACTCGCAAAAGCGATTAGAGCCCATGCGTTTGTTATATACATTTTTTCATACCAATATTGTTCCGTATGCCGGGCTCAATTTTTCAGAGATGGCTGATTATACAAGACAATTGCAATACTCAGCGATGAATTATTAATAAGAAAGTAATTCTCTAGTCTCGCATTTTCCATTCAGGCCCAGTAATACAGGAAACATTTTTCGTGCAACTTGGCGCGCAAAAATGTTGCATTGCAAGTTGAGATGATTTGTTGGACCTATTACCACCTTCTTGCGCAGCAAATTTTGACGTTGCAAAAAGTAAAAGCGACGTCTACTTTTTGCAACATAAAAATTTGTTGCGCAAAACTGATGGTAACACGCGCAGCAAACCATGCAGCTAAACGATACCGTCATTTGACTACAACTGCAAGAATTGGGTTTGTTTTTCTTTTCTTATTTAAATTATAGTATCCCCAACGGGGTAAAAGATAACAATTATTCTTTTATAGCTCTAATCTGAGCATAAGACAAGCAAAACCTGTAGGATTCTGGTAGTCAAATGAGCAATTATGCAAATGTTCCAACTAATGGTGGAAAATCTGTAAACAACGATTTCCGTTAATAATAAGTGGTTTTGCTTTTTTAACACAGACAGAGGGGCCACAAAAATAGAAAACTGTCTAACTTGTTGTACCTCAGTTAGCTTTAGCAAAAGTGTTGAAGCGCCAAATAAATGTAGTACAGGGGAAAATCAATTGTCGACAGGTGTGATTATAATTAATTGTCAGTCTTCTACTGCCCTTATTTAAAACTAAGAATTTATGTGATGTTGGCAGTTAATTGTTGCTACTTTGCGGACATGGATTCTCTTCTTCGGTGCTACATTCTTTATCCGTTGCTTTATTTTGGAGCATCTTACGCTTCTTTTGAAGAAGGTAAGTGTTCTGTCGAATGACGCTTTTCAGTACATTATTATAGCATTTTAAATTGCGGTCACTTCTAAGGGAGATAACTCAAATGAAATATCACTGAGCTTACTGAATGGATACGAGAACGTTATCTATAAGGATATCAAATCCCTTTATTGTAATAATTTCTCGACTACCCAGAGCCGTTCTGCATGGAAAGTGTGTACTAACTTTCCAAAAAAAAAGAATGGGTGTGATACGTCATCGTCGAGTGGAAGCGAGAAGTTTACAGAAATGTACCAAAACGTAAAACGCACGTACGAGGTGTGCAAAGCCTAACTAAAGATATGCAGTATTTTACGGCGATCTCGTAGCCGTCGTCTTCGGCCTTTCTTACGGAGTTTGAGAAACGAAGACGGCTACGTTAACGACAACGCCATAAAGCAGTGATATTATTGGTTAAAAGAGGAAAAAATGATCGTGCTGCACGTGTGGCACGCATTTTTGTACATTTCTCTGCCGTACTCGTCAAAACAACAACGCAAAATGACCAATTTCAAGGTTTTGATGACAACGTGGACAAACAAAAGTGAATCTTTCCTTCTCCCTCTTTGCTTCAAATCTGTACATAATATGGTTGTAGCATACTTCGCCCATATTGTACAACATAAACAAGATGGAAACATCGTGACACACTGATTGGAATAGCTCAAACTTATATTTTGAAGTGATGTTTTCTTCGCCGTAGCCATCGTGGTTTCTCCCTCTTTAAGCGCCCCCTACTCTCAGTCTACAAGAAGGAACTTTAAGATCTACGATGCGGTCGTCATAGAGAACGCCACAAAACAAGAATATCATTGGTTAAAAAATATATATATGTCTAAAAAAAGTAAACACAGGTGATTGCCTCGGGTTGGAAGCTTTGCAAATTAGACATTTTTTCGTAAATATGGGACGTGATCTATGTGAGTGTTCTGACGATTTCACGCGTCTGTGACGCAGGCTATTCGCCCTTGTAACACGGCGGCCATATTGTCCCGGGAGACCAAAAGAGCTTTGTTTTACCACGCCAAGCCTCGCAGTGGAAACCATAGGGATGAGGCTTGGCGTGGTACAACAAAGCTTTTTTGGTCTCCTGGGACAATATGGCCGCCGTGTGACAAGGGCGAATAGGTCAGTAACCATAAATCACAAAATGCAGTAGCAAATTCATATGTTTTTTTGACTCGACAAAAATTGCTTTATCGCAAAGTTTCCATAGCAATCCGTACTCTACAACCTATTTATGCATTCGGCATTGACCGATCAGAAACGCGTTATTCTGTTGAATGTACAATAAATGTGGTTCTTAAAAACAAATTTACTCGGGAAAGGGTTGACTGAAGGAATAATTGGAGGTAAGGGCTCCGCTTGATGATGAGAACCTGCTTTAAGTAGTTTTATGACAGCAATGATCTAAATTTTAACATGGATCTCGGCGCAGCTGGTGGCAGTTCAAATATATGTCTTCCTTATATTTAGTGTCTTCATATGGACATCCGCTACGGGGTTTATTACGAACTCAAAAAGCTGTCAGTTGGTTTGATAGCTGAATCGATAAAGCAGCGTACCAGTTTAGCAGAGTTTAGCAGTTCGATTCACGTTCAAGGCTAAACTTTTCAGTAGCGTAGACTAAACGGGAGGCAGCTATTTTGATAGTAAGCGCTCGTGCTATAATCACCCTCCGACATATGAAGCCAACCTCGACCAATCAGAACACGTGAATCTCTCTAATCACTTGTGCAATCATGGTAAAACGTGTGTTTGCCATTTTTCTTACATTAAAACAATCCCATAATGCCTACGTCGTATTACTTAAACGTTGGGACATCAAAGCAAAAGACTCGCATTAACGGTTCTTTTTCTGCAGGCTCTTGTCGTGAGCTCACCTTTCAGCCTTCTCTTTCCTTTGCTAACGGGCGTTTAAAGAATCATATAATAAAGAGTTATGAAGTACACAGTACACAGTAAATTTTAGAGAGTTATAATAACTCCCCTAGTAGAGTTTATTTTACTCCTCATGGTGGAGTTACTTTTTTTCGAGTTAAAATAACTCCATAAAGGAGTTATTTTCTCTCGAAGTAGAGTTAATGTAACCCATAAGGATGGAGTTATTTTTGTGGAGTTATTTTAACTCTCAAAAGGAGTTTAGTTTAACTACCTTCTGGAGTTAAATTTTAGGTTGGAGTAAATATAACTATTATTGAGGAGTTATTTTAACTCTAATTTGATAGAAATGTGCGGGAGTTATTTTAACTCTGTCATTGGAGTTGGTATAACTCACTATTTTGGAGTAACTTTTACTCCAGGAGGAGAGTTATTGTTACTCTCATATGGGAGTAACGCCAAAAGAGTTACTGTAACTCCAAAAGGAGAGTTAGTTTAACTCTTACCATGGGTGTTATTTTAACACTCTCAGTGGAGTTGGTATAACTCACTGTTTTGGAGTAACTTTTACTCCAGGAGAAGAGTTATTTTTACTCTCATATGGGAGTAACGCCAAAGGAGTTACTGCAACTCCAAAAGGAGAGTTAGTTCAACTCTTACCATGGGTGTTATTTTAACACTCTCAGTGGAGTTGGTATAACTCACTGTTTTTTGGAGTAACCTTTACTCCAGGAGGAGAGTTATTTTTACTCTCATATGGGAGTAACGCGAAAGGAGTTACTGTAACTCCAAAAGGAGAGTTAGTTTTACTCTTAATATGGGAGTTATTTTAACCCTGTCAGCAGAATTGGTATAATTCACTGTTCTGAGAGTAACTTTGACTCCAGAAGGAGAGTTTTCTTAACTCTCATATGGGAGTAACTACAAAGGAGTGACTCTAACTCTGAAAGGAGAGTTGGTTTTACTCTTGACAAGGGAGTTATTGCCGTAGAGTTACTTTAACTCTGACTGGAGAGTTGGCGTAATTCACCTGTCTAGAGTTTTAACTAATTGACTCTGCATGCTCCAATTATCTCGAGTCTAGGAGACAATACTTCGTCGAGTTACTTTGAATCTTCCAGTGGAGAGTTAGTGGAATTAGTATCAGTTCCTCTTTACCCTCTAAACAGAACGCATTCTCCAAAGGTTACTTATTGGCTTTGCAAGGAGAGTTACAGCTGTAACTTACTTCTAGAGAAACACAAAGATTACAGCGATACGCTATCACTGATGCGCTCACTGATTTCTGTTTCCCACAAGCTTATTGCACGGTTTCCCGCGTTGTTGCGACATCCCGCTGTGCGACAAAGCTCAAAAGATCATTGTTCTTTGACAGTCATGTGACAAACCACGTGATCAAGGTTTAAACGGACAATGCGACTTTTATCACCAACGTATTCCTCGTTTTCGTTTGCAAGGTTTGGGTCAGTCGATCTTTCAGTAAATTCCAGGTTCCTTTCAGCTTTTAGTGGAAAATAACTCTTCAACAGGTACGTTATACAATATGCAAACTCTTTTTCTGTCGAAATCTGTATTAATCCTACAAAAGCTACATGAAATGTAAGATAAGCTTAATGAAAGCAGTTAAGCTTAATTGTAAGCATGCATGTCGTTTCGATTGTGAAGTTAATGAAAAGGTTACATGCAGGACTTAAACTTATTGTTCAGCACTTGAATAGCATGATTTTGGGTTCTTGGTACTTAAAGGCCTATTGCTTGCGTTAAGTCAATTCTAGATGATGGACAGTGAGTTTAGAAACTTTCTTTTGAAGTCAAACGTAAAGAAGAGTCACTTTCGAGGCTGGAACAGGAGAGGAGGTGAGTTTGATGCTCACTACCCTGCTAGCAGAGGTTTCTGTATGGGAGGTGTTTTAGCATCTACGGAGTCGTTCGCTTCTATTTGTATTTTGCGTAGTCGGCTTATTTCAGCTTACTTCCTTGAGAGAAACTTTCTCTCGGGGAGGTAAACGAGCCGACTGTGCGAAATACAAGATAAGCGAACGACGTCGTACATGCTAAAAGACTTGCCAGAAAGAAACCTCTGCTTGCATGGGAGGTGCTCACTATTGAAATCAAGATGTCTCACTGTCCATTTAATTCACTTTCGACTTGAGGCTAAACTGAATTCAAAAGTTTACAACTTTTTAAAAATATTTCCTTTCCATGCAATATTTATTGCTGGCGAACGCGAACGGGGCAAAACCGTCGGCAGGGGGCGAAACTGGCTGTTTTCCGTCAGAGGCTATCGGTCTGTTCAAGGCCAAAAGTTAACGCCGTTACCTGTTAAATTGTAACCAGATTATTTGCATGCATTTTGCCATAAAGCCAAGCATTCCCTCTAAGAATGTCAGGTTTCGTGGGTGACAATTCTGTGATAAGGAACTAGCTTATAATTCAAGGTCGATGGTTTTGAGTGAAAGGTACCTTCATGTGCTCATGGCAGCGAACAAAACTTTGTTTACAGCCAGCCAATTTGCCTGAAGCTTGGCCCTTTATGAAGCCCCTGCCCATGTTACTGAAAAATAATTAATACAGTGTATATCCTTCATTCTAATAAGCCCCAGCTGCCACTCCTGCACTCAAACAAAAAAGCTTTCACAGGTCTGCTATACACTGTAAATAAATTTTCCCTTGGGAATCAGCGACTTCACATTGAGACAGGGAGATACACCATATCCAAGACTCCTAAAAATTTGCACAGTGAATTATGACAATGAAAGCCATGTCATGATCTCTTGCACATTTTGCAATGATGCTCCAAACTTTATGATAAATTTACTGAATATAACTTCTCTTAAGACTTGGATGTCAATTTTAAAATTCTGTTCATATCGACCCCTTTATTTGTAGATACTGTAAGTTGGTGCATTTGTTTATGACATGAACTGTAGACACATAAGATTTGCAAACCTGTTTCCCTGGATGCTCTGGTACCTAACACCAAATTTTTGATGTCTCTGAATACTCTGGTACTTAACACTAAAATATTGATGCCTTTGTTTAAAAGCTGGTATAGTTGACGTAATGTGCATTTGTCTGGACAGAATCGGGTCCGGACAACCTAACCGGCGCCAGCCAGGATATTATTTCAAGCCCTGACATAAGCATAAGTACAAGTTAGTAACAGTGCAAACATCGTTATCCTTATGCCTATATCACTGTATAAACCAGCCTCAAAGCTGTTGTCTGAAATAGTTCCATGTACCCATTACTGCATTAACCAAAATGTTCTAATCTAAAGCATTAAATTTTTCTTTGTTGCAAGGAATTGAAGAGGCTGCTGCTGTGGTACATGTAATATTGCCCAGGCTTCTGAAAGAAGAAGACGGAAGTCTCTCCAAAGATCTCCATGGTAATACAATTTTCACTTTTAATTCCCCTGTAGAAATTACATGTTCATGTTTTAGGAAAAAATCAAATTCAGGTAAAAAAATTTTAAACTAGGTTGAATCTTAATTTCCCTTGTCTCCTAATCCTAATACAATTATTATTCATTGTTGGTAATTAAAAAAAATATATTTTCAACTTACACATGCAGGTTTAAATTGTCTTATCCCATCCATGGGAGAGTTTAAGAGTTAATTATACATGTACATTGTCTACAGATGATTGTCTTTGGGAAATACTGACCAAGCTTGTTTTCTACATTATTTATTGTCTGAACTGCCAAATGGCCAACTCTTGTGTACAGTTTATCATGCAGCCAGTACGTGCTCTCTTATTTCTCATTGGAACTGGCAGTTGACACAATGTAACCCCAAGATTAATGATTATGATTAAAATAAAAGTTCCTGCAACTTGACTGTCAGTGGCAATTCAAGGTCTCAATACATTTTGTCTGTTTTTGCAGGAAGAGGATTCATTTTATAAAGCTATAGAAGAAAGTAGGTTCCCCAGAATAGTTGGCTCTGGGGAATTTTGGTGTCTCAATCTACTGTGTGTGGCTGTGGAAGGAGTTGAGGTCCTCACGTTAGCTGCAGGGACCTTACTTGCGAATTCTCTTGGCCTCGTCATGGCATGCTTTTTTGTTTTTGTCATTTCATACCCAGCTAAGGCCAGTAATGTTTATCTTTTTTGTCAGACATTGTTAGGGAAACATCAGCCTGAGGCTGCTAAAAAGGCTGAGGGTGGCAGTCAACAAATTTATTTCGACTCTTTCGTAGAACGGGTGTAAATGACCACCTTGATTTTCCTTTCATACCCTTACAACCGATAATTACTTTTAGTCTTCATAGCTGTTGACGGCCATTGGAAGCTGATCAACCATGAAGTTATTTTAAATTCTTAAGAGCCTACTTTTCAACAGATGTAATAATACATGTACAGGTCCATGTTTGTCATTTACACTATATTGTACTGAATTTAACTTAATGAAAACTGTGAAGAGTTAATGTTTATTGAGAAATTTAGTGCAATTAAGGAGTAAATATTTTATATGTTGAGGAAAAATTGTTTATTTAATTCATCACATTTCAAAAGAATTATTATTGTAGTAATATTGCAATATAAATTTCTTCAAGGTTTCAGTTAGTATTTATTACAAAGAGTTAATGTTTATTGAGGAATTTATTACAAGGAGTAAATATTTTATGTTGAGAAAAAATTGTTCATTTAATTCATGACATTTCAAAATAATTATTATTGCAGTGTTATTGCAATATAAATTTCTTCAAGGTTTCAGTTATTACAAAGAGTTGATGCTTATTGAGGGAAGATCCATTTTGTTCATGGTATATAAAATGCAGTAGTAAGCGATTGATAAGCAAGAGGTTACTGTAGTTTTTAAACATGAAACATTGTCTCATGCATTCAAAATTCATTAATTTTGTTAATGTGGCATTTCAAAATTTTAAATCATTGCTTATGTGTAAGTAATTTGTTTTGGAATGTTCTACCAGTAAATTGCATGATGTACAAGAAATAATGTTGTCTTTGTTCTATTGTAAAAGTGCAGTTAACACCAGATTTGGAGTAAAGTAGAGGAGTTGAAATGACCCTTGGAAAGGAGTTATTTTGAACAGAAGATTTTTGCCCCAGTTTTGGAGTAATTTCAACCCCAGTTTTGGAGTTGAAAAACAAGGGGTTAAAATTACCCAAAAAAGGAGTTATTTTGAACCTAAACTTTGTACTCCATTTTGGAGTCATAATAACCCCATTTGAAGAGTTGTATTAACTCCAGTTTTGGAGTTTCATTGAGGAGTTAAAGATACTCCAAAAAAGGAGTTATTTTGAACCTAAAAGTTTTACTCCATTTTGGAGTCATAATAACCCCATTTGAAGAGTTGTATTAACTCCAGTTTTGGAGTTTCATTGAGGAGTTAAAGATACTCCAAAAAAGGAGTTATTTTGAACCTAAACTTTGTACTCCATTTTGGAGTCTTTATAACTCCAGGAAGAGTTAAAACTACCCCATATGAAGAGTTAACTTAACCCCAGTTTAGGAGTTATTTCAACTCCATTTTTGGAGTTAAATTTAGGAGTTAAAGTTACTCCAAAAGAAGAGTTATTTTGAACCTAAAATTTTAACTCCATTTTTGGACTTAAAATAACTCTCTAAAAATTACTGTGTATGCATGAATGCGAATGGATTTGTTACCAAGAACATGACTGCGTCAGCGTCAACTTCGACACTACTGCGAACACAGATGGAAAACATAGATGTGAGCTGAACAATTCTACTCACGCAGAACAAGTGGTAAAAGGTAAAAGTGGGAAAATGGTCTAATTGATATGACAAGGCAAGCAAAATTTCGTGGATAGTTCAATGCATGTAAATGTCTGGAAGTGAAATTTGTAATGTAGATTGTGTAAATGTGTAAGCAATCTTTCCACTATAGTTAACGGCCCAGAAAAACGTTTCCTGACTACAAGCGACACAAATATAACAAAGATCATTAAAAACCAGTGTTCGACGTCTTCTTCCCCAGAGAATCTACTCCATAGAATCTCGTCTTCCTCTTCATCTTGGGCCATGCACTTGCCCCCGATATTCAGCCGCTTCTGGCTCCGTGATAATCGGCTCGACAATTTCGTCGTAAGGTAAGAAGTCTTCGCTCACTGAAACAAAACTATCCTCTGAGGCCTCGGAAGATTGTTCTTGACTTCTTTTACTGGAATATCAATAATTGGACATTTCGACTTAAGAGACGCTAGACAATTCTTACAAAATGCAATAAAAACAGAGAGATTGAACTCCAATGTTGAGCCTCTGACGTCATGATTAAGACATCCTCTTTTCAATTGCGGGCTTAGTAATTGCGGCCAAATTTTAGGACTCTTTGGAACCGAACATTTTTACGTTAAGGGGTTTCTTATCAATGTTCTTTGTAATTTATACATAGTAATCTTAACCCAACGGCATATTTTGTAGCAGAAAAAGGCCGAACAAAACGGGGCACTTTAAGCTGGTGTGCAAATGCTATCGTCGGATTAGTTATTGCTACAAAAAGAGTTCTTGCGGCATACAGTTCTTTAGATTTTGAAATAATCCAAGAACCTTTGCTCTGCGTTCACTTGTGTTTCGTTGAAGCATCGGTTTCCTTCAGACTACAAACAAGCCCACCATAAAATCCTATATATGTATGTTGCTTTCTCGGCCCTAACTAAGCAAGACAAGCCTGGAGCCTGTATTCACTGCTCCGGTTGTGTGGTCTCGAAATAAACACTATCCTCACTGAAAATAGAGATCAAACTGCTCTGCAGACGATAATGGAGTTTTTATACGCACCGATTTGCCAACCAAAGCGTATTTTAATATATTTTGCATATCATATCCCCGCAGAGCCAATTACTATACGAGAAAATTTGTGACCTAGATATCGTCGCTATAGGCTGCGGCTGTCAGCTGATGATCAGTGCGGAATATTCCATGACAGCCAGAATTGACCTCTTTAAGGCCCGTTTAAACGGTTTCAACATTTGACCAACATTCGTTCAATTAAAGTTGAACGGATGTTGGGCAAATGTCAGACGCAAAAGCAAAGTTGTGCGGTGACCGTTCAAACGGTTACAACATTGCACCAACAAAAGAACCAACACTTTCGCGAAATTTGATTGCGAGGAACTAAGAACTAGAAACGAATCTCTCTCGTCCAGATAAACTACGCCATATTGACTTTTGCAGGCTGATGTGAGCATGCGTGTGTTCTGCTATTGTTGAACAGAGTGTTCAAAACGGTTTCAACACAATTCAACATTTTCGAGAACGAAGGAGAAGTTGAATCGATGTTGAGTGAAAGTTGAAACCGATTTAAACTTGATTCAACACGCTTCAACAAGCTTTCAACATTTTTTACCCTTTCAACAATGTTGGACGACCTGTTCAAACGCACCCAACATTTGGTTCAACAAAGTGTTGAATGCATGTTGAAGCAAATGTTGAAACCGTTTAAACTGGCCTTTAGCTTGCCGAATTTGAATTTCTTATTGTCATTTGTTTCCGCGGGTGAACTTTACGTCAGATTTATCGTCTTAGAAGTGGGATGCGCGGTGGCCTCATGGTTAGTGCGCTCGACTCCGGGTCCTGGACGGGGACATTGTGTTGTGTTCTTGGGCAAGACACTTTACTCTCACGGTGCCTCTCTCCACCCAGGTGTATAAATGGGTACCGGCGAATATAATGCCGGGGGTAACCCTGCGATGGACTAGCATCCCATCCAGGGGAGAGTTGAAATACTCCTAGTCGCTTCATGCTACAGTAACCAGAGATAAGCGCAGGCTTGATGGGCCTTCTAGTCCCGTAGCAGACTTTACCTTTTTTTATCGTCTTAGAAAGACTGACAAAAATGGAAAGAGTGTAAAGGAATTTTTTTTTGAAACGCCAATTATTTATTATCGATAGCAGCCTTTTGTTCCACTTTTTCTTTAACTATTATTTTTTACAAACAAATTACGTACATTACAAACTTTACTTATAAATCTACTAACACTATGACTAGTACAGCTTATACCAGTTGCGCAATCACTGAAAATCTGGTATACTAGGATGTTTATATAATAGGGTTCTACAATAAGAATCTATTTCTACTGTGGAACCCCGTTAGTACGGTCATCAACGGGCCTAAAAAAATTGGCGTGGCCTTAAAACAGGGAGGAGTGTTGCTGGGAGCACTTCGTAAATTAAATCGGCTGTTCGATTACCGTGTCACAGGCATTTTGGTGTTTTTAAATTAGCAAAGGTAGCCGTATTAACGGGGTGAAATTATAGAGGATTCTACTGAGTGTTTGGGATTTAGAATTGTGGACGTTGGCCGTATGTATGAGCGTGTGACTGCATTAACGAGGGTTTTCTTTAAGAGAATGTAAGGCCGTTTTGCCGTTTGGGTCATATTTGAATTATTTTGTCGTAAGCACAGCTGACGTTGGCTGGAGTCTTTGCAAATGTTTGGAGAGAAGGGAAATTTGTGCCAGCTTTTTCTTCCATGTAAGTAACCAGGTATCCATTTTTCTTTATTTTAAACTATAATTTTGCTTCAGTAATCATATTATACACCGGGTAAGTGTGTTCTTGGATAGTGTTATCAGTCCCAGTTTTGCTTGATTGGCTTTGCAGTTTTGGTCGCGTTAGTCTGTCCATGGTTTTGGTGTTGTTTTCTCCTGGTTTTCCGCTTGTTCTTTTCTTTTTCCTTTCTTGACTCGACACAAGGGGGTCGGGTAGAGGTCCAGCGCTGGACTAGAAACCCCCTTGCTCAGTTGCGCTCTACCCCTGAAGATTCGCAGCCATTTACGAGCCTACTGGTGTCGTAGTCAGCTTTTCTTTACCTTCGGGTTGTTTAGATTTTCCTCATTTAATACACCTGTGTTTTATTTTGCATGGGATTTCTTTGGGTTTTTTACCTGCACTTTCCTGTGGTTTTAAGAACGAAGGTTTTATGTAGGTTTTTTTCTTATTTATTATTTCTTACTTTTTAAGAACGAATAAATTTCATGTTCAAATATTTGTTTA
>OX421453.1:33423102-33428102 GCA_949126865.1 Montipora capitata
AAAGTCCCTGTGACGCTATTTTTTAAACTGGTTTAAATTTTTTAGAGCACTGCCCATTTTAACATATTTGGATATCTTTCTGTAATTAATTTTACGGAGTATGTATAAGTAAACTAGAGAAATCATTTTAAGATTATTATGATGAATTTTTGTCTCTGATGCTATCAAAGACAATAATAATTATTTATTCGTGTGAGCAGTAATTTGAGTGTTAAGGGTTAAATTCTCAGTTTAGTGATTAGAGTTAAGCTCTCAGTTAGGTTTACACACTTATTTGAAACAGTTATCATTTCAGGAGGTGTATGACAACTGCAGGCTGCCTACAAATCGCGCTGATAAACAGTGTTTAAGTCTATAAAGCACCCATTTCAAATATCGCTGAGAAGCAGTATTTAAGTCTGAGCACCATTTTAAAACGGTTGGCTTTTACTGCGGTTTACGGTTAGTCTACAGTTTGCAAGTAACTGGAAAATAACTGCATCACAATTAAACGTAACAATAATATTATTTGTACTGTTACAATATTAAATTAATAAACAAGAATTTATCTTGAAAGGAAGTTACTCATTTTGCAAAATGACCTGTTTACAAGATGCATATAAAGAAAACGTCTTCAAAATAATCGAAAGTAAGATTAGTAGAACTGCACAGGCATTTCCGTATCGATTCAGACTAATGTCATGAGCTAATGCTCATCAAGAAAGCTGTAAAGTGTTTAAAGCCAAGAAAATAGATACCGGTGCCCTCAAAATAAATCTGACAACCGTTTGCCTCGCTCTGGCATTTCTCCTTTCAAAAGCACTTGTTAAAGGTGATAAAGGTGTTATGATTAAATTTTTCCTCTCTTTTTCTAGATCTATCCTATCCTGACCAATTCAGCTATTTTCACTGTCTTTCTCATAGTTTACTTAACGTATTTCAGAGGCTTTGGCGCTCAAGGAAGTCAGTGGTGGAACACGGATTTCAGGTGTTCGTTATGCAAACTTCATTCAAGAGAAATTCGCGTGCCTAAATATCACTCCTGTTCGTAAAAGGCTCGTTGAACGAAGTATCCAGTGCGCTTTGTCGTGTTTGGATACTCTTCCATGCTTTTCATTTAACCTGGCAGCCCTTCAGGACAACAACGATAAACTACTGTGTGAACACCTTCCTTCTGACAAGTACAACAACTCAGATCAGTTTGTTGCCAGCAAAGTTTTCCACCACTTCAGCATCTTGGTGAGTTTAGAAAATTTCTGGCAAATACGATACGATAGTTTCTTATCATTTGAAATGACCAAGTTTTTCAAAAGCACAATTTTGTCCCGAAATATAATAGCAGTTTGTTTGAAAGGTTTGTGTCGGTGGGTTGCAATGCATGCTCTGTGCAACTTTTTTTCGCCGTTTTCTGTACCGCTTTGGTTTGTTGTCTCTTTTTACGACTGAGACAAGTTGCACGAAGAAACTCTAGTTTCCGTACATGCCTTGCGATTCAAGTCTAACAGGTAACAATGCCCGAAGGCGTAAAGTATACCTTTTTAACAGGAAAATTAGTGATGGGCAGTTGCAGGGGAGAGTTTCTAAGGAACAAAAAGTAGTTGTAACACCTGATAGACTTTAAGTAGTACAACAAATTGCAAATTTGTTGCTCGGAATGGTTTTTACCTTTACCACTCCAACATCTAATGAGTTGAGAAAGACACTTCTAAATAGATCAAGGTCATGAAATTATTAGTTGGAAAATGAACGCCACTTTTCCGAAAACTGTATAACATGAGAAACACCAGACGTGTTCAGTGGAACAAATTATTGCGACCAGCTGTTGCGAAGGCTTAACAGATTTGATTGGATAGGTGAGTCTCTGACATACTGAAAGGTAAAATAAAAATTCTAAACTGACAGTAAGTCATTGAGACACCTGGCAGACGTGGAAGGGGAAGGTTTGTATGCTTGTGACAGTAAAGTTTACATCGTTAACGTTTGCAACGATTGAAAATATTTTTGTATTTAGTCACCGTGTAGCAGTTCGCCTTGCAATGGCAATGGAAAGTGTGTGGCTCTCTACGCAGAAAACAGTTATCTGTGCATCTGCAAAACTGGATTCATCGGTCAAAACTGCGAAAACGGTAAGAAAACCTCCTGACAAACTAAACTGATTGATAAGTCTTGTATGAGTTGAGGTTTTGAGGCCACTGCTTGATAGGATAACTTTAGCAACTTAACTATTTAAAACTCTTATTCATTGTTCTTACTGAGCGTTTCCTTACAATGTTTGAGTGTTATAAGGGTGCGAAAAACTAATAATTGATTTCCCCCAGGGTAGGAATGGGAGGCAAATCCTATATGAAAAGAACGGGGGTGCTCGTCGGAAATTTTGAAAAGAACCCCTTCGAAGTACCAAGATCCCGTCTTGTGGGCGTGGAATGAAGTTTCTTTCACCCCTAAGAGGTACCAAATTATGGGTTTTAAATACACAAAAATTAAAAATTAGTTAATTGTCAAATGTCTCCTGTTAAACCTTTTCGGCTCAGTACCCTGTGGACCCGTTTTGAGGTTGAACACCCTGGATTTTTTAGGGAGTCTAAAAAACAAGACATCTTTTCTTCCCTTCTACTCACCTATCCCTCCCTGATCCTCTCCAGTACTTCTATTATACCCTACCCTCCCTTTACAATGTTCCTTGAAGATGTCAGTATCCTACTTTTAATTTCAACTTAGTTCGAAATTAAGCTGAATTTAAATTTAACTGTAACAAATACATGCAACTTGGCTGGTGGAAATGTCACGGTATAACTTTTTCAGCAGCGCACAGGGAGGAGGGGGGGGGGGGGGGGGAGATTTATGTCTTGAAAGGCGGGAATAAGGGTGTATTAACTGGAAGGGAAGTGTTACCGCCAGTGCATTATTGCCAATGAAATGTAAATTGTATGCTACTCAAAAACGCGACATTAAAGTGATTGAAAAAATATATTTTTCGCACGATTGTCAAAATTTAATTGTCGCGAAATATACGCAAAAATTTCATGTAATTAGGTAGTATGAATTCACCCATTACGTAACGATAAACCTTGGAATTGAACTGATCGGCCCTCATGCAAACCGGACTGGAATTTTTCTCGAGAAAAGGTAATTTCAGTTTTCATTAGTATAGGTAATCGCATGGGGCCGAGTAAAATTAAGGATTAATATCACGCGTGTTTTCAGAAGTTGCTGAAATTGCCCGAGTCGCGCAGCGACGAGGGCAATTTCAGCAACTTCTGAAAACACAAGTGATATTAATCCTTAATTTTACGAGGACCCATTGCGATTACTTGTTAATAACAAAGAGGGCAAAATTTTCTTAACACTGTTGAGGCACCTCGAAAAACAGACAGCTAAGTGGAGTTAAAACACTCGTTCGCTCGGAAGCAAAACAACTGACAAACAGAGAAGCAAGTCAACTTGTTCTTTGCGTCCAAAACGAATATAGATGATTGTTATTTACATCCACTCGAGAGGAAAATACGAGTTTCATTCCTGAACAACAGTAACAACGATTAGACCAAATGTTAAGCTTCAATTTATTTTATTCACCTGTGCTGTAGAGGTTTTTACCACTTGCAAATACGCATCCGTAAACATAGCAAACGGTTTGTCCAAAGAAATCCACCAAATTTGAGCTACTCGTTTCTCCCGTCAATGGCAAATTGTTCTGTGACCTTTTTCGTTGAGCTGCAAGATGTCGTGGTAAACTGAAAGCGCTTGACGAAAGGAATCATTTTGTTTTTCAACCACACAATCCCGCTACGCCGGGCGCCATGTAAGTCGATCCAAGTTTTAAGCTTTTCATGAAAAAAATCTCTTGCCCTTCTTCTTGTCACTCGAAAATTCAAATTCCAGATCATCTTTTAAAGCTAGTTCTTAATCTTTATGCCTTTTCGGCGAATGCAGCGCGAATTAAAAGACAAACTTCGATGAAGACGAAGTTGTTTTCCTCAAACAGAAGAAACCAACTGAATGTGGAAGACGTACGTTCAGCCAATCAGGAGCGAGAATTTTTGGCGCTCGACCAATCGTGAGCGAGTAATTTTGCCCTCTTCTCAAGCAAAATTAAGAAAAAAATACCCTCTTCATTGACCAATCAGCATTCAGTAATCTTGCCCTCTTTGTTATTAAGCCAGTAATAGCAAGGAACAAGAGATGATGAGGAGAGAAAACACATTCCCATGCTCCATAATTTCTTTTCCAATCTGTTTTAAGTTTCGCGCCATGCTGTAAAAGTTATTTTGGTCTGGTCTAATCTCGTACCCAGATCTCAATCAGTCATTGGAAATGACCGTGGGAGATGTGGGAACGAGATTAGCTCTCGTCCCCATGGTCACGCAGCCAATGATAACCAATTAGGTGTCTTCTTAAAGTAACCGCGCATCATCTCCACGAGCTAAATTTATATTGAAAAAAAATATCATTGGAAGAGAACCATACATGGCGAATGTGTTCTCTCCACTCATGCTCTCTAAAGATTGGGGAATGCCACACGTTTCCATACACGGTTCTGGGCGCTGTATCATCTCATTTAAGGATACTTGCAAATATTTATTCATATAACTTAATTTCTTTTCAAATTACTTGCCAGCTATGATGAATTCAGTGATATTATCCAGTGATGGATTTTATCTGCGCCATCTTTCAATGTTTCTGTCGCCTGTCATTAGAGATGATTCCCGGTGGGAACTCTGTTACAGAAGTTCGACCCACGGACCTCGTGATGACACGTTTCACAGTAATTGCGATGGAAAAAACAACACGGTTACAATTGTCAAGAAAAACGATTTCGTGTTTGGAGGATTCACAGATATCCCTTGGGGTGGGTATTCAATGTTCAGCTATCTTTAAATCACGGTTTTACGTTACTGCAATAAATTTCTTGTTTTATTGTATACACGCGATTTTAAAGGATTTCGTCGCTTCTAAACATCGAAGTTATTTACTGCCAGAAGAGCAACAACATATCAGATAAATTGTCGGTGCAAATTTGTAAC
>OX421453.1:33433102-33440602 GCA_949126865.1 Montipora capitata
GCTTCACAAGAGGAAAACTGCTTCCCTGCATCCTCTGGGACGTTCCATATCATAAAGTTATTTCGTTTGGATCGGTTCTCGAGGTCATCAATCCTTTCAACCAACTCGTCGACAAGGCTTTGATCTGCTTTGGCTGCTAAACTGGTTTTAACGTCTTGCACTTCAGAATTTGCAAATTCCACTGACGTCTTCAGTTCTGCTATGTCACTGCGTAGAATAGTCGAGTTCTCTTCCAACCGCTGCAACCTGTTCAGAATATCCACGTGGCGGCTCTTGCTCGCAGCAGTAAGCTCATCCATTTTGGCAGTCAAATTTGCCACTAAAATTAGAAATTCCTGAAACTTTCGTTCCCTTCTTCTCTTGTTTCTGTCGCTCCTTCTGAAGCTTTCTTGGAACGCAAATTTTTACTCATATTGGCAAAGAAACTGTATTCAGGAACGGAGCTCGGCAACGCACGTCTTACTCGGTTCGAGACATGCGCAATTTTGTTTCGGCTTCGAACTTGATTTATAATTCCCGTCCAGAGTATTGCAATTGAGCTATCAAGCCAAGGCAACTATTATATGGACGTTTTGTGAGCTCTTAATACCGTGAAGGATATGCAACCTCGTTCCCAGGGACAAGGGCGTTGCGAAAAAGCCCTGGGAACGAGGTTGGACGCAGTTAATACGAAGATACTTCATATAATATATAGATTTAGCCCGGCCTAAAACCGGAGATCCCGGGTCATTTGTTCTTACAATAAGTTAACCTGGCTTGAGCCTGCGATCCAATCGAAACCCAGTACCTGGTCAGTGGTCAATAAAAAAGCTGACCTCGATATGGTCACGTGATACTGGTCAGTGGACACCTTGTTTTGATAGGTGTCAATTGACTATAACATGGATGTCCAATATCAAAGATGTACGCTGTAAACCAGGGCGCCCTGCTGTAAATTGCAAACATGGCCGCCTCGATCAGCTCTAAACTTGAGCCGGCGATATGGTCACGTGATACTGGGCATACATGGAGGGTTGGACGTACGTACGATCATACGGTGATCAAAACCAAATTTTCTCGCACAGATGGGTTACCATATTTTCTTACAATTGTGCTCCGCTATGAAAGTTACTTCGACAGGAATGAAAAGAAACGCTCAAAAAATCCAACCTTGAACTGGTTTTGAATCCATCACCTCTACGATACCGGTGCAGCGCTCCACAAATTGATCTATCAAGCCAATTGGGGGCTTGTCATTATGTGCGCTCGTAATAAATTTACGGAGGGGGTGGATACGAAGAGACGATTGTAATAGTACTGCACAGGTATTTCAGAGATAATAAGTGAAAATCCCAATCAAACCAAGTAATATGCAAGGGCATCTAAACGTCATCACCTGTCCCTTAATCGCGGTCTTCTTTACTACAATAACCCCCCATCTCGGGGGGGGGGGGGTACTCCCTTATATGGGCTATATAGGTATGTGCGGCCCCAAAGGGTGCGGTTTTTATCCATCTTGGTCTGAAATAGGGTATCGATTTTGAGCATTTTGGTCTGAAATAGGGTATGGTTTGTTCACTTAAGTCTTAATTGGGTATGTTTTTTTAGAAGAATCTTCTTCTTTAATTCATCATTAGGCAATAAAAGGAACCCATGACCCGGAGCCTACAACTCTATTGTGTTCGTGTCACGGCGTTTTCACAGACCGACTTTTTTTAGATTGAATTTCTCGCAAATCCTACCCCCACCGGAGCCCGATGACCAATTACAAGACAGTAACCTGACGTCATAGGGTCACCGAACCAGAACTACCTTAGTTTTTTTTCGGAAAAGGTAGTCTAAAAATAGATCGGTCTTTAAAATGCAGTGACATATATAATCCCAGTATATGGGTGTTGTAGGCTCTGGGTCATGGGTTCCTGGTGATAAGACCTCCAACAAAGCTCTTCTCAAATTCTTAAGCCAACCGTGTTACAACTGAAATAGATCTGATAATGAGGTCTAAAATAGGTATACAATTTTTGGTCAGGTATGAAATGGGGTAGGGAGAATCTCAGATTTTGGTCTGAAATCGGGTAATGGTTTCAGAAGGTTGGCCGCACACCTCAGCCCAATTTTTCTGGGGGAATCATTACGAAAATGTTTTACTAATCCCTTTGACTTTTCAAATGCGAAAAATGGTGCTTATACAAAAACTCTTTGATACATTGGCAGTTTTTTTCGACGCAACGGGACACTTGGTGACATGATGTATCATGTTTAGCTTCCGTTTTCTTTCAGGGCCTCAAGTCCTTTCACTCCTGTGATATAGAAGTTCATTCTTTTAACTAGTGCCATAGATTTTTTTGTTGGCTACTCATGAGAATTTGGTGTTATCAGAAAACAAAGCCCCTCAACTGATAATAATCTTCATTCTCAATACTTGTTCACCGGAAAGTGTTTGAAATTTTGAGGGGAATTTACGTAATTATCACTGTAAGGAGTCAAAGTGTTGCTAGGTGACTAAAAAGTGAATAACTTATCCTCTTATTATTTTCTGTTTAAATACGCCATTTCTTTTTGATCTATTTTTAAGTATAATAAATGATTTTTCCTTCCTTCAGAATCGCCAAAAAAAGGTGCATGGAAATTCGGTGCCACACAAAAGGCGTTTATTTTCTCGCTACGAAACGCCGAAGGACTGCCGCCCTTCAAAAGCGATGTAAAAAATTCTTCCAAAGCGATACGTAATCGTAAATTTGTTGGCCCTACGTTTGGACAAAATGACATCCTAATTAATAGGCGTTCGGCTGATTGGGCCAGTTCATCCACAAATTTTGGAGACAACTACATTGTCCCAACAGGGGTTCAGAATAGAGCAACTCTTCTTGCGGGAGCTTCAACATTTGGGGTAGATGAGGTAGAGGTGTTTTTTTCTTCTGTAAATTAAAGCGCATGCACAGAAGTACGTGGTTATTTGCCATTAGGGAGCTTAAGCAATCTCGACCCCAGAGCTCTTCTCTTGACTGAGGGAAAGAAAAGCTCTGGGGAACCCTGAAGCAAAGTGTCTTCTCATTGGTTTTCGTGAATAACAATCAAAAGAGTCTCTAATTGGTGCATTCATGTTAGCATGAGGAGTGAGCAGGCGCCGTAAGATTCAAATAGCCACTTTTTGGCTATGAGAACCCTACGGCGCATGTTCTCCTACATAGAGTTTCCCAGAGCCTTCACTGGCGAAAAATGTCTGATTGGTCGAGGCCTTGTCATGTGACTTCAATACCTCAAATCAAACATGGCTGCCATTCGATGTTTGTTAGATTTCCGTCGGCAAAAAAAGACCCTTTTTCAGGCCAGAAAAACGGACGAATGTTTGACTGCATAGTGCGTTTCTATGCAAGCGAGATTCTCTTTTAAGCCAACAGTGAAACGAGGGAAATTTCTTAAAAAATTTCAAGGTCAACACGAGTCTCGGTTGCTAGTGTTCCGGAGTGGAAATTCGGCTTTTACTTTGTGTAGAAAACACTCATGACGTAACAAAAGCCTTAGGGGTCTTTAGGGATTTCGCATTCTGATTAGGTATTGTTTCACGATTTTTGTTCTATCGTTTTAGGTCATGTGTGTCTTCTACACGAAGTAAAAGCCGGAAATTCGTTTGTGGAGCTTAACAGCTAATGGATTACCATCTTGATTTAAATTCATGCGTTTATCTAAAAAGTGGAACAAAAAAGATACCACTAAATTTCCAAATGGTTTCTCTTCCAACTAAATAGTTACTGTTTCCGCCTGCGCTCGCATCTAACAAAAAATGTTAAGATTTGCGCATTTTTTTCAAAATTAAAGTTGTTAAAATTGCCATTCAAGTAGTCCATAGAGGAAAAGTTATTAAGACCGAGGGGAAAATTTAGAAATGTATTTCAGTCGTTCAAAAATAAATTTTAAAGTGAATTTAGCAGTAATAATAGCCAAAATCATACTTAACATGTCATAGCACCTCATATTGGGTACACTAGAAGAAAACCTTTTAGTTGCAATTATATTTTGTTAGAGTTGTGTTCCAAGCAAAATGCCTATTGTTTGCTTTCCTGCAAATTATAGAAATAAACATAGATTAGGTTAACTCTGAATAGCCAAAACAACAATATTCTAAGTTGAGAATTTGATTCAGAAGTCCAGTTTACTAGCAGGGAGAATTTTACTGTAACAAAATATTACTACAGCTAATAATACGCTTTCACCACATTGTAGTGGATTAATGTGACAACCAAAATACTTAATCAGGAATTGATTTTATCTCCAGAAATAAAACAGCAGAAGGATATAAAATTAGGTATCTTCAAAGTTTAGAAAACTTGTTGAAGGTAATTTAGTCCCGCCCTCCAAAACTTTTCACAAATTTCATGCTGGCCTGTACTACCAGTACAACAAATTATTTAACCTCTTTGCGGACTCTGGTTGCAACACAGCTGCTTCAATAATTTTAATCCCCTTGCATTAAGATTTAAAAACCATAATTTCATATTTCCGTAATAATCGTTTGAAGACATTGAGCAAAAGCATACAAAGCTACATTTGAAAGGGACATAATCCCATGTTGCAGTTTTCTGGATAAGACTTCACAGCAATAACCCCTGTTACCTTTCCATATGTAAAGAGGTCCCATGATTTATGAGTCAATTAGTCAATGAGTCAACAAGTCATGAGTCACGAGTCAATGAGACTCAGTCAATATAGCAATAATTTATTGATCAAGCCTAAGCCCTCGTTTCAGTGATTAGGCTTAAGCACTCTCTGCAATTTTATCTTTCCTTTTATGGGTTAGGGTAACTGCACTGAACTCATTGACTCATGACTCATAAATACTTAAGACTCATATGTAAAAAATATCTCAACATTAGATGCAATGAATTTTTAGCAATTGCTGTAAATAATAGTAATCATTCCTACCATTTCAAAGGATGAATAAATTAAAGTTGAATGCAGTAAGTGTAAAAAGTAAAAAAAGTGGTCCAATTTATTGAAGCTGTAATCAATTTCCATCCTTGATTTAGTCCCTGGATAGTGTTAAACAATGGTGGTGAAGTGAACAAACTGCCCCAAGGGACTGAGACCAAACAGCTGGCAGAGTTGCTGCAGTACATATTAGGCTATCAATCTGAAAATGAATGAAACTGTAGAACAATAGACCTAATCGGCTAACTCAATGTTGTACCCAATTCGAATCTCCCGGGACTAGGATTCTTTGTGTATTGTATTTGCATGATAATGTAGCATTCATATTTAAATGATATGGAAATTCCTGGAACAAAACGTCATACTCCCAAAGGGTTTGAATTGGATACAACATTGAGTTAGGCGGTTAGCTCCATTTGGTAAGCGAGCAAATAGCTTTTACTTATGAATTATCAAGTTATGCCAGTCATTTGAAAATTTAGAACTGGTTCCTCTAAGGGGTCAGATTTCTTTAGCCTACATCCATAAAACAAGATTCTGTTACCTTTAAGGGTTGTTAAAAAAAAAAAAAAGACCCCCTCCTGAGCAAACTGCATCCTCATGTTTGGATTCTCATTGATTTAATGTCTTTAATGATATTATGCAATTTTGTTCTACAATAATACTCAAATACCATAAAAGAATTTTTAACCTAACTTTTTTGCAAAGTTTACTCCTTGAGCCACCAGCTTCAACTTTGATACTTTGTTCTAAAAGCCAAAGCAGTTGTATAGCAATGGTGGAGGTGATGATTAATCACTTTGTTTTGGTTCAAATGAAGATAAAGAAAGTCAAAGTAATGATCGCACTTTAACCCTTTCACCCTAAACCGGCCATACTTAGTATTTTACCCTGTCTAAAGCCAGAGTATTTTGCTCTGTCTAACACCAGCCGATTTTACTCGTCAATGGGGAACCCCATGAAGTCAACAGTCTTACAGTACTTCTCAACATAAAGAAAATGAATTCTGTGGACTTAAACATTCCCAAACAGAAATGCGGTGTACTGCAAATATCGTTAGGTAAACTCTTCAAGATTTACCTGCTTCAGGAACTTCAAATCAATGAATATTTGGAATAATTTTCCTGGACTCCTGCAAACTATGTGCACTTTTCAATGGTTTGCTCTTTAAAAGTAACACTCAGAAATAATAATGCAAATACAACTGAGGCTGTTTTGCCTTATCTACAAGACAAGATAACAATATCCTTTATTCAAGCACAATCAATATTAGAGAAATAATACATACTTGTGGGGTCATGTGCTAACTATAATAAAGATACACTACAGGAGATAAAAGCTTAAAACTAACTATGTGACAGACATAGGATATCTACACATAAGGGATAAGAAAAATAAATCAATTGCTATCCAAAGATCATATTGCAAATACACCAAAAGGTAACGGTTGATTGACAAGTTCTTGTGCAAAGTGGTAGAGCATGTTTGAAGTCCAGCAGGACCAAGATGAGAAGTTATGATAAAAACTCTAAACATATTTTTTACCAAAATTATTTTACTGCCATCAAACCCAACGAGACCTTATGCACTGTTTCTAGCTGCAGCTCCAAATCACATAATATATTAATAAATTTTGCCATCTAAGAAAAGAACAAACATGTGAGGTGTAACCAAAAAAAGTCCAAGGCAATAAAGCTTCCTTTCAGCCTTTTCAGGAACAACTATCCACTGTCAACCATACTTGACTCAAAACAGATTCCTTGATCCACCAACACATGACAGTCCCCTAAAACCGTGCCAAAATTACATCATCAATGCTTCCAGAAAACAACAGTTTAAAAGAAAGATTTGAAAAACAGTCACGAACCTGAATCTATAGATATCTATATACATCTGTACCTACACTTCTGTTCTTCCAAACATTATTTTAACTAACATGAATTAACGATTTTGATTTTCAACTCAAATTTAATTGCAACGCTAGGATCGTTGAGTTGTGACGGCTAAAAAGTATAATAACTTAGACATTCACCAGAAAAGAGAATATAAATGACCTTAAAAGCAGCTATTTAAAATATTTGATACTAGGGTTACGTTCCAAATGACACAATCACATTCAAAATCAAATTCACATCTGATGGAATCATTGATCATTCATGTAGAGGTGCGATCGTAAGGAGTAACGCATTAAAAAATAACCTTCACGTTGAACAATATTGCCATTTCCCTGCCACCTGGTACAAGCCAATTCACAAATGAACGTAAACCTTAGGAATCCTCCTTTCTGCACATTACACTAACTTTTTGTACCCGGTGGCAACAAACTTTCCACATTAAAAATTGCGTAAAAAACTCACCTGTTTCGCAGCTCTTATCCCACGAAATAAAAGTTTCCAGGAGCAAATTTTCCGAGGATACTAGTTGGATTGGAGTTGCAAACGTGTTACAAAACATAAACGTTCTCTAAGAATACATTCCACTTGAAACTGGTGTTAAAACTAGCCTTGATCGCTCTAAAAAGAACGGAAACCAACAAGCTACCGATCCTCAAAGAGCAGCCATTTTTCTGTTCTTCTCGGGAGTGCTTTTTTT
>OX421453.1:33445602-33448102 GCA_949126865.1 Montipora capitata
TCCCGTTGGAGCTACCTGAATCAGTTTCAGGTGTCCAGCTATAAAAGGCAATTGCTTAAATTGTCCAGATAAGTCGGCGAGGATCGTTTCTTCCTTTCGTGAACAGGCCTTAAACATCCGCTAACGATCTTTTTAATTACCACTTATATAATTAACAACTTCACAGTTGTTGCCTCTGGTGTTGGAAATAGTTCATTGATTCCGCATTATTCAAGATGTGGATATCACGAAAGAATCTAGATCTAATATTCCTTACTCTTTCTTTTTCCTTACTTTTATGTAAGATTCTCTCCTTTTGGCATATCTCGTTTAAAAGATTTCTTTGTAAACAGGAAGAGGTTTCGCTGTAACTATGTTTCATTAAATATTCAAATATGGCACACACAGCTGTTTTAAAAAGTTTGTTAGGCCATTTTTACGCTTACACAATGCATGGAGAATTTAGTAATTACACGTATTCCAGTTTTCAAAATAAGTGGAATACCACTTCTTTTGCTAATACAGAAAGAACGAAATACAGTATCGGAATAACAGAAACTGCAGCCCTTCATAACTCTAACCTTGTGATCCTAACGTGGACAAAAGTGCTAAAAATTCTTACACCCCTTGATTAAGGTTATTTACGAGAACAAGTGTTCTGAAAACAGAAGATGATATTTTTGTGACATGCACCTTACATTATCGGCCGATCGTCTTAGACTCCGTGAACGTCCTTGTATTGTCATGATTTGCCAAAATCTTTTACCCTTTAGTTTTCACCGCTAAGATGAAATATTCATGTGGTAAAAAGACCATATTCAATTCGTATTCTCAGTATTGGACTGGAACAAGCTTGCAATGGAGGCTAATGCGGGAGAATATATTAAAAAGCTTTTGAATTTGAGAAGATTTCCCCGCATGAGCCTCTATTGCAATAGTTCCAGTCCAATACTGCAAATATGATGTATTGAGGCTTTCATCCAGAATTAGAAACGTCCTTGGCAAATAAACTTCCTTTTGAAATAAATGTAAACACTTGAAGTGCCGGTCATAGACGTAATGGAGAAGTGATTAATTCTCGTACTTATCTGGACAAGTTAAGCAATTTTATTTTATAGACACGTGAAAAATCCAGGTGGTTTCAACGTTGAGCCACCTTAATTTTTCAGGTGTCTATAAGAGACAGTTGCTTAAATTGTCCAGATATACTGAGTGCGAGGATCAGTTCTCCTTTACGTTTAGACTTCCTTTTCTTTACCACTGGCGGATATCACGGATACCACAATGACTTGACAGGCACTCACCCCCATAAAAACCACAAATCATTTACGACTAGTTCATTTCACGTCTGGACTAAGCTGGCTGTCAAAAGAGTCTTGCACCGCAAAGTAAGGAAAGGAGATGATAACCTTTGGCTTAACGACACTTGTGAAAGCTTCTCTTCTCGTTCAAATAATCGTCCTCTCATATGCAGTTGCTATTGGTATGATACGTTTTCATTCAATTTTCAACAAACGCTCCAATGTTGTCAAGGAGCTCGTGTTGCCATTTTCTTTTCTTTTGTGCATTTATGTTTGTTTTCAGCCACTACTCTCTTCTTTTAATAAGAACGTCTACTGAATTTCGTGGCTGAGGCCGGACTTTCTTAATTATTATTATCTGTCTGAATTAACCGACTATACAGTATACAGTCGGCCGTTTGCCCTCGAGCTCCCTTGTGAATCCCACAGGATCCCCTGGGTTAGGTATAGCCTAGGTAGGTTACGGGAGGGAAGAACATTAACTGCCAAAGTTTGTCAGCTAACCTTGGAAGACACCTCATGTCAACAGTCCAGACAGTTTTTTTGCATTACGAATTCCCGTGCTGTCCTTTTCACTTCTTTCTCGTCACCATGAAACAGTTTTTTTTGATATTCTCTTTCCTTCTATTTATTCCTCCTAAACAACCCGATCACTTTCACCGTATGCCCTTCCATTCCTTCACGTAGCTCGAAACTCAGCTGCTGGTACTCTCGTGTTTTTTCCGCTCGCTTTTCTCTTCTCTGTTCGCTTCAATCGGAAACGACATATCTACGAGTCTTCTCTGTATCTTCTAGTGTTGAATCTGGTCTCCTTGCTGTGCAATAGCCCTTTTCACGGTTAGTTTTTCTCATTTGCATAACAATGTAACCTAACATGTATGTGAGGCAATTTCGGGCTATTTCGTAGTTTTAATCCGAAATTGCCTCGCACCCAGTCCCAGTGCAACAGTTACTTTTTCCCATTGTTTACTATCATCTTCCCTTGCATTTCTCGGTAGACCACTTCGTTCCTTCCGGTAACGATCCATTTACGACCGCCCATTTAAGGAGACTCGAAAATAGTTTCTCCCTTTTTCAAACAAGTAAACATATTCTGTCCTTAGATAGAGTTACGGTAATCATATCAAGACAAAATTTGGCCATCATAGATTTCTCATTTTCCTCCAAAATAATGCTACCATGGCAACGATATAAGGCATTTCTTTGAGCCTTAAAATCAA
>OX421453.1:33450602-33468102 GCA_949126865.1 Montipora capitata
AACTATGGGGATCAGAAGGTCAGCTTGCGTTTATTTACAGGAAGAAGAAATCGTTGTTGGATTCAAGACCCGTTTGAAGACTTGGTAAACTTAAAAAAGAAGAAATTCTAGGAACGTAGAATAAGAGCATTTCATCTAATGCTACAACTGTGTATTGCGTGCGCCGCACGAAACTATCTTTAGTTTACTTATACTCGCTTATCGCCGCTGTAAGAGCTTCCATTATTTACCAAGAACAAGGCAAGCAGCGAATTAACCATCTTGCCTTGTTTTTTCCATTGCAAACTGCTTGGGTATAAAATGAATATGGGTTGCTTGCTTATTAACAAGAGGCTACGGGTAGCCTACACTTTCTTCGAAGGAGTTTTAGCCGACTTCCTTTAAGTTCACAGTGTTTCAGAGGGTTTTTTTTAATGTTACAATATCTTGGTAAATATCCAGTTTCAATTCCGTAGTCCGAAGTACGAAGTCCGAAGTCCACAGTTCACATTCCGTGACCCAATGATAGGGTTAAGTGCAATCCGAAAAAAATATATACGAAAAGAAAGCCTAAATGAGTTCAAACAATTGATACCACGCATAGAAACTGTATTTCCCTCTTGAATTCATTGTAGACGTAGCTCCACGCTTCATAGAAAAGCTCTCTGTATAGCAAGGTATTCTGCCTTATTTCAGATCAAAATTAATTTAACTTCACTGGATAATGCTCTTCGAGGATCTTTGAAGTGTTTATATTTCCCTGACAAAATTGTTCAACACATGTTCACATGTTCAATTCTCTCGAGTGCAAAAATAACTCAAATATACTTGCCCATATTTGACCATGTATCGAAGTAGATGCTCCAAATTCCCCGATAATAAAGACAACAAAGGCGCGCAATGTAAAGTGGGTGAGTAAGGTATGCACATATTTAAACACCGTTAACAAATATTTGTCTTCACCACAGCCAGGTGTCATCCACTTGTTAGGAACTCGCACTCTTACATGTAAAAACCACGAACCATTTCACGTCTGGATATTAAGGAATGGCGAACCTCACTGGTTTAAACTTAACCGACGGTCGAACAGTCTTGCACCGTAAAGTAGGGGGAAAGGATGAAACCCTTTGGCTTTACGACATTTGTGACAGCTTCTCTGCTTTTACTAATAATCTTCCTCACATTATGTAGTTGCTACAGGTATGATACGTTTTTTTTCACCGCAATTTTAACTCAACCCGTCACAGGTTCGAGGTCATCACTAAGATGATGCCAATTTCATTCTCATGCCCCTAATACTGAGGAAATGTTATAAGAACATTTTAAAAAAGTGACAATCCACCCTATAATGAGACACTTGCTTTTGTATAGTTATGCTTGTGTCATGGCCAGGTGGTTTTCACGTTACGTCATTGCCGCCATGTTGGTGAGCGAAAAAAGGATATCTCATTAGCTCCTTTAGTATGGTTAGCGAAATAGTGCAAAATTCACAAAGTTTATATTCCTTCACATTTAATGCTGTTATAATTATTCAGGAATATATTTATTCACCTTCAACAACTAATTTATAATTTATTCAAGAAATATATTTTATTCACATTTAACGAGGAATTTCTTATTCACGAATATATTTACTCACATTTACGGGATGTATTCATTCAAGTTCAATATCGTCGGCGACACTGGGCAAAGTTCAGAATACAATATCCATTCGGTAACCAGTCGCTTCGCCAACGATTAGTACACCTTCAGTATAATCGGTTAGTTTGCTTTCGACTCAAGTGTCCAAATTTTGATTAATGAAGATCATAACCTAAAGTATTTAAGTCTAGGCACCCATTACTATTAGCGCTGAAAACAGCATTAAAGTCTAAGCACCCACTTGAAAACGGTTAGCGTTCAAAAAGTCGATCAACACGAGCAATGCTTGTTCTTATTCTTTCACGCTGCACCCGTAAGCCGAGTGACCAGCGAAGGTGCCCTGAAATCAACGAATACCCAACCAAGTTTCCGCGTGTCCTCGTGAACTGCCTTACTGTGTTATCCACCTGCTCATCGAATAAGGGGGAAAACCCTGTAACGTCTTGCAGTCCATACTCAACAACACGCCGCCGTAAAAGTCCAACGGGATACCAGAAGCATTCTTGCTATTTCAGTCCAACAAAGGCCCAATAATCGAAGATTGAGTAGCACGTCTTCTGGTATATCAAACCTCGGTCGACCTCTGTCTCCATTTCTTTCCACTTTCGAACCGACAAGTAAATACAGAGCGATATCGGTGCACGTTGAACGCTTGCTACTGATCCACTGCCTGTGCAATTGGTGAAAGTTTCTGCCAATTTCCTCCATTACCATACTGGTCTCTGAGAGAAATGGTAATATGGTTTGGACCGCCCGTCTAAGACACTCCAGCCTTATCTGGACTGCTTCCCGACCATAAGGATCACTTTTTTCCCATAACGCTTCACATTCATCGAGGAGGTCAACTGCATCTCCAAAGAAGAGTTCCCAATTCGATGGTTCGGATTGTTCATCCAATCGCAACATGCCCGGCATTTTGGTCAAAGAGGAACGCGGGCTCTGGATACAAGGTTTTGAATCACGTTGTATGCGCTAAATCCTATGCGCAGTAATTGCTGAATGAAAATATTTTGTGAATTTTGCACCATTTCGTGCGTGCACAAGATTAATTTCTGAACGTAACTCTTTAGTCTGTGAAAGTGAAGCCACACAATGGCTGAACGCAGATAAATTTACATAACTTTTGAACAAATATCAAGCGTTAATGAATACATCCCGTAAATTAATGCGGGTAAATTTATTCGTGAATAAGAAATACATCGTTAAATGTGAATAAATATATTTCTTGAATATAAGGGTGCGTTCGATTGACCGTATTCCGGAATAAGAATACATGGAATATAAGTTAGAAATCCTTCGTTTTTACGGAGATTCACATTGAAATTGTCAAACATCCGCTAAAACGCTATTTTAAACATATTTTTATTATCCTTGCTGCTTCGAAACGCGCCAAACATACCGTTTTAATCATCACTCCACGTATTCTTATTCCGGAATAGGGTCAATCGAACGCGCCCTAAATTTGGTTGTTGAATATGAATAAATATATTCGTGAATAATAATAACAGCATTAAATGTGAATGAATATATACTATGTGAATTTTGCACCATTTCGCCAACAATACTTTTGTTCGGCCACCAGCAATTGTATGTTACACCAGTGTTATCTTTGTCTCTAGAAATTGGTAGCAAACCATCTATCTCAGAGAAAAAAGCCGGAAAAGCTATCAGCCGCGGTGAACCACACATTGGTGTCAGTTTCGTAAACTTTAAAGAAGACAAATTTTTCTACTTGAATATCACCATTCTTGGGTATAGTCATGTTGACTGGATGCCCCAGTGCTCGTTTGCCTGTTTGGAAACTCCGACATGTTTTTCATACAACCTGGCTGCTTACCCGGACATCAACGGTAAACTGCTTTGTGAACTGCTCCCTTCGGACAAGTACAACAACTCGGACAAATTCATGTTCAACGAATCCTTTCACCACTTCAGCATCACGGTATGTCAAATGCTTTGGACTTTTATGGAGTACGATGAGTGTTTGTGTGTTTTTCTGTCTTTCTTAATTCTTCTTTTATTCATTTAATTAAGTTTTATGGTGTAATGAGACGCGACATGCATGAAAACAAAGTATCGCGAACCGAGCCATTGAAAAACAGGCACGCATTGCGTACATGCGGGTAGTGCTGTGAACACGCTCTTACACCACCACCACCGTCGCTGGTTGTCGCTGACGTCGTTTGTCGCTGAGATATAACAACCTCAATTTATTGTACAAAACCGAAAGGAATAAATTAAATATTAAAAGGCCAAGCCGTTATTTAGCTTCAATATTACTTTATTACCTTTACCACCTTTTTAATATCACTTGTCAATTTAGTTCTTGTATTGGAAGATAAAGGATTTGCTGCGTTAACAAGGACGAATGAAATCATCGCATGGCCGTGCGTCTGACTAAGGCCTTAGACAAATTGATAGCAATCGGGATTAAGCTTTACATTCCACCTAAATCTATAATATATAGATTTAGCCAAGCCTAAAAGCGAAGCTACCGGGTTATTTATCTCATGGTTCCTCAAAGACCTATGAAAGTAATTAAATTTTCTGGACTTAATTATTTATAGCAATGTGGCTGAAAATATCTCATTTTAAAGGTTATAAAATATACTTTTCAGTAAAAAAAGAAATCGGCATAAAAACCAAGGACTTGTCAGAGAGAACCGTAAATTAATGCGCAAAAATATTGTTCAGGTACAAAAAGTTGAAAAAGAAGGTTTTTAATTTAGTTAACCGATAGTTCCACCAAATTGGGCTAAAAAGGAAGAATCCGTGATTTTTTAGAATGTGTAACCGGCTTTATTCTCCCGAAGAACGTATCGAACCACAAACTGAATGAAAACCGTACTTCGGGTATTACAAACCACAACCTTCAGAAACTGAACTGTCAGTGAAGATCCAGTTTTTGACTGCTTTACAGGCGACGCTACTTCGATGGACACGTATTTGACAAAATCCAACAGCGCGGAATTTGAACGAGCGGCTAATTACAACGGGAATCGTGTAATATTCCGCCCTTGGTATTGTTATTCATGACATGTAGATAAGGCTCAGAAGATATCCGGGTAGGTGGCCCAGACTTCAAACCCGGCTTCCTCGTAGGGAGGGGGGGTGGGGCGCCAACTGTTCGCTGCCGTGGACTAGAGTAGAGTGCATAATAAGGAGCACGTGTTTGCCTTTTATGTGAATATTTACATATCATTAATTCATCCCCCGGGCATTTATTACCAATTCAAATTGACTTTGCATATTGCAAATATAAATGGGCCCCCCAAGGAGTAGGGGGAGGGGTGGGCCTTGTTCTCTTGTTCCCTTTAAGTAGTTGCTTATTACCTTGTTTCCCAAATTACTTTCAAACTTGTTCACAGTTGTTTGATCCCTAAAATTGTTTATGTTCCCTTTTTCAATACGCTATTTTGTCATTGTTTCCCTGTTCCCCTGAATCTTGGGGTTCGAGTATGAAATTTTACCTCTTATGTTTGTCTCTTTCCCGCCCCGCTTCGCGAAGTTCTTCGCTACAATTTTGTCTCTTTTCTCTATCCCTATCTCGCTCCCTTTGGCGATTTTCTTCGCTAGCTCTTTGCCTCTTCATTCTTGCTCTCTGTCGCTCTCTTTCCCTTTGCTCTTCACATAAACCCTGTCTTCTGCTTGTTGCATTTACTCTGCTGTTACCTTTCGGCATGATAGCTATCGTCTTTCGTTTTTTTCAAGATTAAACCTTTAGAACAGACACACATCGTTTAGCTAAACTGGCTTTGATTAACCATAAAATCCCCTTTAAAAATTGACGACGGTCAATATGATTTCCTGCCATAAAAACGCGGGTTCCCAAATGCAACGCTGCCACGCGATTTCCCGCCTAGGAAAATTGTCTGAACACTTGCGTCCCCAGAGACCGCTATCAAATAAATCTGGTTCAATTCTTTATAGTCATCATGTAGCGGTTGGCCTTGTAAGAACAATGGAACGTGTCTGCCACTGTACGAAGAGAGCAGCTACAAGTGTATCTGCAAAGCGGGATTCACCGGACGAGACTGCGAAAATGGTGAGATCCCATCAAACAATTTGAGCCTTACAAAATGTTCTGTTAGTTGGTTTTCGCCAATTATCTCCGAAAGTAATTCGACGGATGCCAAAGAATCGAAGGGCGTGTCATTTTAAAGTTGAAGGGCTTGATATCTAGCCTTTATTCTTATATCAATCGTTTACATAATGTTGTCCAAAACTTAAAGATTCAGTGGGACGAGCTTGTCCAAAAGGAAGAGATATAACTTGAAAATGTATCTATCAGGTGAATTAGTCTACAGCAACTTCAAGAAAACTAAGGGCTCCTTTTAGAAATAGGATACAAATAGGATTTTTTAAGGCAATTGAGTTATTGGTGCGAGATCTGTAGTAGACAGATTTTGTTGCAAGATCGAAAAAGGATCCGGAACTATTAAAACGCATTCTCACTGAAAGAGTTCGAATCACTAGCTATTGATTTTTCCGTTATTTAAATTGTTTCAGACATTGACGAATGTTCATCTGAAAACGAGTGTGACGTGAATGCCACATGTACAAATACCATAGGATCTTACAATTGCACTTGCAAAAAAGGATATGGAAGAGACGGAAAAAACTGCTCAGGTAAAGGCCATTATAATGACGGTACTATCGGGACTGGTGGTAAGAGTTTTGTTTGCACGCCTTGCGTCCCCAATAGTCACGTAATGTTTTGGCACACGTCGACCATGTGTTTTGTTTGGAATGAGAATTTGCATGTTCAGTCCTCAAGCTCGCTTTGTCGTTTTCCTTTGGTTCCAGACATTGACGAGTGTTCAACAGAAAACGAGTGTGACGTGAATGCCATGTGTGCGAATACCATAGGATCTTACAAATGCACTTGCAAAAAAGGATATGAAGGAGACGGAAGAAACTGCTCAGGTAAAGTCGAAAAAGTGTAACGAAGGTATTATCGCGACTGATGCTTACAGTTTTGTTTTGCACGCTTTGCGTGTCCGTTAGTCACGTGATGATAGATATGTTGTCATGTACAAAAATAGAATTGATTTATAAACTTCTAGAAAAGCAAGAAAAACTGTGTAAACAGCCTTAATTCAGACGGTAGTAGAGCTTGTTGTGGAATTCTGTCTAGATGGAAAACGTGATAAAAGAAAAAGGAGATTGAGGCGTTTTCCCGTGAGACTATAGAAGTTAAAGTTGTTGTGGACAAGTGGATATGTTGTTGTTTAATTTTGTTTTTGAATTTTTCTAAACCAGTTTTTTTTAATTTAAACCAGTTTAATTTTTTAACTGGTTTCCGTTTTAATCAACTGTCTAAAAAATGAATTTTTCTTTTTGTGGGGGTGTAGTTGAAGAAACGGGGGCTTGTTTTTTTTTAGGGGGTGTAAAAAAGAACTAGACATCTTTTCCTCTCTTCTACTCACCTATCTCTCCCTGATCCTCTCCAGTGCTTCTATTGTACCCCACCCTTCCTTTACAATGTTTCTTGAAGATATTTCCTACTTTCAATTTCAACCTAGTTTGAAATTAAAATGACCTAGCTTGAAATTAAAACTAGCCTGAATTTAAATTTAACCGTAACAAATACATGCAAATTGGCTGGTGGAAATGTCATGGTATAACTTTTTCACCAGCGCACAGGGGAGGGGTGGGGGGTGGGGAATTCATGTCTTGAAAGGATCGATGGAAGAAGGCAGGAATAAAGGTGTATTAACTGGAAGCGAAGTATTACCACCGCTGCATTATTACTCAAAAAAGCGAAATTGAAGTGATTCAAATTATAAAATTTTCGCAAAATCGCGAAATTTAAGTGTCGCGAAATATGCACAGATCAAAATCCCGAAATAAACATGTCGCGAAAATTTCATGTAATAAGGTACTATGAATTTACCCCATTAATGATTAACCTTGGAATTGAATATCGGCCCTCAAGTAAACCGGACCGGAATTTTTCTGGAGAAAAGGTAATTTCATCAAAACTAGTCCAGTAATAGCAAGCACCAGGAGATGATGAGGAGAGAGAACACATGCTCATGCTTCATGATAATTTGTTTCAATCTGTTTTTATCTTTGCGCCATGCTGTGAAAGTTATTTTGGTCTCGTCTAAACTCGTACCCAGATCTTACTCTGTCACTGGAAATGACCGTGGAAGATCTGGGTATAAGACTAGGTCTCGCCCCCATGGTCGCGCAGCCAATGATAACCAATCAGGTGTTTTCGTTAAAATAGAGCGAGTTTCAATGGAGTGTTGTAAAACCAAAACCAAATTAATTTCTTTGACCAATCAAAAGGGACGGAGGCAATATAGTAAACCAATCAAAACTCGAAGTAATTACACGTAGCCGACACAAAGCACGGGAAAATGTGAAAGCGCGAGCCACGATTGGTGTTGGTTTCACTTCTGATTGGTTGAAAAAGAGGCGCGAGAACTTCCAACCAATCACTGAGTGAAGTAATACAAAACCAAAGCAATTTGCTAGTTACTTTCGACACTCAATTGAAAACCGCTCTAACCTCGCATCATCACCACGAGCTAAAGTTTATTGAAAAAAGTTATCATTGGAAGTATCTAGTGTATGGCGAATATGTTCTCTCAACCATTCATCCTCTCTAAAGATTGAGGAATGCCACGCCTTTTCATACACGGCTCTCAGCGCTGTATCATCTCATTTAACGATCCTTGCAAATATTTACTCATCTAACTTAATGTCTTTTTAAACTACTTGACCAGCTATGATGAATTCAGTGATATTATCCAGTGATGGATTTTATCTGCGCCATCTTGCAATGTTTCTGTCGCCGGTCGTTGGAGATCACTCCCGGTGGGGACTATGTTACAGAAGCTCGACCCACGGACCTTCTGATACAACATTTCACCGTAATTGCGATGGAAAAAGCAACACGGTTACAATTGTCAAGAAAAACGATTTCGTGTTTGGAGGATTCACAGCTATCCCTTGGGGTGGGTATTCAAAGTTCACTTATCTTTAAATCACAGTTTTACTTTGTTGCTATAAATTTCATGTTCTATTGCGTACACGTTATTTTTAAGGATTTCGTCGCTTCTAAACATCAAAGCTATTTACTGCCAGAACAGCAACAACATATCAGATAAATTTTCAGTGCAAATTTGTAGCTTTTTTCGAATCTTCATTATCTTATAAATATTGTAAACAGCCCATACGATAATGTGCTTATTAACTGAGTTAGTGAATTTAGTTCGGGCCAGCCAGGAAATTAAAAATTTATGGCCCGAAGTCATGGCACACGGACTTCTGAGCTTGGTGCGTTCGCGATGACATCGGGCCAAATATTTCCCCGTTCAGCCCTCCCACTCAATAAGTACATAAAGTTTGAACTGGGAAGCCAGAAATTTTCAGGCTTGAACATAATTTATAATTCCCGTCCAGTGTAATGCAGTGGAGCTATGAAGCCAAGGAAACTGGTAACTGGACATTTTGTTTGCTCTTAATACCGTGAAGGATGTGCAATCTCGTTCCCAGGGGCCAGGACGATGCGAAATAGCCCTGGGAATGAGGTTGAAGGCAGTTAACGCGAAGAGACTTCGTATAATATATAGATTTAGCCAAGCCTAAAAGCGGAGCTACCGAGTAATTTGTTCTTACAATATGTTAACCTGCCTTGAGCCTGCGATCCAACTGAAACCGAGTACCTGGTCAGCGGTCAACAAAAACAGCTGGCTTGGATATGGTCACGTGATACTGGTCAGTAGATACCTTGTTTTGACAGGTATCAATTGACTATAATATGGATGTCCAATATTAAAGATGTACGCTGTAAACCAGGCCGAGCTCTAAACTTGAGCCCGCGATATGGTCACGTGATAGTGGGTAATATAGAGGGGTGGACGTACGGTCCTACTGTCGTAGGGTGACCAAACCCAAATTTTCTCGCGCAGATGGGTTACCATAATTTCTTACCAATGGTGCTCTACGCGTGCGCCTTCGCACGGATCTTGGCTACGAAAATTTACTTTGACAGGAATGAGATAGAACGCTAAAAAATTCAATTGTGAACGGGTTTTGAATCCATTTCCTCTGCGATACCAGTGCAGTGCTTTATAAATTGATTTATCAAGCAATCTGGGAACTTAGCTTGTCATTATGTGCGTTGGTAATGAATTCACGGAGGGGCTGGATATGAAGAGACTATTGAAAAAAATGGACGAAAATTATGTGCGCTTTCTTCTTTTTTCAGGTCAAATATTTCCAGCACTGCACCGGTATTTAGAGATCATAGGTGAAAATACCCGTCAAGCCCAATAGGCCATTTTTACAGTTGTTTGCTCTGTGACCTAGCCTATGAATGGCTATGCGTGGCTGCCAGTGACCGTGTACTGATACAGACCTCGCTGCTTTTATCATGTCTTAGGCCAGGTAACCTGGTCAAAATTCTTAGGACAATTCGCGCTTTACCCCCTCCCCCCATTACAATGTTGATTTTTCACGGTCTCCAAAATCAAGATCCGTTCATCGATCGATCGCTGGCATGTTTCAACATTGTCTGGGGGAAAGGAAAGAGGGGGGGGGGGGGGGGGGGGGCGGTGGTTGGGGGCTTAAAAACGCAGCGAAAAAAAGAACACTTGTTGCTCATATAACGATGGAAGCATGTACAGTAAATTCTCTACTTTTCGCCCAAAATTTGGCAAGTGTCCCGAAGTGTTTTAACCCGGATTGTAGCTACAACTGTAAAATGGTCTATTCATTACAAGTAATATGCAAGGGCATCTAAAAATCATGACGTGTCCCCTAACCGTGATCTTCTTTACTTTGCTCAGAAATACAAGTTACAACAAGTACCCCCCCCCCCCTCCCGGGGGTACTTCCTTATATGGGCTATATAGGTATGTGCGGCCCCAAAGGGTATGGTTTTTTAGCCGTTTTGGACTGAAATAGGGTATTGATTTTGAACAATTTGGTCTGAAATATGGTATGGTTTGTTCAATCAAGACTTGAATTGGGTGGTTTTTAGAAAAAGCTTCTTCTTCATCATTAGGCGATAGGGACATCAACAAAGCCCTTCTCAATTTATTAAGCCAATCGTGTTACAGCTGAAATAGGTCTGAAAATAGGTCAGGTCTGAAAAAAGGTGGGGAATATCTCAGATTTTGGTCTTAAATTGTATACAAATTCGTCTGGGAGTACCATTACGAAAATGTTTTACTAATCCCTTTGACTTTTCAAATGGCACTTATGGAATTTGGTGTTATCTCAAAATAATATCCCTCAACTGATAATGATCTTCATTGTTCCACTTGTTCACCGCACAGTGTTTGAAATTGTGAGGAGAGTTTACTTAATTAGCACTGTTGGGAGTCAAAGTGTTCATAAGCGACTAAAGAGTGTATATATTATCGCACTATCATTTTTCGTTTAAATACGCCATTTCTCTTTGATCAAATTTGAAGTACAATAAATGATTTTTCCTTGTTTCAGAATCGACAAGAAACGGTAATGGGAAATTCGGTGCCACAGAGAAAGCGTTTATTTTCTCGCTACGAAACGCCGAAGGACTGCCGCCCTTCAAAAGCAATGTAAAAGATCCTTCCAAAGCGATACATAATAATAGATTTGTTGGCCCTACGTTTGGACAAAATGACATCCTAATTGATAGGATTTCGGCCACTTCATCTTCAAATTTTGGCGACAACTACATTGTTCCAAAAGGGGTTCAGAACAGGTTAACTCTTCTTGCCGGAGCTTCAATCTTTGTAGAAGATGAGGTGGAGGTGTTTTTTCTTCTTTGATTTAAAGCACAGAAGTACGTGGTTATTGCCAGTTTCGTCACCAGAGCCTCGGATTGACTCAAGGCTCTGGGAAACTCTATGTAGGAGCACATGCGCCGTAGGATTCTTATAGCCAAAAATTGGCTATTTGAACCTTACAGCGCTTGTTCACTCCTCGTGCTAACATGAATACACCAATGATAGACGCTTTTGATTGCTCTTCACGAAAAGCAATGAGAAGACAGTTTGTTTCAGGGTTCCCCAGAGCTCTTCTCCTTCTTGGGACGAGATTGGGTTATTTGCTGTTAGGAAACTGAAGGGCCCACAGACGAATTTTTCGCGCGTTGCTAAGGAAGTGAAATGTTAATTCCGGTGACTGACGTCATCATATCGTGAGCTGACCAGAAAACCCTCTCAATTTCCCATACATACGTATCACAGTTTCGCTGCTACATGACGCAAAAGTAAAAACACAAGGAAAGGTTACGTTTTTATACAAACGTTGGCCGTGTAGCACTTATATTTTAAACAGAGTTAACTGAATAGAGTGTAATGTGAAGTGCTCGATTTCTATCCCATATGAACCATGTGAGCGTTAGCCCTACTGATGGAAATGGGCCCACACAAGGACAAAGAAAAACTCTGACCAAAATGCTCTCAAATTACTTAACTATTACATTCTTAGCAACGCACCCCAAAAAACACGTCAGTAGGGCCTTAAATCAGACAGCATTCTTCCTATAACCGCCGGCTTGTTGGCGAACTGTGGGCTCTTATAAGCAGTCAAGTCCACTGATCTCTAAAAGAGACTGGATCGATCGAACAACCCATTGTCGTCACACCAGTGGTGCATCTTGGCCACTTTTGCGCTAAAGCTTCGTATACACAGTGGCGTTATGGGTAAAAGTGGAACCTCCTTCGATAAAAAGAGGCAAAAACTTTGAAAGTGGTTTTTACAACATTGCCACATTGCTTTCCTCTCACTTTTGATAGTTTGTTCTGCTTCGCATGAAACAATAGATGCTCGATGCAGTGTTTTTCGAGATAAGCAGTGGTCTCGACTCACTTCAACTGCGCTTCTTTCTGAGGTGGTTAGAAGTAGTTTTTATTCAGTGCTGACCGAAGGAATCGTGGTTTTGGAGGGAAAATAGGTGTACCCTGTGAACGAGAAAAGTTTAAGAAACCATCCAATCATGTTGCTGGTCACCAGTCCTCGCTTTGTGGACTCCTCCCACATATGATTTAGAATTACAAAGTGCTTTCGTAGTTGTGACACATTTCCAGTTTGGCACGACTAGGCAACACGAATTGTTCTTAAATGTTTCATTTTAGGGGAAAAAGTCTGTCTTGTATCGTACTTGCCCTTGCAATTCAAATAATATCTTAAAACTTGCTTACAAAAAAGTTAACAGGGCCTTAGCCAGTATGAGGCAAACCGAAATATACTTTCCTCAGCCATTTTTTAAACCGTGATTCCGTTGTTGTTGTCTGTAAAATGTACTCATCAAGAACACCAAAAATATCTATGAAGATAATTTAACCATGGACATTGCCTCAGTCATAATTTTTTTCTAGCTATGACCCTGGTTAACATATTTAGTAAATCTGTAGTTATTCATCTATTTATAATTTTTTTATCTACCTGAAACTCAGTAAAGTTAAAGTTAGGCAGTACTCCCTCTTTCCTCAACATTATCAGGAGCCCAACCTAACCCTACAACTCCAATGCTATGTCTATGGAACGCCTAGGTCTATGTTATGTCTAGCTATGTAACGGCATTTCCACATATCAAGCTACTTTTAGACGAGTTCTTAAAGTCCCTGTGACGCTATTTTTTAAACTGTTTTAACTTTTTTAGAGCACTGCCCATTTTAACATATTTGGATATCTTTCTGTAGTTAATTTTACGGAGTATGTATAAGTAAACTAGAAAAATCATTTTAAGATTATTATGATGAATTTTTATCTCTGATGCTATCAAAGACAATAATAATTATTTATGCGTGTGAGCAGTATTTTAGTGTTAAGGGTTAAATCCTCAGTTTAGTGATTAGGGTTAAGCTCTCAGTTAGGTTTACACACTTATTTGAAACAGTCAGCATTTCAGGAGGAGTATGACAACTGCAGGCTGCCTACAAATCGCGCTGATAAACAATGTTTAAGTCTATAAAGCACCCATTTCAAATATCGCTGAGAAGCAGAGTCTGAGCACCATTTTAAAACGGTTAGCTTTTACTGCGATTTACGGTTAGCCTGCAGTTTGCAAGTGACATACACTCCAATCTAGATAAGGGATTGGCACGCATTGTAGTGATAATCAGATTGGAGTGATCACTTATTGGCAGTGTTTAGTCTAAAACAACCGCTGTCTTGGTTTTTGGGCTAAGAATATTGGCTCATGGTTGGTGGAAGTAAAGCATTCTTTCACATGTAGGATAAAGGGGTTTAGTTTGTAAAGAAGCTGTGTGCAGTGTCAGTGGGGAAGTTATATAAAGAAAAGGGTTTATCAACTGAGTTGATATGGTAAATTGACCACTGTAAAGAAATTTGAAAGCTGACGTTTGGAGTGTTAGCCCTTCGTCAGAGCTAAACCATTTTCTGTCTTTCACAAATAAACTACTTTTCATAATGAAAAAACAGTGGTATTCTTTAATCATTCCATTGGCAATATATCTTGTATACGATTTATAAATATCGGTCTCTCAGATTTTCAATAAAATAGAGCAGTATACAACTTTAAAGTAACTGCATCACAATTAAACGTAACAATGGTATTATTTGTACTGTTACAATATTACATCAATAAACAAGAATTTATCTTGAAAGGAAATTACTCATTTTGCAAAATGACCTGTTTACAAGATGCATATAAAGGAAATGTCTTCGACATAGTCGAAAGTAAGATTAGTAGCACTGCACAGTTTTAATGATGTAGGAGAAATAAGTCTTTGGACTTCTCCAAAATTGGTTACTACTCGAGCATAATGGTTTGCGATCGAAGTTAATTTTCCTAAAGGCATGTTGGGGTACACGGGAGGCATTTTACCATCAATTCGATCTCTATCGAGAGACGGAGGACTATTGGCGCTGCCATTGCAATTGGTCGTTGGGCATTTTCTGTGCATAGAATGGATGTGTCGACAACTTTCTGGCTGATTTCTGCATAATTTCTTGAAGCCACTTTCCTGTAATTTGACTGACTGTATGCTTGGGACAAAACTTGAAACAGTTCCCGTTTTGGAACTAATTTCTTGTTTTTCATCTTGTGAAGAGTTCCTGTAACCCATCTCCTTCGAGTTATCATGTTGTTCCATTTTGTTAATTGTTTCGGCTTAGATCGATCTTTGTTTCCATAAAAGCGGAGTTGCTCCTCTGTTTTTTCTTTCAAGAAATGTTCTAAACGGGGTCGGTACATTTTGCTGACCCCCAGTCCATGGACTACCCAAATGGACTACCCAAATGGACTACCCAAATGGACTACCCTTAAAATACTCTTTCGAATGAGTACTGTTGATCCATGTGTAAGCAGCATCTCAAATAGTGCTTACTTAAGCCTCAACACCCATTTTAAACAGCATTGTTCAACAGTATTTAAGTCTAAGCACCCATTTTAAAAAGGTTAGGTTTCGATTATTGTTGTGATGGCCGATTACTTCATGTAAGATAACCTTTTTTAAAATGGGTGCTTAGGCTGTTGAAAAATGCTGTTTAAAATGGGTGTTGAGGCTTAAGTAAGCACTATTTGAGATGCTGCTTACACATAGATCAACAGTACTCATTCGAAATAGTACTTTTAGGGTAGTCCATTTGGGTAGTCCATGGACTGGGGGTCAGCGAAATGTACCAACCCGTTCTAAACATGTGAGTCTTTTGTCTTTAGGTGGCCTTTAAATTTCTCTATTTCTCTATAGAAATTTATTTCATGTACGCAATTGCGTTGGCGTGACTCTGCCATATGCCGGGATCTGGTGTTGTATTGCACATTTCTGAATAAAACAAAGTTTGGACCGAGAGTGGCCAAGGGTGAGTAATGAAATATTCTTTTATAAATTATTCTGGGGAATTTGGATCAATAGACCTTTTCGGCTTGTACATTTTGTTTTCCCAATACAGATCACGTGATAATACTCAGGAGGCTTGGTCCTTTGATTTGTTCATTAAAAAGAGTGCATGCAGGCATATTCATGCTTGCATGCCCTCAATCATTTTAATGAACAAAACAAAAGACCAAACCTCCTGAGTATTATCACATGATCTGTATTGGGAAAACAAAATGTACAAGCCGAAAAGGTCTATTGCTTGTGTGTTCAAGTGGATTAAGGAGTAGGCAGGAGGTAAGGAGCTCAAGATCAAGTTCTGGTGAGTATACAGAGAGGTTTTCTCAAATACGTGTGCGTCTTGAAGAATATGAAATGGGCATAAGTGGTATCCAAGGGTGGCGAAGAATGGAGGTATGGAGAAAGGGTTTAGGTAAGTAAAAAGGAGGAAAAGATGTCTGGTTTGGAAAAACCCAATCTCGTACCCAGAGTCTTCGGGCTTTTTGGTCGGCGGGTGAGCGCCCGGAGAGACTCTGGGATAATGGACTCCATTTTCCCAGAAAACGTGGGTTCCGGTCTTATTGCGTATGCTTGAGTTTAAACGGAAACAGAAAAGAGAAAACAGTACTGACAGTAGAAATAGCGTGTTTAAAGTGTTCGAGAAACAAAACTTTGGCCTTACTCACCATAAAAGAAATTGGAGAAACGACTCCATTGAGGATACCTAAACTTCGAGCCAGGATTCGAGCTAGGATCTGAGCCAGGATTCCAGCCAGAATTCGAGCTAAGATGAGCTTTCTCCGCTATTTATTCTCGAATCTCTCGGTTAGGTTAGGTCTCGAATCGGTTAGGTTAGGTCTATTTAGGTTGGTTCTAGTCTAGTTAGGGTTAGGGTAGGTCTCGGTTAGGTTAGGTTAGGTCTCGGTTAGGTCTCGAATCCTGGCTCGGATCCTGGCTTTACTCTTACTTTATCTCGACTCCATTGGGTTGCTGTAAAAGCGAGTGAAGATAAAACTATAAATTATGACGCTTTCGGTAAGTGTATTTTTAGTGTTTCAGCGTGCACTCTAAACCTCTTGGAACTAAACCTCTTGGATCACTGAGATGCAGTGTGCTTTTGCTTTCATCTATCAAAAAATTACAATTTAAAGGCCAAAAATGCTGGGAAATGCCCTTTCTGGTGTTTTGTTTTCAAATATTTTCAAGAGGTGGGGGACGGTGCTTCACACACCCACGGCCCCAGTTCCCGGACCTGCAAAGAACGGGCTTTCACCCGTCCAATGCCTCCCCCCGAATTTCAAAATACAAGTTGCTTAAGATCTTTGCACCCCTCAGTTTTTCCGGGCCTGCTACGGCTCTGTATTGCCGATAGCAAATAGGCCTTATTACGGTTCTGGAAGCCATCTTGACGGGTAGGCAAACATGCATGTCCGAAATAACAGTGTTTGTATTGGAATCTGCGTTGAAATAGCTTGAGAAAACCTTGAATGTAGAAACATCTGTGAAATGGTAAATTTTAGTTGCTAACCAAAGGATTTTACTGGCAAAATTTGAAGGTCCTACATGTTCTAGAATTTGTCCAGCGAAATTTGAAATTTTGTCATACAATTGGTTGATTATTTACGCCCATTCAGAGATGTGTCTGTGGGAAAAAATTACAGACAAATGTAAAGGAAATTTAAGATTCGCCGGGCAAGTTCCCGTGATAAGGCCTATTAAACGGATCACTAGTTCGCCTTCCCTTGACATTTATCAGTATATATTGGCGTTTGCCGCGTCGTGTTTCATTCGACATTAAAATTCTCGTTTTTACGCCTTAAATTAACACCAGGGATAATATTGTAATTAGAAGTGACTTGTTAAATATTTAACAATTATTCGCCGAAGGCGAGTTGAATATCGGTGAATAAAAAAATTCACCGATATTTACCCAGCCTGAGGTGAATAATTGTTTTTAGTATAATTACATAGGCAATTCTTCGAAAAAATATGCATTTTCTCTAAGTAGCTCGACAAAAACGGCTTGCGGCCTTTTTGAAAAACCGCTTAGGTGATTACCGAGTAATAATCACCTCATCGGCACCTATTTA
>OX421453.1:33475602-33505602 GCA_949126865.1 Montipora capitata
TCAGAGGCTTTGGCGCGCAAGGAAGTCAGTGGTGGAACACGGATTTCAGGTGTCCGTTATGCAAACTTCATTCAAGACAAATTCGCGTACCTAAATATCACCCCTGTTCGTAAAAGGCTCGTTGAACGAAGTATCCAGTGCGCTTTGTCGTGTTTGGATATTCTTCCATGCTTTTCATTTAACCTGGCAGCCCTTCAGGACAACAACGATAAACTGCTGTGTGAACACCTTCCTTCTGACAAGTATAACAACTCAGATCAGATTGTTGTCAGCAAAGTTTTCCACCACTTCAGCATCTTGGTGAGTTCAGAAAATTTCCGGCAAATACGATATGACAATTTCATATCATTTGAAATGACCAAGTTTTTCAAAAGCACAATTTTGTCCCGAAATATAATAGCAGTTTGTTTGAAAGGTTTGTGTCGGTGGGTTGCAGTGCATGCATGCTCTGTGCAACTTTTTCTCGCCGTTCTCTGTACCGCTTTGGTTTGTTGTCTCTTTTTACGATTGAGACAAGTTGCACGAAGAAACTCTAGTTTCCGTACATGCCTTGCGATTCAAGTCTAACAGGTAACAATGCCCGAAGGCGTAAAGTATATCTTTTTAACAGGAAAATTAGTGATAGGCAGTTGCAGGGGAGAGTTTCTAAGGAACAAAAAGTAGTTGTAACACCTGATAGACTTTAAGTAGTACAACAAATTGCAAATTTGTTGCTTGGAATGGTTTTTACTACTCCAACATCTAATGAGTTGAGAAAGACACTTCTAAATAGATCAAGGTCATGAAATTATTAGTTGGAATATAAACCACTTTTCCGAAAATTGTATAACATGAGAAACACCAGAAGTGTTCAGTGGAACAAATTATTGCGACGAGCTGTTGCGAAGGCTTAACAGACTTGATTGGATAGATGAGTCTATGACATACTGAAAAGGTAAAATAAAGATTCTAAACTGACAGGAAATCATTGAGACACCTGGCAGACTTGAAAGGGGAAGGTTTGTATGCTTGTGACAGTAAAGTTTACATCGTTAACGTTTGCAACGATTGAAAATATTTTTGTATTTAGTCACCGTGTAGCAGTTGGCCTTGCAATGGCAATGGAAAGTGTGTGGCTCTCTACGCAGAAAACAGTTATCTTTGCATCTGCAAAACTGGATTCATCGGTCAAAACTGCGAAAACAGTAAGAAAACCTCCTGACAAACTAAACTGATTGATAAGTCTTGTATGATCAAGTGAAGCTATGATCTTCGCAGTTACGAGCGCAATTTTTGCAATTGCGTAGAGAAGCCTGAAAAATTCAGGACTTCAACGGGGTTTGAACCCGTGACCTCGCGATTCCGGTGCGACGCTCTAACCAACTGAGCTATGAAGCCACTGATGTTGGGAGCTGGTCATTTGTGGGTTCTAATGGTCCCGTGAGGAATGAATCAATGATGAAATGATATATGAAATGAATCATATATTAACTGCGGATATGAAATCAAGTGAAGCTATGATCTTCGCAGTTATGAGCGCAATTTTTGCAATTGCGTAGAGAAGCCTGAAAAATTCAGGACTTCAACGGGGTTTCATTTCATATACCATTTCATCATTGATTCATTCCTCACGGGACCATTAGAACCCACAAATGTCCAGCTCCCAACGTCAGTGGCTTCATAGCTCAGTTGGTTAGAGCGTCGCACCGGAATCGGAATCGTTTGCAACGATTGAAAATATTTTTGTATTTAGTCACCGTGTAGCAGTTGATTCATTGATTCATTCCTCACGGGACCATTAGAACCCACAAATGACCAGCTCCCAACGTCAGTGGCTTCATAGCTCAGTTGGTTAGAGCGTCGCACCGGAATCGCGAAGTCACGGGTTCAAACCCCGTTGAAGTCCTGAATATTTTAGTTAATTGTCAAATGTCTCCTGTTACACCTATTCGGCTCAGTACCCTAAACGGTACCGCTAAAACTCCTGCTGTCTACCCGTTTTGAGGCTGAACACCCAAAGAGGTACCAAAACAACTTTTTTAACCCCTTAAAGGTACGACGAGCACCCCCGTCCTTTCTATATGGGAGTCCCACCCTCGGGTGATGTCTACAACCCAAGTACTTTATCCATTTACTCACACCAACGCCAAATGAAATAATAAAATAAACGAGTAGGTGAAGAATGTTCTCTCCACTCATCCTCTCTAAAGATTGGGAATGCCACATGTTTCCGTACACGGTTCTGGGCGCTGAATCATAGCAAATGATTGACAGGATAGCACACTTTTGACTGTATGCACGATTCTGCGCGCTGCATCATCATTTAACGATCCTTGCAAACAATTACTCATATAACTTAATTTCTTTTCAAATTAAAAATGCAGTAAAGTATCTTTTAGGAATTTGACTCTATTATTATGCAAAACTTGTGGGGCCATTTTCTATTGTTTTGTACCCCAACATGGCCGTCTCATCACGTGGATGCAAACCAAGAAGAGATAATTTAATCTAATTCCATCTCCATCATGAGCGCCGACAGAAATCTAATTAACAGCGAGATCGGTAGTAGATAGTTTTTATTGCAAAATCGAGACAGGAACTATGAAAAACGCACTCTCGCTGAAAGAGCTTGAATAACTAACTATTGATTTTTCCCGATGTCTAACTTGTTCAAAACATTAACCAGTGTTCGTCTGAAAACGAGTGTCACGTAAATGCCAAATGTAGGAATACCAAAGGATCTTACAAATGCACTTGCAAAAAAGGATATGGAGGAGACGGAAGAAACTGCTTAGGTAAAGTCAAAAAGGTGTAACAAAGGTTTTATCGCGACTGATGGTTACAGTTTTGTTTTGCGCACGTTGCGTGCCCGTTAGTCACGTGATGTTTTTGCAAAAGCCGACCTTGTTGTCGTGCTTTGTCCTCGAGTATCCTTTGTTATGTTCATTTGGTTCCAGACATTGACGAGTGTTCATCTGAAAACAACTGTCACGTGAATGCCAACTGTACAAATACCTTAGGATCTTACAATTGCACTTTCACGAAAGGATACAAGGGAGACGGAAGAAATTGCTCAGGTAAAGTCCTCAAGTCCTGTCTAATTATTTAGGGTACAATCGCGACTGACCCGTTAGTCGGGTGAAGTTTTCGCGCACACCACCTTGTTGTCGTGCTTTGTTTGAAAATCCATTTGTTATGTTCATTTGGTTCCAGACATTGACGAGTGTTAATCTGAAAACAACTGTCACGTAAATGCCAACTGTACAAATACCTTAGGGTCTTACAATTGCACTTGCAAAAAAGGATATGGAGGAGACGGAAGAAACTGCTCAGGTAAAGTCCGGTCTAATGATTGAGGGTACAATCGCGACGTGTTTTGACTTGTTTTGGCACACCTCGACCTTGTGGTCGTTGCCTGTTGTATGGCTTGGAACAAGAGGCTACGGGTAGTCTACACTTTGTTCGAAGGAATTTTAGTCGATTTTTTTTTTTTAATTCACAGTATTTCAGTGATCTTTTTTGCTTCAGTAGCTTGGTTAATGTCCAGTTCAATTCCACATTCAAAACTGTTGTTAACGGCGTTGACTCCAATCAAAACCAGTAAACAGATAGTTGCTTCACAAGTTTCCACGATGGTATTTAAAAATACTCCACATCAATCGGCAGCCTCGGTACCTGGACATCAAAATTTCGAGTTGAAACTGGACAAATGTGAATTATAATGACAAGCCATTCGTTCCACATCGAAAGGTCCACACTTATTTTATACTTAACAATTTAGGATTTAACAACCCATCGTGGGGATCAACGATACGACTCAAATAATCGGACTACTCATTCTCTTCCCTCGGGATGCATTGGGTAGGAAAAGTCTGAAAAGATACTCCCGATACGAGGAACTCATGACACGTTCATAATCATTCCAGATTACACAACAAAATTTGATCTCGTTACAGCAAGAAACGTGAGCACCATAACCCGACAGACTAGCGTCAAAGGTCGAAATCGCTTTACACGACAGGTGTATTAATCGGGTTACCGTTAAATGCATCTACGTGCCCTACCCAGGATTTCAATTCTTGTAAAACGCCTCCGGGATTAGAAAGCGCGTCATTCCACGAACGCCTTAGTTGAAGGAAAAAGTACATTTGTCTTGTGAACAAGCGGGCAATTGGGCCAAAGCAACAGTGAGGGAAATGACAAACCCAGAAACTTACTAGCTACGTCTCAAACTCGAAGGTTAGGAAAATCATTTTTAGCCAGGTCAAAACAGACTTCAACTTCACAATCTTTTTCTCTTGCCAATCTCACGGGGTTCCCAACAGGACTTATTTTCGTTGTACTTCCAACCAGAATTCTGAAGGTGAGACCTGACCAATGAAGAAGTAGATCTCGCATCGGTAACAGATCTGCGAGCAAAAATGCCATCGTCAATATACAAAATAGCAAAAATACCGAGTGATCTCCAACGTGCAACGAATGGCCTAAACATTCTAGTGAATAGATAGCAAGCCGATCATAAACCAAAAGGCAAAACTCTGAAAACAAAATACCTAACGACTCCCGAGAATCTCCAGGGAACACCCAGACATTTCCAAAAATTACTATTAATGTCAACACAATGAAAACCAGACTCTAAATCAAACGAAACAAATAACAAAAAAAGTCTCGAAACATTGCAGCAAGGGGAGGCAAACCATGATATTCTAACTTGAATCTCGGAACAAACTGATTAGCTGATCGACTAAGATCCGAGACCAAACGTAACTTGCCGCCTGAAACTATAGAAAGAGCAAGGGGAAGGTCCTGGAGACGAGGTTCGCAAAAACCTTGGCTCGGTTGTTCAAAAGCCGATTAACGCTATAATCCCAGATTACAATTAAGCAAGGAGTTCATTTCTTTTCTCCAAAATGCTGTTCAACGCTGTTATTCGGCAAAACTTTACATTAGTGTCATGGAGTTATAAACTTCGCAGAATTTTCCGGAGTATTCTAATTTTATTCTACAGGCCAGAACTTTTTAGAGTCATACTGGTCAGTCAACATTAGTGAGCGATACCAAAAATAGATATGTTGTAATGTACAAAAATAGAGTTGATTTAGAAACTTCTAGAAAAAAAAAGAAAAACTGTATTAACCGCCTTAGTTCAAACGGTAGTAGTGTTTGTTGTGGAATGGAGTTCTGTAAGTAGGAAGTAGTAAAAGAAAAAGAGGACGAGTGATAGAAGAAGCCTTTTCCTGTGCATGTGAGACTACAGAAGTTAAATTTGTTGTAGACAAGTGGATATGTTGTGGTTTAATTTTGTTTTTGGTTTGAATTTTTTTTTTTTTTTTTTAACCATTTCTTTTTTTTTTTTTTTTCAAACCAGTTTAAATGTTTGTAACTACTGTGGTTTCAGTTTTAATCAGCTGTCTTAAAAATGGATTTTTCTTTTTGTGGGGGTGTAGTCAAAAAACAGGGGCTTGGATTTTTTAGGGAGTCTAAAAACAACAAGACATCTTCTCCTCCCTTCTACTCACCTATCCCTCCCTGATCCTCTCCAGTACTTCTATCGTACCCCACCCTCCCTTCACAATGTTCCTTGCAGATGTTTCCTACTTTCAATTTCAACCTAGTTTGAAATTAAAATGACCTAGGTTGAAATTAAAACAAATACATGCAACTTGGCTGCGGAAATGTCACAGTATAACTTTTTCAGCAGCGTACAGGGAGGAGGTGGGGGGAGATTTATGTCTTGAAAGGATGGGAGAGGGCAGGAATAAGGGTGTATTAACTGGAAGGAAAGTATTACCGCCAGTGAATTATATAATTTTCGTAAAATCGTGAATTTTAATTGTCGCGAAATATGTGCACATCAAAATCGCGATATAAACATGTCGCAAAAATTTCATGTAATAAGGTACTATGAATTCACCAATTAGGTAATGATTAACCTTGGAATTGAACTGATCGGCCCTCATGCAAACCGGACCGGAATTTTTCTCGAGAAAAGGTAATTTCATCAAAACTAAGCCGGTAATAGCAAGGACCAAGAGATGATGAGGAGAGAAAACACATCCCCATGCTCCATGATTTTTTTCCAATCTGTTTTAAGCTTCGCGGCATGCTGTAAAATATATTTTCCTTCGGAAGTTTAGCGTGAGCATTCCAGTCTTTGCGCTAACACATTGGTGTTAGCGCGTGGGGTCTCTGGAGACCCCAGATAGGTATATAAGAGTATTCAGCGTCAAGGTAGTCATCACGTGCGAAGCTACTCGGCGGTTATTCTAGAGGAATTATTTTCTTTTCGTTATGCCGTTCTCTCCAGAGCATAGCACATCAACCGAGGACGGAGACAATACATCTCATACTGATACTGTCGTAGACGTATTTGAACGTTTCAAGAACTATCTAGACGAGAAAGTCGAAAGTCTTTCGTCCGGCCTCGTGTCCCGTACGGCGACTGAGACTCAAAAGTTGAGCAGAGTAGCCGAAGCAGAGAAATTGAAGTTCGCGGGAAACAAGGATCAATTTTATCTTTAATTCCGAACTTTGCGGAACCCTTGACGAAGTAAGTGATCTTTTATCCGCCAAGCAAACAGAAAAAGCAGAGGAGAAGGTCGCTGAGCTAAGTAAGAACCTTAACGGCGGCAGAAGATTATCAAACTCGCCGACAAAAGCGAAGCAGGTTGGCTCGCCGTTAAAGAGTACCAGACAGAGGAGCTTGCCACTGACTCCGAAGACGAGAAACGAATTCGTAAAGCACAAGAAAGAGCCTTGAAGAAGAAGAAACAGAATGTGTCAAGGAAGCAGGACAGGGATAGAAACTCGTCGCTTGGCGCTTCTCGTTTTCGCGCTACTAACGATGACAGGATGCTTTTTCGAGGTATTGTCCTTGCCCTTTCTTTGTATTTCACAGGCAAGTGTTTGCACTCTGCCTGCCTTTACCTTGTTGTAGTGTGTTTTATGCGTCAGCATACTGGAGAAGGAAAATCATTTTCCCTCGTACGAGCGCAGTGAGAAAGACGGAAAATATATTTTCCTTCGGAAGTTTAGCGTGAGCATTCCAGTCTTTGCGCTAACACATTGGTGTTAGCGCGTGGGGTCTCTGGAGACCCCAGTTAGGTATATAAGAGTATTTAGCGTCAAGGTAGTCATCACGTGCGAATCTACTCGGCGGTTATTTTAGAGGAATTGTTTTCTTTTTCGTCTATTTAGTTTCTCGTTTATTTTATAAAGGTACACTTATGTGTTGTTCTAATTTTTCGTTTTTCCGTTTTTTTCCCCGTTCGTTTCCGTGCCCTTCTTTTATTTTTTTCTCTTCCAGGCCGTCGTTTGCCTTCTCAATCGGACACGTGTTTCCGATGTGGTAGAAAAGGGCACTGGAGCACCGACAGTAGAAGATACGGGGGCGGATACAAATTTGGGACCGGCTTCGGAACGCAAGCCAAAAGCACCTCTCTCACCTCCTCCGGGAGCCAGCAAAGCAAGTCAGAGCAATGACGTAGATATCATCGATAATGAGGAGACACCTGGACTTTTACCGGATAATTGTTCCAGTTATTTTTTGCCGGGTGGCAGTGTTATTTACCCTGTTTTGAGGAGAGTTCTATTACTACTTGCCGGGTGGCAGTGTCATTTACCCAGTTGAAGGAGAGGTCAAGTGCTCCTTCGCCGGTTGGCAGGGTTCTATATGCCGGGTGGCGATTTGTCCTCGTTTGAGGCCAGATATTCCTTTTTTTTTTGTCTCTGCTGCGTGGTCCATATTTTGGATATTTTCCTTTTTCTTTTTCGTTACTTTTTGCTAGAAAGTGCATATTCGAGCGTATTTTCTCTCGCATGCCTAATTTTTATTTTTCTCAACAGCTTTACCGTTATTGGTTTTTCTTTTTCGCTATCCTTTGCAGGATTTGCAGAAGGCTACCACCTGGGGTGATATGTGTGGTTCCCGTAGACAACGTATGGTACAGCAATTGTTATCTTCAAGAGCTAACTCCTCTGTTAAAAAAATACGTCCTTCATTATAAAGGTCTTCTTAAGTATTGGAGGTCTAAGGGTATTATTGTTACTCTCCCATGCCACAGTCTTTTGATATCAGAATATCTCTCGTATCTCCAGGATGCCTCCTTGGCCTTTTTTCTGCTTTGAAGTGGGTGCACGATATCATTCCCCACGGTCCCCTAGGTAACCCAGTTGATACCACTCTTTCTCGCAATATTATTGAGGCTAGCAAGCGTTTATTTAGTAGATCCATTAACAAAACGGAGCCCGTTACTCCTGATATGATTTATCGCATTTGCCTTGTATTTGCACGCGTAGATAGCGATCTTAAGGATTTACGTTCAGCCTTATTATTTGTGTTAGGTTTTCATGGCTTCTTTAGGATAAGCGAGTTATTGGATTTACAGGCCGTAGACTTCACAATACATACTGAGTATTTAGAAATTCTCGTCAAGTCTAGCAAAACCGATCAATACAGGGAAGGCAACAAAGTCTTTATTTCCAAGCTTGGGAGCATTACCTGTCCCCACGCTCTTCTTTGTCGCTATTTTGCTTCCGCTAGAATCGTTCCCAACTCCTCAGTTTATATTTTTAGGGCAGTACGGTTTTTTCAAGAGAACCAATATGTACCTATTGTGCTCTAATAAGCTTAGTTATACTAGGGCCAGGGAACTAATTAAAGAAACCCTGTCAGCCATAGGCATAGATTCGAAAGGCTTCAGCACTCATAGTCTCAGGGCTGGTGGAGCGACTTTTATAGCCAAAAATCTACCGAGATCTGATGGCTCCGACAGATTACTTGTGCTCCACCGTCGCTGGAGATCCGAACAAGCTAAGAATATGTACGTTAAAGAGCCTTCGGAAAGTAGATTGCAGTTAACAAGATTTTTTCCCTCGTTTTAGGCTCTAGTTCTTTGTTGCCACATTGCTTGGCATATTTTGCTAGTCTAGTACGACCTGTATCTGTTATCTATATCTTTATCTTAGTTTTTCTGACAGTGTTTTTTCAGTTTTCATGGACAGTCTTTTCTTTACGCTAATTTTGTAAATTTATTTTTTTTTTCATTCTTGTATGCTTTTTTAAGTATAGAAATAAGCTTACATAATTTTTTTGTCACATATATTGCGAAGTTTGGTTGTACTTCAGGCAACTGTTCGCATTCTGCCTGCCTTTATTCTTCAGCGCATTTTTTCTTGTATTTATCCTTTTTCTTCAATACTTCATTGTAATTCACATCTTAGATGCCATTAAAACTACCACCGGGCAAGTGTTTGCACTCTGCCTGCCTTTACCTTGTTGTAGTGTGTTTTATGCGTCAGCATACTGGAGAAGGAAAATTATTTTCCTTCGTACGAGCGCAGTGAGAAAGACGGAAAAGTTATTTTGGTCTGGTCTAATGTCGTACCCAGATCTCAATGTCATTGGAAATGACCGTGGGAGATGTGGGAACGAGATTAGCTCTCGTCCCCATGGTCACGCAGCCAATGATAATCAATTGGGTGTCTTCTTAAAGTAACCGCGCATCATCTCCACGAGCTAAATTTATATTGAAAAAAAATATCATTGGAAGAGAACCATATATGGCGAATGTGTTCTCTCCACTCATGCTCTTTAAAGATTGGGGAATGCCACTCATATAACTCATATAACTTAATTTCTTTTCAAATTACTTGCCAGCTATGATGAGTAGTATAGGAGTTGAGGGTACGAGAGCATTTTGCAAAAATGATCTCATACCAACTCAACTCCATACTACTTCACATTTAATGGCTTCCAACTTTTGATCTCGTATTTTTGGTCTCGTATTTTTAATCTCGTATTTTCGGCTTCCAACTTTCAGTCTCATATTCTTGGAAATCTATATGCTTTATATTTCTGCGAATCTATGCCGTGGCGAGGCAGAATGGATCCAACGCAAAATTTATTTTGGAACTATATGTTTTTTAAAATAATATCTCATACAATAGTATAATGAGTTGTAAAGAAATACATGAAGAACTTGTCAATATGGAAGAAGTGGTCTGTCCATTTTGCAATAAACAAATCTCAAAGCATACTAAAAAAACAGAACAATGTTGTGATCAACCAGAGATAGTGAAAGATAACACTATAGTTTGCAAAAAATGCGGAACAGTACAAGGTTATACACCTTTAATAGAATTTGTTGATTTTTATCAGAATAAACACAGATTTCACCGTAAATCAATCTATCAGCGAAAATATCATATAGAACACATAATGAATAATATAGCTGTAAAAAATGGTTTTCAGATAACCGTAAAAAATAGAGATAAGATATTGAGAATTTTTGATGAAATTGGTAAGGCCGTAAAATCTGTGATTATAGACAGAAAGCGTATGATTAACATAAATTTCATTTTGAAACAAATATTTAAAATGCTTGATCTTCCTTTTGAAAAGGTCAAGAAGAGTAAATCCAGAAAGACACTTCAATCATATGAACTATTTTGGAAAGACATCCTGTCATTGACATTTGATAAAATCGATGTAATAGTTAAGGAATGAATTTGTCATTATATTTAGTGTAGAACTTATCAACACTAGGACAAACATCAGTCACAAAATCATCTACATTTTTTAATTCTGTGTGAAACGATGGTTGAAAATCACCGCTTCTCAACATGTCTTTTATTGAATTCAAAAGATGCTGATAACTTTGGTATGCGTATGTACAATTTTGTATTTTGAGATCCAGTGATTGGAAATCCATGTAAGACTTGATTAACAAAGCACAAGTGCTTATTGCTACTAGGGCTATACCACCAGTTACAACAGCTGAAACCAAACCACCTGCTCCAGTTAGAACAGAAATAGTATTACCGAGAAGTTTGAATTTTTTGAAGCGTTTAACAGCCTGTTTGTAAGCCCAACACTTTCTATGGTATGCCTTATAATAGCTCTTTAGTTCGTCAACCTGATCTTCTGTCAGTGAATCTGAAATATGGTTCCAGCTAAATATTCTCTTTTTTTGGTCTGCCATATATATGGTTTAGATTGTTAATCGTCTGCATAGACAATATAGTATACCACTGACTTGACCACAAAAAGGTGATCTTTTAATCAGTTTAGTTGTGTATTTTTCTGAAATAGCATAAGTGTAACCTCTACCGAGCTTATGGTGGTCATAAAACCTCCCGGAAGCATCATGTAATACACTATGTGAATTTAATATATCAATCCAACCGAAGATCTTTTCAAGTAACCATGTTAGACAGCCACTACCTGGTCCAAGAAGACCTATTTCACCATCATTGAGTTCAAGAATCTCATTCACAGATATATCTCTTTTGAAATAGAAACAGTGCAGGTATTGATAAACAAGTGCTGATTTCAATATTTTGTCATTAATGTATGGATGTTTTTCTTTTGCTTCTTGAAAACTATATTCCACAAATCGTAACAAATTGTCGATATACATATATATAATTACGTTATATTGTATCTTTGCATGAGAACAGTGTGATGATCTAGAATTGTCCTTTCATCTAACATGAAATCCAGATACACACAGAAAAAAGCTATATTTCCATTCAAAGGAGCTACGTCGGTTGTAGGATCTAATCCACCAAAAACTGTTGTGTTATTTCCTGTTCTATTGTCAGCGGTAAAATCCCCCATATGCTTTCTGTTCCAATATATCTTGCTTTTTTCCGTCTTAGGAGACGATTTATTGTCCCAGTGAACTGACAAGCAATGCCATTTATTCAATTCACCAAGATCATTCTCACTGTAATCTCCAAGACTCAAAAAATCATTCAAACTTGATGCAGGTCCTAAATAAACACAATTATGTGCCGAATCAGCCCCAGAAATCACGATGTTACTGCCTGAATGAGCCACAAATTTATCATAACCCAAATTATCATGGCCGAATAGTCCATTTACCCAAAAATTTGGAGAATTGCTTGAAGTCATCCTGTAAACAATAAATACATTAACCGCATCATTATTCAAATCAACCTGCGATATCATTTTTTGTGCACCACTGAATTTGAGAAAATATCGACCATTGTGTTTTTCAGCTTTTGTGCATAGCAAAGGTCTCTTTGATGCATCAGTTTGTGTCGCATCACTTTCTTCATTACTCTTGTCATATATTGTTTCTACTTTTCTTGTGGAACTCATTTTCACAGTAGATCCATCTGCTCTGTCCATTTGATAAGTGCAACTAGAATACATTCTGAGATATTCACTAACCCAGAGATCCAGAAATGAATCACGTACGATGTCACTGACCTGTGATTTGACAACAACATGGCTATCTGCCGTAGCAGGCTTTACGATGAGATTTTTGTCAGTTTCTATGTGATTGTCATCGTTTACTGAAAGTTGAGCTTGAGCTTGATAGGTGAAATCATCATCAGAGTGATAGTCAATGGTGTATTCAATTCTATCACCATTGTCGTCAAGAAGATGTGTACCATCTAAATTTTTTACATACAATGTCATATACTATTATATCATATAATTTAATTAATCAGTAATGTTTTGTAATGTATAATGTAAACATAAGATCTTACGCCATCCCCGTCGTCATCATCAAAATTTATTCGTATGTTTGATATGTTTTCAAAATATCGATTGATATTTACAGTAAGGATTTTGCTTGTTGAAAAATCTATGTCATAAAATACACTTTTGTCTCCATAAAAAGTTATATCGTGATTCGACTCTGATGGATAATTTTTTTTGGCATAAATTTTTATTTTATCAACATAAATTTCAGTAAATGTTAGATGTACTGTTCTAGAAATATTAAAATCACAACCCAGTGATGATTCTAAAGTGGTTCCATAGGCGTAAGACGGTAATATCTTATTGAACAACCCTAAAATTTTATTACCATTTAAATTTAACGGAACATGCATTTGGAATTGATCATTTACAACCTCATAAGCCTTTTCATAATCATAAATTGTGAAATCAAGGTTGTTTTTGGATTCGCCTTTTATACCGTAAATCAGGACATACAATGGTAGAAGAGTTGGGCTTCTATTGTCATAAGTGGATTGAACAGTTACATATAACCGTCTTTCAATATTTGGTGAAGAACCGTCTGGTGATAAGTTCATGATAAAGCGATAATATTTGTAATCTGTGTTGGTTTTGACTGTAGTGGTTCTAATGGTGTTCATGTTTGTTTTTTCTAAAGTCACCTTCAATGAACCGAACTCTGAATCAAAACCGGTTTTAGGGAAATATATTTCTAAACACACAGTGTATTTGTCGCTGTAATCGTCACGTATCAGTTTGAATAGATTGAAATCGAATCGTCCTTTGAACAGACTGGAACCATCTTTTGCCTTTTGAACCTTCAATGAAAATGCTTTTTTGTTGTTTTTATGTGGTGAGTCATTATAGTCGATTAAATTGGCATCCTGTATTCCGTAATCTTCTGTAAATTCCCCATCATCCATGGCATATTTCAGCACATTTTTTCTGTTTGTGTGAGTGGTTATGTGGCTCTTTGCTATTTGTTCGTCTGTGTATCTATTATTTTCGGTAGAAACAGTTGCAATACCGTCATTCACTTGCTTCAAAGTAACGGCATCTTGATTATGTGTGGCTCTTCCGAGATTTATTATTCGTTGATTGTTCATGTCTAGAACAGAAGTCATTACACCGCTTCCATCCAATTTCAATGTTTTTCCAACCTCAGAATCGACATAAGCTTTGTTAGTCACATCTCTGGCACCGGTTGGTTGTCCACAATTTATTATTTTATTCAAAGACATATCCAAATTTCCAGTCACGGAAACTGTCCCATCTCTTTTCAAATAAGGTGTTAAATCAACAGAACCACCTGCTTGTGATACCTTTCGGTCTACATAAGACTTGTTGACAAGTTCGTTCGAATCGTCTGGATTTCTCAGACTTGTGATTTTATTATTGCCCATGCTGAAGTCTTTGTTTTTGTCCAACTTTTTATCAAGTTCATCATTAACATATTTACGGTTTACAGCAGATGTATCATTTTCTACGTTTCCAATACCGTAAATTCTATTGTTATTCATCCTGATATCACCAGTCATATCGCCACCACTTTCGTGGAGATATTTGTATAATTCATTGTTTAATTGAGTAAAATTGACAGCATCTGTTCCACTTGTAGCCTCTTTAACATTGACTATTTTATTGTCACCAAGATCAAGATTGTTTGTAAGAGCAATTGATCCGTCTTTTTTTAAATAATTAGAAAGTTCTGTTTTATCGGCTTTTGGTGCTAAACCAGTTTCCAATTGATGTTTTGTTATAGCATCACTATTGTCAGTTCCTTCTGCAAGATTGCTAATTTTTTTATTTTTCATATCAATGGGATTTTGGGCTTCTATTTTACCGTCATTCGTATTTAAATCAAAGAAAAAGGTATGCAGATGCAAACTACTGACAGCGTCACTCTGACCATGTCTAGCAGGAGCAATATTTTCAACACGTCTGTTGTCCATATTGAGAGCTCCTAACATCTTATTACTACCGTCAACTAGTAATGCCTTATTATCGACATAACTCTTAGTGGTCACATCATTATTTGTTTCTGGTGAAGCAACATTCCTTAGTTTTTTATTTTGAATATCATAATCACCATCATCAGTAAGTTTAAAAACCAACACCAGGCAATCCTTTTACTATTTCAATAATTTTTTCATGTGAAAATGCGTCTTCAGGTAATTTACCATTTGAGTAACTCATATGTAATTTAGTTATACAATTCATTTATATTTTTTCATCAAAATTCTTCTTTACTTGTTTCTTAGGTTTGTCAATGTATATAAAACTGAAAGGGTCTCTAGTTGCTTTCTCGTATAATTGTTTTGAGACATTGTTTTCACGACATATGAGACTTTTTTCATTAGCACTCGGAAAATCATAAATGGCAAAATGCGAGCAGTTTAATCTGATATCTTTTGGTGTCTTATAGTAGCTTTGACTCAAATATATGACACAGCAATTTTTATGTCTCCCCTGTATAAAATAGTTTTCCAATGGTTTTTGGTTTTTGTCGCATACAAAATCGTCGAATATTGCAATTTTTTGATTGTCACTGTTAAGATCATTTACAGGAATGATTTGATCGTTGCTTGCTTCAATAACATCATAACCAGCCTCATCACTCATTGGTTTGAACGCATCCATGAGATTCTGATACTTCGCCTGATCTAAGTTTCTTGCATAAAGGTATATTTTGTCAAAATACAACAAATCGTAAATCATATGCATCAGTGTATTTGTTTTTCCCGAACCGCTGGGTCCGCAAATCAGCATGCGAAAGCATCGATCAGGCATGAACTTATATTTTCGTTTAAAATTGGATGTGACTTTATCGTCAATATCATAATTTGGTATTTTCATTTTTATATTATATGGTCACATTATTTCAATGACATGGTGTATAACACGGTGTTTAACACGGTGTAAAACGTTATTTTTTATATATAAATTTCCATTTTATGTAACGTAACAATATAACGATAAATGAGTTTACTCAAGTGGAAAGAACTCGCAAAGAGTAAATCTGAATTAGGGAACAAGATCAATTATGTCCATAATGCAATTAAAAAGCATGATATTGATCAGCAGACCAGTCAACAGGGATTTTCAAAAGTATTCAAACCAATTACAAGTAAATTAGATGATGTTATTGATAGTAATCAGGTTTTAAGGATGCCAAGGAAAAAACGACCACTGAAGAAAGGAGAAGTTCCTGATTACGGCATTGATATAGAGGATGAAGTTCCAGATATGAATCTTGGTGATCTATTTGAACAACCTGTTTTGCCACAGCAAGAAAAACAACTAGTGCCAAAACCGCCAACATATGAAGAATCTTTACAAGATATTCTGGAAGGAAAAAAGGAGATGTATGTTGATCCTAAGTACTTTCCTGAAAAACCGGAATTGCCGCCAGAATATGATGATGATGAGGAGTTAGATTATGGAATAGCTGATGAAGATATGGAAGATGAGATATTGAATGAGTGGGATGTACCAAATTATGACACAGTTGAAAAGACACTCAATCAACAAGGAATGAATGACAAAAAATCCAAAGCATATCTTCGTAAAATTTTAACACAAACTAGAATGAAAAGAAACAGTTTGAGAGGTTATAAAGCACAGGTGACAAAACAATATAACAAGGGAATGATCGGGGAAGCACAAAGACAAGAGATGAACGAAAGAATAGACAGAGCTAAAAATGTGTTGAATGCATATATTGCACATTATGACACTAAATTGGAAACAATAAAAGGTTCTGGTATGAAAAAACGAAAAGGTGGTAATGTTATATTTTTCAACAAACCGAAAGAACTCATAAAAAAATTGGATTTGATCATTGGTGAGATATTGGCCGGTAATACAAGCATTGACATGCGAAATATGGGTGTTTCTATATTGGACACATTATTAAAAATGACAACAATTAACAAATCACAATATGGTAAATTGTTCAAACAATATTTCAAAATTTAATGTAGCTTTATTGTATAATGGAACGAGAGATAGTTTTATCATCTTACAGTGTAAAAAATAAAGGGGATAATAAACCAGAAGATTTTACAACCAATTTCACCAGACCTATAACTCTAGACAATAATAAGCAATATACTATTGGTCTTAACAGAGTCATCAACATGTCATTCACTTGGTTTAATGTCAATGCTGGATACAAAAATCAATTGATCAAATATAGCTCAGATAATGGTTCAACTTTTCAGGACATCACCTTTCCAGCTGGGGTATGGAATTATACGGACTTTAATACACATATCAAAAATGCAACGAAAACTGGTGATACGTATCCGATAACTCTTGTATTCGATGATACAACATTTAGAGTCACGGTTACATTAGCCGCAAATTACCAACTTGATTTAAGAGCAAGTAATTTTAATGACCTGATTGGTTTCGATAAAAAGATATTAGCAAGTGGAACGCATATTGGACCAAGAGTGCAAAATCTCAGTCAAGACACAGACGTACTCAATGTTCATTGCGATTTGGTAAACGAAAGTTTAGTTGACGGCGAAGAAACAGACATCATTTATTCATTCTCAACCAGTGTACTAAAACCAAGTTACTCCTTCACCCTCGAACCACAACGAGTTACATTTAATCCTGTGAACAAAACTACAATTTCATCAATCAGAATCGTGATAACAGATGGAAAAAGAAGATTAGTGGATCTAAATGGAGCAGATACGTCTTTTTCGCTGATTTTAAAAAGTATCTAATGTAACAGTATAATGAAACCGTATGAATTTAAGAGGTTTTACCATCCAAAACTTGGTAAATTTGTATTTCAACACAAAGGGTCTGGGCTTATCTTAGACAACATTTTCAAACCATTAAAGAGTGTGGCATCATCTGTTTTCAAGAAAATTGCCAAGCCCATGGCGAAGAAGGCATTAGAATCGGGGGTTTCCCATGCAGGTGATAAACTCGGTAAGGCGGCGGCAGAAAAGTCTGGAGACCTAATAATGAAAAAATTGGCAAATTTGAGAAAAGGAGCTACAACACAAAAAGCAATTGTTCCATCCTTGCCCATTGAACAGAAACAGCAAGATGAAAGCACTGATATGATCCTCAATAGATTGATATCAGGATCAGGTATGAAAAGAAGGCGTAGAGTCTGGCAGTAAAATTATATAATACAATAGTATAAATGGCTTTTAGAACAAGTGAATTATTGCAAAGAAATGAGTTAGTGCGATTTCAACTTGATGATGTAATCCGAGCCCCAGGTAACGGTCAACATCAAGAAAAGAATGGTTATAGATTCACCATCAACGACCGAAGTTCTTTCTATGATTGGTACAATGCTTATTTCGAGGTTCAATTCCAGTTACAAAAAACAGCAGATGGATCCGGTTACGCAGCAGCCGATAGAATAACGGTGATAAACGGATCTCATTCATTGATTGCGCATATGATGATTAAAAGTGCTGGGAAAATTGTTTATGATACTGACAATCTACATAAGGTCACTTTTGTGAAGAATCTGTTGGAATATTCTGATGATTACAGCAGATCAGTCGGTAAAAACAGTTTTTGGTATTTAGACACGAATGATACGACAGCCAATACTAATTTAGGATATGAATCTAGAAGAGTGCTTACACAAGCTGTTAATAATGATGGAACAGGAGGATCAAAAGATGTGAATTTGATCATACCTCTCAATCGTTACAGTTTTTTTGAAGAGTTGCAGGACAAAATGTTGGTTCCTATGCAGTTACAATTCAATTTGAATCTCCAGAACGATAATGAACTCATCAATATGGCAGCAGGAACAGATGCCGGCAGAGTAGTTTTGAACAGATTTCTTTTATGGGTTCCAAAATTAACACCAAAAGACAGTATGTACGACAAATTTGTAAGCTCTTTCATGAAAGAACATAAATGGACATATCAGCGTGAACTATATGCAGTGTCAGCACCTGCTAGAGTCAGTGGTTTTTTTCAGATTTCTTCCAGTATTGACAATGTCAAAGCAATTTTTGTTTATCTACAACGGGCTAAAACCAGAGTTGCAACTCAAAATCCATATCTACTTGATACCTTCAAACTAAATGCAGCAAACGCAAACAGTTATTTAACAACATGCAGACTCGAATATGGCAATGGTGTTTTCTACCCAGAAACAGAATATGACAGTGAAAGCAAAGTGAGGATATTCAATGATCTGATGTCTTATGCAATGCGAAAAAATGATTACAACACCGGAACCCAGTTGAATCTTGCCAATTATAACAGCCTGTATCCACTAATCTTTTTCGATCTGTCATATCAAACAGAAAAAGTAACAAGAGACCCTAAACAGTTGATTTTCAGGTACAAAATAAGTGTCAATAGTGCAGCAGATTTCAATGTCCATGCAGTTGTATTGTACGAAGAGTCGGTTGTTATTGACAAGGTGGGTAATGAATTGGTGATAGTATAAGCTCACAAATGAAACAGTAATATGAAATCGAGTTAATGATTCCTATTTATTTGTATATGTTTTGCAACTGGAATTATATAACATATATTATATGACTGAACTTTACGAAATCAACGTGAGACTTTCAGATAATCAGAAAAAGAATCTGAGTAATGCTTACCATAAAAGGGAAACAATTGTTCTAAGACTGACAAATGATTCTCTTAATGGGAATGACACTCTTTATGTTCCAGCAACAGTGAAAAAAAGATTGCAAAAAAATCGTGCATCACACAAAGGAATGGACATCAAGTTAGCCAAAACAAATATCAGGAAACAAGTAGGCGGAAGTCTTTTGAGTACCGTATTGTCACTTGGTATGAGAGCTCTTCCAGCTATTGGTAAAACCCTTGGGTTGAGTGCTCTTGGTGGTTTAGCAGAAGCCGGAGCTAAAAAATTGATTGGATCCGGTCAAAAAGGCGGTGCTTTACCATTACCCATGATGATACCTTTCAATGCAATCAATAAACTAATGCCATATCTGAACATGTTCACTACAAAACAGCAAAGAGACATCATCAATGCAGCTCAAACAGGTTCTGGTGTGCATATAACACCTACTAAAACACAATCAGGTGGATTTCTTGGAACTCTGTTGGCTAGCATTGGAATACCTTTGGCTTTGAATCTTGTCAAAAAGCTAACGGGAAGAGGAGCACCTAGGGTAGGTAGACCACCTTCGTCGAAAAAGGATGGTACAGGAGCACCTAGAATGGGAATGCCCCCTCCATTTTTTAGTTATCCGCCATATGTGACTGGTTATGGTAAAAAAAAAAACATCCTCAACCAAAAAAAGGCGGGAAAAGGGTTACTATTGGGAAAAAACAGTCCATTCAATGGCATACCCATTTTGGGGGCAATATTGTAAAACCAAAATTTCATAAAAACATACCTATATCCAATCACGATCTGATAAAATGGTGCAAATATTTGAACATACCGATCAATGATGTACTGTCGAGAGATGAAAATGTTCCACATAACCATAAACAGGCGTTATTTATCTACAATCTAGAACCAGCTTATATGTCAGGATCTCACTGGGTAGCCACTTATGTTAAGGATAATGTAATAAATTATTTCGATAGTTTTGGTATGCCCCCATTTCAAGAGATTGTCAATCATGCCAAAAAGAAAAATCTGACTTTGTTACATCAAAACAATCAGATACAAAACATACAAACAACAACTTGTGGGTATTTCTGTTTATACTTTCTAAATGAAATGAATAAGGGTAATTCGTATTATGATTTATTACAAGTGTTTGACATAAATGATACAATGAAAAATGAGAGATTTATCGAACATTATTTTAGAAATGTCTAACTTATATATATTATGAAATCATATTGCGTTAAACAAAAGAAAGTGACTGAATGTGTTGAACCTTCAGGTTACAAAACAGCCAAAAATGGTAGACTAATGTTCTTTTGCACTTGTGCTGAATGTGGTATTACAAAGACCAAATTTGTTAAAAAACAGGGAAACTAAACAGCCCGTTGGGAGCGGGCTTACTCAGTGATATTGCTAATACTGGAACGGAATTATTTCTAACTAAAGGAGTACCTTATCTTGGCAAAAAAAGCCGTTGAAATGGGTAGATATTATGGTTCCGAATTAATGAGAGACCCAAAGTTGCAGAAAAAAGCAATCGATTATGGTTTGAGAAAAATGAATCCTCTACTTCATAAAGTTGGATCAGAAGCTCTCAATCAATTGTCAACGAAAATAAGACCGAATAAAAAATACACAACAAACAGAAAAGATCTTGATGGTGGTGCTGTTGATATTCACAAAGCTATTGGTAAATTGCCGAAACCAAAAGGCGGATGGACATTACCTGGGCATCATTACACCGGACCATATAATGATTTGGAAAATCAACTGAAGTATGACCCAAAAACTGGTCAAATATTGGAAATATATGATATGCCCACTGGAAAAACTGATGCGATCGCAATGCAGCATGATGTTGATTATTCCGTCTGCAAGGATGATAGGAAATGTAAAAACAAAGCAGATAGGAAAATGGTTCAAGCTTTAGACAACGTACCGTATAATGAAAGACAATGGGGGCATTGGTTAGCGAGAAATGTCATCAATACAAAGCAGAAACTAGGTCTTGGAGTTCCAAAAAACGGAAAAAGCCGTCGGGTAACTGGCAAGATAAATTAGCAGATGAATTACATGCATCCATAAGACGCAACTTTACTCGGCGGCGTGTGATTACAAATCATATTGATGAAATATGGGCAAGTGATCTAGTTGAAATGCAACAGTTTAGCAAATGGAATAAAGGTTATCGGTATCTTCTTATGGTTATTGATGTTTTCAGCAAATACGGTTGGATTGTCCCATTAAAGGATAAAAAAGGTGAATCTGTCACTGAAGCATTTAAAACAATATTCAAGGAAGGTAGAAGACTGCAGTATCTATGGGTTGATAAGGGAAAGGAGTTCTATAACAAAAACTTAAAAGACTTGCTAGAGAAAAATGGGATACATATGTACTCCACTGAAAATGAGGAGAAATCCTCGGTGGTTGAAAGGTGGAATAGAACAATTAAATCCAAAATGTGGAAACAGTTCACTGTTCAAGGTAATACAATGTATCTCGATATGCTACCCAAACTAGTAAAACAGTACAACAACACAAAACATTCAAGCATAAAAATGACACCTGTAGAAGCATCTAACAAGAGGAATGAAGGAACCGTTTACTTCAATCTATATGGTGATGCAGAAACATTGAAACAGAAACCTAAATTCAAAACAGGTGATAAGGTTCGAATATCCAAGTATAAACGGAATGTGTTTGACAAGGGTTACACACCAAATTGGACAGAAGAAGTATTTACAGTTGATAAAATCCAATACACTAATCCAATAACATACAAACTAAAAGATCTAAGAGGTGAAGAAATACAAGGCAGTTTTTATGAACCTGAATTATTAAAAGCAAAGCAGGACATTTACCGTATTGATAAAGTGATTAGAAGAGACTATAAAAAGAAACAAGCTTTGGTAAAATGGAAGGGATACAGTGATGATTTCAATAGTTGGGTACCATTGAAAGACATTGAAAACATATGAATTGTGGTGAAACAAACGCGCATAAATACTTATAAAAAAATAAAAATATATACTTATATTATATGGACAAGTTTGAAAATGAAGAAAAATTTGGTTTCTATTATGAGAGCGATCAGGATTCCCATCTGTCGGATTCTGACTGGGTACCATCGCAAGAAAGTGTATCTGAAGAAAGTTGCTCAAGTTCGCAAGAATTTGAGTCGTCACAAGACAGTGAAGAATCTGTATAAAAACAAATTGTAAATACATAATATATGAAAAAATTTTCAGACATACAAAAATACCTGATAATCATATGGCACTGTTTATTGACAGATTTGCAAAAAAATGATGTAGAAAACACCATAGAACATAAATACCCTGGATTTAAAATAGATTATGGGGGGATGAGTGATAGGATATCTTGGGCAGCTGATCGTGCATACTCAAGAAGTGACATTTATCCATGGATAATACAAACAAAAAATAAAGAAGGGGTAAGTCTTCATCTTCCTTTTAAAGATTTATGTGACCCATAAGTATATGTTCAAAGGAGCAGAAATAGTAAAAGCATTATGCTTGAGAAAGTTAATCGAAGAATCAATTTGTGATATAATAGCTAAAAACGCAAATTACATGCATTTTGTAAGAGCCAAAGAGTTTCCCTGTTTGATATTTGCATTGGAACAAGGAGCACCAACAAAAGAAATCAAAAAAATATTCGACAAGTCTGATGCTAAAATGTCTTTCTTATTCAGAGAGTTTGAAAGATATCGCAATTTTTTGGCCCCTCATAAAATGTTGCAAGAAAATATATAAAAAATAAAACTTCTCTTATTATATTATGGAGTCTTCAAAGAAACGAGGTCCCAAAAAAAGATTTACTGACAGAGAAATTAAAGAGAAAAAAAACAAATATGGTCGCGAAACAGAATGGTATTGTGTTATATGCAACAATGGCAAAAATTATGCTATGCGGGGAAAACATCTACATCTCAAAACCGAAAAGCATAAACTACATATGAAAATTCACGAATTGGAAAATAAATAAATATATAGTTTATGAATTTTTTTACAGTTAAAATCAATCAGCCATGGTTGGTTTCAACTAAAAATCCAAAAGACATTTAAAAGAATGTCGATTGTTATATAATATAGAGATGAAAAATAATATCTCGCCTTATTGTATGAACAAGAGTGATCTTGAGAAACTAAGTAAATCAGAATTAATAAAATTGATTATAAAACAAAATACAAAACCAGTGCCCGCGCCAAGGACTAAAACAAGACCGATCTCAAAACCAAGAAAGAGTGTAAAAGAACTTGTTGACTATTTTGAGAGGCAGAGACTACCAGCTCCTCCGTCTGAATGGTTACAAGAAATAGAACAATTAAACAGACCAGTGCCCGCGCCAAGAACCAAAAAACGACCAGTTCCATTACCAAGGACTATAATACAAGAAACAAACAAAGCTTTAAAAGGGTTCACAAAGTCTTATGAAATCAACATAAAAAACAGCAAAGACCCACTCATACAACTGCAAAACACAAGAAAGGCTGTTGCCATCCATATCGAAAAAATGTTAAAATCAATTACAGGTCTAAAGTTTGTTGAAACACTCAGAGTAACATTTGAAAAGCAAACAGGGCGCGAAGAAAAAAATATGAAAACAGCGTATTTCAACAGCCAACCCCAAACAATAACAAATGACACACAAATTGAACTAGCTTTATCTTTGTCAAAACAAGCCATACTAAACAAGATTGCAGTTTGGATTTCAGAGGGATCTGGTTGGACTATTCAATCTGTTGAAAATCATTATATCAATGTGGTAAAATATGAACCAATGAAAGGATCTTCTTATATAAAACTACCCACAGAACTCAGAAACAGTGCAAAGGGATTGATCAACATGAAAAATGAGGATAATGAATGCTTCAGGTGGTGCCACATAAGACATCTTAATCCTCAAGACAAATACCCACAGAGAATCAAAAAATCAGACAAAGCATTCATTGAAAATTTAAATTATTCAGGAATTGAATTTCCAGTGACTACCAAACAGTACAAGAAAATAGAAAAGCAAAATGAAATTAACATCAATGTTTTCGGTTATGAAAACAAACAAAAATATCCCATTTATGTGTCAAAAGAAAGGTATGAAGATTGTATGAATCTGCTTCTTATAACAGAAAATGAAAACAAGCACTATGTATTGATCAAAGATTTCAACAAGTTCATGTATGACATAACAAATAACAAAAAGAGAAAACATTTTTGCATGTATTGTCTTCAGCATTTCACTTCTGAAAGAGTGTTGAACAATCATAAAGAAAACTGTATCCAATTAAATGGAGTACAAGCAATTAAAATGCCAACAAAAGATGACAACATACTGAAATTCAATAATTTCCATAAACAACTACCAGTTCCATTTGTAATATATGCAGATTTTGAAGCAATAACTGAAAAAATACATGGATGCCAACCCAATGATGATAAATCATACACAGAGGCTTATCAGAGACACACAGACTGTGGTTATGGATATAAGGTTGTGTGTTGTTATGATGACAAATACACAAAACCAGTACAAATTTATAGAGGTGAAAAAGCTGTTTACAAATTTATGGAAGCTATGCTGGATGAAGTTAAATACTGCAAGAAGATTATGAAAAAATATTTCAATAAACCATTGAGAATGACAAAAGACAATGAAAAAGAATTCCAAAAAGCTGATAAATGCCACATATGTGAGAAAAAATACAATGAAACTGATGTAAGAGTAAGAGATCACTGTCATATAACTGGTCAATACAGAGGATCTGCACACCAAGATTGTAATCTTAACTTTCAAATAACTGACAAAATTCCAGTAATATTTCATAATCTCCGTGGGTACGACAGCCATTTTATAATGCAAGAGATCGGAGCTATTGTTAAAGAGCATAAATATACAAATAAGAAAGGTGAAAAGTGTCAAATGAATATCAATGCCATACCAAACAACATGGAAAAGTATATGGCTTTCATGCTTGGTAATCATCTTACCTTCATTGATAGTTTCCAATTCATGAGCTCTAGTTTGGAAAAACTAGTTAGTAATCTACCAAGAGAATCATTGAAATATACTTCTCAAATATTCAAAAACGAAAAGCTTGATTTGATGAGCAAGAAGGGAGTCTACCCATATGACTTCATGGACAGTTTTGAAAAATTCAATGAAAAACTGCCATCAAAAGAAGAATTTTACAGTATATTAAATGATGAGGATATAACAGATGATCAATACAAACATGCTCAAAATGTATGGAACACTTTTAATCTGAAAAATATGGGTGAGTACCATGACTTATATCTTAAATCTGACATCCTTCTGTTAGCTGATGTATTCGAAAACTTTCGAAAGACCTGTCTGCAATACTATAAACTGGACCCATGTCATTATTTTACCAGTCCTGGGCTTTCCTGGGATGCTATGCTAAAAATGACTGATATCAAATTAGAGCTTATGACTGATATTGATATGTTTCAATTCATTGAAAAAGGAATGCGAGGAGGCACAAGCTACATTGCAAACCGGTATGGTGAAGCTAATAATAAATACATGAAAACATATGATGAAAAGGCGCCCTCAAAATATATCATGTATCTAGATGCTAACAATCTGTATGGTTGGGCAATGAGTCAATATTTACCAACTGGCGGTTTCAAATGGATGACTAAAAACCATATTGATAAGATAGACTTAGCCAAGTACACAGAAGACAGCAAGAAAGGTTTAATACTGGAAGTAGACCTAGCATATCCAGAAGAACTACATGATTTGCATAATGACTACCCACTAGCACCTGAAAAGGTGAAAGTAACAAAAAACATGCTATCAGATTATTGCCAAAAAATAGCATCCAAATATAATATATCAACAGGTTTAGTTCATAAATTAATACCCACATTAAGCAATAAAGAAAAGTATGTCCTTCATTACAGAAACCTACAATTGTACACTGATCTTGGATTAAAATTAACCAAAGTCCATCGAGTATTAGAATTCAATCAGTCACCATGGTTGAAAGAATATATTGACTTTAATACTGAGAAAAGAACCAATGCTAAAAACGCTTTTGAAAAAGACTTCTTCAAGCTTATGAACAACAGTGTATTTGGTAAAACGATGGAAAATATCAGAAAGCGAGTGGATGTCAGATTAGTAACCGATGAAAACAAACTATTAAAAATGGCTGCTAAACCAACATATGTTAGCAGCAAGATCTTTAATGAAAATTTAGTAGCTGTTCATAAGATCAAAGAAACACTAACCTTAAACAGGCCGGCATACGTTGGAATGTGCATCCTAGATCTTAGTAAGACACTAATGTATGATTTCCACTACAATTATATCAAACAAAAATACGGCAGCAAAGCGAAATTGTTATTCACAGACACAGACAGCTTGACCTATGAAATTGAAACCAGTGATGCGTACCAAGACTTTTGGAATGACAAAGACAAATTCGACAACAGTGATTATCCACAAGATTCACAATATTTCAACACAACTAATAAAAAAGTGATCGGTAAATTCAAAGATGAAGCGGCAGGTATACCAATAACCGAATTCGTCGGATTGCGATCGAAAATGTATTCATATATGAAAGACAATGACAAAGGCGGAAAGACCGCTAAGGGTGTCAAAAAGAATATCATCAAAAAGAACATCACTCATGAAAATTATAAAAACGTTCTGTTTAATAATGAACAAATGCATCACACCATGAAAACAATCAGAAGCAACTTACATCAACTTGGGAGCTATGAGCTTAATAAAGTGTCATTATCTTGCTTCGATGACAAGCGGTACATTCACAATAACGGTGTGACAAGTCATGCATACGGTCACTATAAAATCTGAAAAGTTGGCTTCTGACGTCACGGCACTGCTGTGCCGGTCTACATAAATAATTCCACAAATTCAAAAAGTTTCACTGAAAAATTACACAATTGTGTAGTAAAAATGTGAAGTTTTTGATTGGTTAAAAATCATGGGGAAACCCCCTTTCTTTATTTCCGAGAATGTCATGCTTTGTGATTTTTCTAAGAAAGTCACGCATTTTAAATAACATATAGTTCCAAAATAAATTTTGCGTTGGGCCCATTCTGCCTCGCCACGGCATAGATTCGCAGAAATATAAAGCATATAGATTTCCAAGAATATGAGACTGAAAGTTGGAAGCCGAAAATACGAGATTAAAAATACGAGACCAAAAATACGAGATCAAAAGTTGGAAGCCATTAAATGTGAAGTAGTATGGAGTTGAGTTGGTATGAGATCATTTTTGCAAAATGCTCTCGTACCCTCAACTCCTATACTACTATGATGAATTCAGTGATATTATCCAGTGATGGATTTTATCTGCGCCATCTTGCAATGTTTCTGTCGCCTGTCATTGGAGATGACTCCCGGTGGAAACTCTGTTACAGAAGTTCGACCCACGGAGCTCTTGATACAACGTTTCACCGTAATTGCAATGGAAAAAGCAACACGGTTACGATTGTCAAGAAAAACAATTTCGTGTTTGGAGGATTCACAGATGTCCCTTGGGGTGGGTATTCAATGTTCAGCTATCTTTAAATCACGGTTTTACGTTACTGCGATAAATTTCTTGTTTTATTGTATACACGCGATTTTAAAGGATTTCGTCGCTTCTAAACATCGAAGTTACTTACTGCCAGAAGAGCAACAAGATATCAGATAAATTTTCAGTGCAAATTTGTAACTTTTTTTCAAACTTCATCTTCTCTCATAAATATTGTAAAGATCCCATATGATAAAGTGCTTATTAACTGAGTTAAGCTCTGGCCAGACAGGATATTAAAAATATGTGGCCCGAGGTTATGGTGCACGGAACTTTGCGCTCAGTCCGTACGCGATGACCTCGGGCCAAATTTCCCGTCCGGCCCTCCTACTCAAGAAGTACATGATTTTTAAAACGCGGCTTCGAACTTGATTGATAATTCCCGTCCAGAGTATTGCAATGGAGCTATCAAGCCAAGACATTTGTTATATGGACGTTTTGTAAGCTCTCAATACCGTGAAGGATGTGCAACCTCGTTCCCAGGGACAAGGGCGTTGCGAAAAAGCCCTGGGAACGAGGTTGGACGCAGTTAATACGAAGAGACTTCATATAACATATAGATTTAGCCCGGCCTAAAAACGGAGATACCAGGTCATTTGTTCTTACAATTATTTTAGCCTGGCTTGAGCCTGCGATCCAATCGAAACCCAGTACCTGGTCAGTGGTCAATAAAAAAGCTGACCTCGATATGGTCACGTGATACTGGTCAGTGGACACCTTGTTTTGATAGGTGTCATTTGACTATAACATGGATGTCCAATATCAAAGATGTAGGCTGTAAACCAGGGCCCCCTGCTGTAAACTGTAAACATGATCGCCTCGATGAGCTCTAAACTTGAGCCGGCGATATGGTCACGTGATACTGGGCATACATGGAGGGTTGGACGTACGCACGGTCATACGGTGACCAAAACCAAATTTTCTCGCACAGATGGGTTACCATATTTTCTTACAATTGTGCTCCGCTATGAAAGTTACTTCGACAGGAATGAAAGGAACGCTCAAAAAAACCAAATTTGAACTGGTTTTGAATCCATCACCTCTGCGATACCGGTGCAGCGCTCCACAAATTGATCTATCAAGCCAATTGGGGGCTTGTCATTATGTGCGCTCGTAATAAATTCACGAATGGGGTGGATATGAGACTATTGTTATAGTACTGCAACCGGTATTTCAGAGATAATAAGTGAAAATCCCAATCAAACCAAGTAATATGCAAGGGCATCTAAACGTCATCACGTGTCCTTAATCGTAGTCTTCTTTACTACAATAACCCCCCATCTCGGGGGTGGGGGGGGGGGGGTACTCCCTTATATGGACTATGTAGGTATGTGCGGCCCCAAAGGGTGTGGTTTTTATCCGTATTGGTCTGAAATAGGGTATCGATTTTGAACATTTTGGTCTAAAATAGGGTATGGTTTGTTCACTTAAGTCATAATTGGGTGCGTTTTTTAGAAGAATCTTCTTCTTTAAATTAATTCATCATTAGGCGATAACAGGATTCCATGACCCGGAGCCTACGACTCTATTGTGTTCGTGTCACGGCGTTTTCACAGACCGACTTATTTTTAGATTGAATTTCTCGCAAATGCGACTCCCACCGGAGCCCGATGACCAATTACAAGAAAGTAACCAGACGTCATAGGATGACCGAACTGGAACTGCCTTTGTTTTTTGACGGAAAAGGTAGTCTAAAAATAGATCGGTCTGTAAAAATGCCGTGACATATATAGGCCCAGTATCTGGGTGTTGTAGGCTCCGGGTCATGGGTTCCTGGTGATAAGACCTTCAACAAAGCTCTTCTCTAATTATTAAGCCAACCGTGTTACAACTGAGATAGATCTGAAAATAAGGTCTAAAATAGGTATACAATTTTTGGTCAGGTATGAAATGGGGTAGGGAGAATCTCAGATTTTGGTCTGAAATTGGGTAATGGTTTCAGAAGGTTGGCCGCACACCCCAACCCAATTTTTCTTGGAGAGCCATTACGAAAATGTTTTACTAATCCCTTTGACTTTTCAAATGCGCAAAATGGTGCTTATACAAAAACTCTTTGATACATTGGCAGTTTTTTTCGACGCAACGGGACACTTGGAGACATGATGTATCATGTTTAGCTTCCGTTTTATTTCAGGGCCTCAAGTCCTTTCACTCCTGTGAGTTATGAGAATTTGGTGTTATCAGAAAACAAAGCCCCTCAACTGATAATAATCTTCATTCTCAATACTTGTTCACCGGAAAGTGTTTGAAATTTTGAGGGGAATTTACGTAATTATCACTTGTAAGGAGTCAAAGTGTTGCTAGGTGACTAAAAAGTGAATAACTTATCC
>OX421453.1:33510602-33518102 GCA_949126865.1 Montipora capitata
AAAGAAAAAAAAACAAAATTTCATGAGTTCATACTCACCTTTTTATGCGATGGTGCGGAGTATGGCTTCTCCGGTCCCTTCTTCCATACGGTCGGACTAGCACGAGGACGGATTGTCCGCTTGGATCTACCAACGTGAAGGACCCTCTCTTTAAAATGTTCAGAACAGACGCCAAAAATACCTCGCGGTCGAAAAAATCAATGCCAATGATCCTCCTCGGCTCCACTTGCAGAGCTACGATGCAAAGAAATCCCAGCACTATGGTTTGAAGTATTGCTACAGCCTTGCACTGTATAGCGACTTGACGGCATTTTTTAGTTCGACACGGCAACCAGAGTACAGTGAATGAAATAGTATGTTGTTTGTTAGCACCTTGAAATCAATATTAAAAGCAAGATGAACACACCATAACACTAACCCGGTGTGGCCAACACATCAAGCATGTGCACAACCATTTCGCCTGGTCAATAGCCCTTTTCACGATTAGTTTTACGTTTTTGCATTACGATGTAATCTAACGTGGATGCGAGGCAATTGCGGGTTAAAACTACAAAATAGCCCGAAATTGCTTCACATACATGCTATATTATATTGTAATGCAAACGAGAAAAACTAACCGTGAAAAGGGCTATTGGCAGTCATGGACAGCTGTTTCGGCCTTGTTAAGCCTCTTCAGCTTGCCATAACCAACTTACCAGGCGGGAGTCTCTTTTTTTTATTTCAATAGCCCATCTCTTGCATTGCAAAGTGATGTATTCATTTTTTTCGCCAAGTATAAATAATGGTTCTAATCTTTCAAGACTTTCTCTTTGTTCACGTTTGCCGTGGTATGATAGTCTCATGTCGAAGAGTTCATGTCGTTTATAGCATGCTCTGCAAGTGAATAGGCCATTTCCAAGTTCATGTCTGCCTCCTTTCCAAAGCGAGTCTAAGTGCGAATTTTTTTAAATGGTAATTAGTTCTACTTTACATATGAATGAAAACTAATTTTCATAACAAAAACCTGGCACTTAGACTCGCTTTGAAGATGAGGCAGGCTTGAACTCGGAAATGGCCTATGAACGATTGCCTCAGAGAAAGCGAAGTCTTTATTCTTTGATTGCATCTGACGTCACAGCGGCCATGTTGGTGTAAAGAACATTTTAGCGAAAGAGTCTTTTGGGAATTTGACTCTATTATTATGCAAAACTTGAGCTGCATTTTTTTATTGTTTTGGTACCAACATGGCGGTCTCATCACATGAGTGCGATCAAAGAATCAAGGGCTTGAAACAACGGGGAACGTCAAAAGAATTATCATACTTAAGAAACCTTTCTACATCCTTAATTAAAGGTATTGTCTGTTGAAAAATAGTCATAATTGCAGTATTATTATCTACGATTTTTCTCCTTTCGACTCTATAGATGGTTTTCAATCACGTGATAAGATGGCCTTGTTGGTGCACAAAACGATAGCAAATTATGGCTCATGTTTTGCATTATAATAAAGTCAAATAGGTAAAGGTAAAGTCTGCGTTCGAGCCAAGGAGGCCCATCAGGCCGGCGCTTATCTCCGGTTTCTGTAGCATGAAGCTACTAGGAGTATTTCTACTCCCCCCTGGATGGGATGCTAGTCCATCGCAGGGTTACCCCCAGCATTGAATTCGCCGGTACCCATGTATACACCTGGGTGGAGAGAGGCACCGTGAGAGTAAAGTGTTTTGCCCAAGAACACAACACAATGTCCCCGGCCAGGCCCCGAACCCGGACCACTCGATCCGGAGTCGAGCGCACTAACCATGAGGCCATTTCCGATTTCATGCCTGCCTCGTCTTTAAAGCGAGTCTAAGTGCAAAGTTTTTTTTTTTTTTTTATGATAATTAGTTTTCATATGTAAAGTAGAACTAAATACCATCACAAAAACTTGGGCACTTGAACTCGCTTTGAAGAGGAGGTAGATATGAACTCGAAAATGGCCTGTTCCCAAAAGACTTTTTTCTCTATTGTTGTGTGCATCAACATGGCAGCGATGACATCAGGTGAAAAATATCACAGCAGTCATATTCATACACAGAAAAAAGGGAGAAAAAGTCCTTTGGCAATTTGTGCACCAACACGGCCGTCTTGTCACGTGATTGAAAACCCTCTATTTTATGTTGTGGTGAGAAGGGCAGGTAGGATTTTCAAAATGAGGTTAAAAAGTTAAATTAAGGTAAGGTAAAAACTTTATTTATCCACGGTAAATTCACCACGCATGCTCACATGTGGCCGCAAAAGTCAATATGGCGTAGTTTATCTGGACGAGAGAGACTGATTTCTAGTTTTTAGTTCCTAGCAATCAAATTTCGCGAAAGTGTTTGTTCTTTTGTTGGCGCAATGTTGGAACCGTTTGAACGGCCTCCGCACATCTTTGTTTTTGCCTCCAACATTTGCCCCGCAACATCCATTCAATTTTTCGTTGAACGATTGTTGGTCAAGTGTCTAAAAAATCTTTGAAAAAGGCCTTTATGCAATAAAAAGTAGACGCTACTAAAAAGCTGCCCTCCATGAATGGGAATCAGCCTGCCTTAGGTTAGAAGAAAAGCTGTTCTTTATACAATAATTCGTGTGTGGTAAGGGGAACATTAATTTTATTTGCCGAGTCCCTCAAATCGTAGTTGGTATTACGACTTGTGAATTTTGAGCAAAGGTAATCGGGCGCACGCCAATACATCAGTGCTTTTTGAATTTGTCTCTGGAAAACTAGATTCTTCCATCTTAAATTATTAAGTAATTATAAGACGTCAGCACCAGCGTTATAAGTTCTATTGTACTCTGTTTACTTTTGTTTTGTTTTGTAGTTTAGTCCACAAGTACCCCAGACGACAATACAATAATCAAAATTTGGCGGTATCAAAACCTGATAAATGTAATTCAATGTCGCAGGGACTAAGTGAATTGCACGTTTTATATAGCTACGATCCCTGACGCTATCTTCTTTGTAATTTCATCAACATGGACACTCCAATTCAGGTTGTCATCAATGAGAACTCCCTGTGATTTTGTCGAAGTAACATGATTAATCGGAAAACTGTTGATTACTGGTTTCGGAGATCCTGAAAAGTCTAAATGCGATGAACAGAAATTCAATTTTAGTCGTATTTAAGGTTAGTTTGTAAGCAATCAGCCAGTTGTAAACATTTGCCAGATATACATTCAAACATGACGCTTTTCTTGTACTTTAAAACCGCTTAATTTCCAATAATTGTAATGATCTTTCGCTTGGAAAAACAAATCGTTATTAAGCTAATGAACTATTAATATATTAATAACTACTTAATAATAACCTTGATCGTTTCGCTCGCAAAAAAAACGATAGCGAGGTCAATACAGCTAGCGCGAAGTTTGAGATTTTGCTGTAACGACCGAACGGTCACGGTTATTAAATTGTTTATTGTATGGCGAACAAAACGGTTTAAAGGAAGAAAAAACTTATTTACATAACCAAATCGGCCCATGGGCATTTCAGGAGAATAACGACCTAGCGCTTAGCAGCACTTAGCCAATCACAGCGCGCGTTCGATCCGCCAGAAACGCAAGCCATATAATAACTAATTATTCAACACCTTTTAAGTTCTTCACTCACGTAATTTTAATTACGCGAAGCCTTCAAAGAATTATTGTGTTCTCAACAAGTAAGATGTACTGGCTATAATTACAGTTAGAAAATAAGTTACCAATTTGAAAGTTTTGCCTTTCTTGTTAACATGTTGTCTCATCATGAACAATTTTTCCACGAGCGCGAGTTGGATACGAGATGATAGATAGCCAACGAAGCGCGTAGCGCCGAGTTGGCTATAATCACCTCATATCCAACAAGCGCGAGTAAAATAATTGTTTTATTAATAATGGCCACAAATTATGGATAAATCGTCCCTACTTTATTTTGTAAAAACAACAAAACTGATGTCTACAGTTACTGATATTTGTAGCGCATAGTTTGGTTTGCTTTGCTACGCCTCAGTTTCTGTACTTTTACCATTCCTCTTAGCCAATCACAACAGAGTCTTTTTTCCCTCTGAAACACTGGCAACTCGTTTGCCAAAAGCGCTTAAGAGAGCCCATGCGTTCGCTCGTTTTTTTATACCAATATTGTTCCGTATACCGAGCCCAATTTTTCAGAGATGGCTGATTATACAAGAAAATTGCAATACTCAGCGATGAATTATTAATAAGAAACTAATTCTCTTTTTTCGCATTTTCCACAATACACTTCGTTTGCCCCCCAAATTTTGCATCAACAATTGCTTTCAAATGTTCGTGGGAATATTCAGTACCCCCAAGAGCGTTTGAAAACAACGGTTTATGCAAAATTTGGGGGAATGCAAAATAGAGAATAGGCAACTTTGACGATAGCGTCATTTGACCACAACTTCCAGAATTCAGTTTGTTTTTCTTTTCTTAATTACATTTTAGTGTCCCCAATGGAGTACCAAAATAGGAATAGCTCTAATCAGCACGAGACAAGCAAAACCTGTAGGATTCTGGTACTTGTATTCAAATGGCGGAATCATGCAAATGTCCCACTGTTCAAACCAATGGTGGGAAATCTGTAAACAACGATTTCCGTTGATTATAAATGGTTTCTCTTTTAACACACACAGAGAGGCCACAAAAGTAGATTAAATTTAATCCATCTCCCAAAGCTGTCATGGCAAAGACAAACACAAAAGAATCTTTGATATCAGGAGCAAATTCATAAGCTTTTTTGAGTTCTTAAAAGTCGACAAAAATTACTTCATCAGAATCTTTGACGACGTCATTTTTTACTTTTCTTCCTTTCAAAAAGCATAGTGCTATTGACAAATTTCTGCCACAAAACATTAAAGCACTTGTTTAATTAGGCCTTCTAGTTTCGATAACCATCAAAAATTAAACATTTACAGTAAACTTTGAAAACAATGATTCCCTCAGCGTTGTGGCTATTCGTGGGATGAATCAGAACGTTACACATCGCCTCAATATCTCTTCTACCGTCTGGAAACGAGAGGCACGGATTTTTTTACAAATACTTGCCAGCAACTCCAGTTCATCACCGCAATAAAATCTAAATGGCACAGAAAACCTCTGGTAACTTCGATATAACGGAAAAAAGGAATGCCTGGGGAGGTTAACAGAATTAAATTTTCTGTGAGTCAAAAATCCCGACATTTTCAGCGAGATTATGGTTCATACTGGCTCAGTTTATTTTATCATCCGATCATCAGCGACCTGGTCCATCTTCAACTTTAAAAATATATGGGTCGATTATTAAAGCATAGTTTAGACAATGTTTAACAAAACCGCGTTCTAAGCCATTTCCAATATCGCCAACAGTCATATCTTAATATTGTCTGCTGCTGATGATAACAAGAAGGTTTGCATTCCAAACTAGACAGCAATTTATCTACTTAAAATATACCGCTTATAAACAGATTTGGAGGTCCACTAATTGTCTTAAGCCGCTGCTTAATTTAGACTTTGTTTAAATAATTGGCCCTATATGTCCAAAAAAAGTAAACACAGGTGTTAACATTCGAGATTAGAATTCAATAGCCCTTTTCAAGGTTAGTTTTTCTCATTTGCATTACAATGTAATCTAACGTGGGTGCGAGGCAATTTCGGGTTAAAACTAAAAAATAGCCCGAAATTGCCTCACATACATGCTACATTACATTGTAATGCAAATAAAAAAAACTAACCGTGAAAAGGGCTATTGGCGTATTAAAAAAATTCCATAATATTATGCCTCGGGCTCGAAGCTTTGCAAATCAGACTTTATTGCAAGTGGGAATTGTGTGGGTGAGTGTTCTCGTGATTTCACGCTTCTGTGACGCAGGCTATAGGTGATTAAATATAAATCACAAAATGCAGGAGCAAATTCATACGTTCTTTTTTAGTTTTTAAAGCTCGACAAAAATTACTTCATCAGAATCTTTGACGACGTCTTTGTTTACCTTTTCTTGTTTTCACAAAGCATAGTACTATTGACAAATTTCTGCCACAAAAGATTCCAGTGTTTGTTTATTTAGGCGCTCTAGTTTCGATGACAACAAAAATTAAAAATTTACAGTAAACTTTGTAAACAATGATTCCCTAAGCGTTGGTTCCTTTTCATGGGATAAGTCAGAGCGTTTCAAATCGCCTCAATGTCTCTTTTAAAACTGTTTAACTTGTTGTACCTTTAGCAAAAGTGTTGAAGTGCCAAATAAATGTAGTACAGGAGAAAATCATTAACTAAATCGTCGACAGGTGTAATTATAGTTAATTGTCAGTCTTCTACTGCCCTTATTTAAAATTAAGAATTTATGTGATGTTGGCAGTTAATTGTTGCTACTTTGCGGACATGGATTCACTTCTTCGGTGCTACATTCTTTATCCGTTGCTTTATTTTGGAGCATCATACGCTTCTTATGAAGAGGGTAAGTGTTATGTCGAATGACGCTTTTCAGTGCATTATTAAAACATTTCAGACTGCGGTCACTTTACAAGGAGATAAATCAAATGAGATATCACTGAGCTTAACAATGGATACGAGAACGTTATCTATATTAAGGATATCACATCCCTTTATTGTAATAATTTCTCCTACGACTACTCCAAGCCGTTCTGCATAGAACGTGTGTACTAACATTCCAAGAATAAAATGGGTGTGAACGGTGTAGATGTTTGGAGAGGAAAACTGAAAATTTATTACCAGATTTTCACTTCCTCCTCATACGTCATCGCCGAGTGGAAACAAGAACGTTACAGAAATGTGCCAAAACGTAAAACGCACGAACAGGGCGTGCAAAGCCTGATTAAAGATATTATTTTATGGCGTTCTCGAAGCCGTCGTCGGCCTGTCTTTGTTTACCTTTTCTTGCTTTCACAAAGCATAGTACTATTGACTGCACGAGCACCTTTTCATTTTTGTCCATTCATTTGCCGTCTTCAGCAAAACAACGTGAAACGACCAAATTTGAGGTTTTATGAAGAACGTCAGCACTTGAGCATAAATTTTCATTTTCTCCCCTAAATTAAGTGGCGTCCCGACCAGTGTAATTTTGAAGAACTACCACTTCCTTGTAAGATTAAGAAAATTGAAATAGTCACGAACTGATTAAAATGACGCGAATTTGTATTTTGAGATGACGTTCTCGTTGCTAGTCGCCGTTTTCGTTGCTCAAGCTCCCTATTGTCATGTGATCATCTGAAGCTGTTTTTATGTTAAATCAGACAGCACTCTTTCTGTAACCGCCGGCTCGTCGGCGAACTGTGGACTCTTATAAGCAGTCATGTCCACTGATCTGTAGAAGAGATTGGATCGATTGAACAGCCCATTGTCTTCACTCCCGCGGTGAATCTTGGCCACTTTTGCGCTAAAGCTTCGTATAGACCGTGAAGTTATGGGTAGAAGCGGAATCTCTATATATATATAGTTCTGCTTCGCGTGAAACAATAGATGCTCGATCAAATCTTTTTCGAGATCAGCAGTGGTCTCGGCTCACTTCAACTGCGCTTC
>OX421453.1:33523102-33535602 GCA_949126865.1 Montipora capitata
ATTGGAATCTGCGTTGAAATAGCTTGAGAAAACCTTCAATGTAGAAACATCTGTGAAATGGTGAAATTTAGTTGCTAACCAAAATATTTTACTGGCAAAATTTGAAGGTCCTACGTGTTCTAGAATTTGGCCAGCGAAATTTGAAATTTTGTCATACAATTGCTTGATTATTTACGCTCATTCAGACATGTGTCTGTGGGAAAAAATTACAGACAAATGTAAAGGAAATGTAAGATTTCGCTGGCCAAGTTGCCGTGATAAGGCCTATTAAAAGGATCACTAGTTCGCCTTCCCTTGACATTTATATCTATTGGCATTTGCCGCGTCGTGTTTTATTCGACATTTAGATTCTCGGTTTTACGCCTTAAATTAGCACCAGGGATAATATTGTAATTAGAAGTGACTTGTTAAATATTTAACAAATATTCGCCAAAGGCGAGTTGAATATCAGTGAATAAAAAAATTCACCGATATTTACCCAGCCTGAGGTGAATAATTGTTTTTAGTATAATTACATAGGCAATTCTTTGAAGAAATATGCATTTTCTCTAAATAGCTCGACAAAAACGGCTTGCCGCCTTTTTGAAAAACCGTGATTACCGAGCAAAAATCACCTCATCGGCACCTATTTAAATGTCTCTCCACGTCATTAGTAAACTTTGTAAAATATTCTTCCCTAAGCGTTAATGGTTTTTCGTGGGATGTGTCAGAACGTTTCACATCGACTCAATGTGTCTTCTTCCCGCTGGGAACAAGAGGCATGTTTTTTTTTTTTTTACAAATACTTGCCAGCAACTCCAGTTCATGACCGCAATAAAATCTAAATGGCACAGAAAACCTCTGAGAAACTTCGATAAAAAGGAAGAAAGGTTCCCCCTCTTAAAAGGTTCCCTCTTGTCTAAGTTGATAAACTTCCTCTGACCGCCCGTATGAAAATGAAAACAATCATGTGATAAGTTCTACACTGCAGTGAGGATAAAGTTTAAAAAAAACGATGCTATGTGGATAGTCTTTCCTACTTAAAATTTAGTGGCCACTCTATGAAATGGAGAAGAACTTCGGCTTCGCTTTGACAAAAGAAGCTAAGTAGGTGAACTTTGCTCGGGGGCAATCCATTAGGGCACGAACTTATAGATTTCTCAATGTTAAATACGAAGTTTCTTTTTTCCACTCGGTGAAATGGCTGGAAACGAGACGCCTCGATTTTTTACATATACTTGCCAGCAACTTCAGTTCGTCACCGCAATACTGATTCTAAATGGCACTGAAAACCTCTGGTAAGGAATGCCTGAAGAAGTTAACAGAATTAAATTTTCTGTTCCATTTTATTCTGAGTCAAAAATTCCGACACTTTCAACGAGATTATAGTTCATACTGGCTCAGTTTATTTTATCATCCGATCATCAGCGACCTGGTATATCTTCAACTTTAAAAACATATATGTGTAAAAAAAGTAAACACAGGTGTTTGCTTTGGAGACAAGAATTCAATTGCCGTATCAAAAAAATTCCATAATATTATGCTTCGGGTTCGAAGCTTTGCAAATTTGACTTTTTTTTTTTTTTTTTCTGTAAGTGGGACGTGATGTGTGTGAGTGTTCTAGCGATTTCACGCCTCTGTGACACAGGCTATAGATGAGTACTCACAAAATGCAGGAGCAAATTCATAAGTTTTTTTGAGTTTTTAAAACTCGACAAAAATTACTTCATCAGAATCTTTGACGACGTCATTCTTTACTTTTTCTTGATTTCAAAAAGCATAGCTATTGACAAATTTCTGCCACAGAAGTTTAAAGTACTTGTTTAATAAGAGGTTTTCACGTGACGTCATCTCCATGCTGGTGGACGAAAACACAACACAAGATCTCTCATTAGCTTCAATTGTTCGTCCACCAGAAGTCGTACATTTCTCTATTGTTATTGGTGTCCCTAGGGGTTGGTTGAAAACGTTCTATTAGGGCCTCTAGTTTCGATGACCACCAAAAATTAGAAGTTTACAGTCAACTTCAGAAACAATGATTCCCTAAGCGTTGGTCGCTTTTCATGGGATGAGTCAGAACGTTTTACATCGCCTCAATGTCTCTTCTAAAACTGTTTAACTTGTTATATCTTTAGCAAAATTGTTGAGGCGCCAAATAAATGATGATAATTAATTGTCAGTCCTCTGCTGCCCTTATATTTATAAAAATAAGAAATTATGTAATGTTGTCAGTTAATTGTTGCTACAGTAACTTTGCGGACATGGATTATTTTCTTCGGTGCTACATTCTGTATCCGTTGCTTTTTCTTGGAGCATCTTAGGCTTCTTATGAAGAAGGTAAGTGTTCTGTCGAATGACGCTTTTTACTTTGGCCGCAGGCTCGGAGGCCAGATTTGAGTTTTCGGCCAGTTTTTTCACGTTTCCACCACAAATCGGCAAAGCCTGCTGACCACAAGAATCGCGGGCTCTAAGAAGGTTACTTTTATTTGTCCGATACGGGAAGAGCGGTAAAATGGACAGAGAGAAAAGTGCACCGAATGAATGCACGCGAAAACATATCGAACGGTACAGGAAAGAATCGGTCAGTGAGCCGAAAATATTGCCAAGTTGCATGCAAAGTGGATTCCAAAATGTTCCAAAGTATGGCACTAGTGATCATGAGTTGAGATCAAGTTTATCTGTGAACACAAAGTGCGAATGTGATGAAAGAGTTTTGAAAGTGAAAAATGTCAGAAGTATCACGGAAACGGAAACCTCTAACCATGCAAAAGTGTGTACTATTGCAACTAAGAATAACGTTGATCGACGAAAGAACGAACATTTTGATCTGAGAGGTAAAGAGAACCTTGAAGACGCCATATTGAAAATTCAACAGCGCGAGTCCCATGTGAAAGCTAAACAAGTAAGTACCGGGATCCGTATTATGATAATGTTTCTGTTTCTTGTAATTATTTGTTTTGAAATGTGAATTAGAGGAACGTTAACGATTGTACTTTTCAGTAGTGTCATTATAATAACAACCATCGGATGGATCATCGGCAAGCTGTATGTAAGTTTATGTACACTCATACGATGTTCAGAAACGGTTTCTAATTCATTTTGAAGACTATATTATGCTGCCTGAAGTGAAACAGTTACATTCAAGTGTACGAAATTATTCAACGGCTCCAATAAAGTTAACGAAGAAACTTGGAATCAGGTCTCGTTATGAGATGTTTTGTTTACACCAGCAATAAGAATTTATTGGAACGCCACAGGTCCAGACGGGAACGTGAACCAAGTAGAATACAGTACCACTGAAAAAGCTAAAGCGACTGTCGAAGAAGAATCGAAAGCTGCAAGCGTTTGTTTTTTATAAAATTCGGAAAAATGCACCAATGTCATCTAAAATTCATCGCTATGTTAAATTTAAATCGAAGTGGCATCGAAAAAGATTTAAAGATATGCAGAAAGTTAAAAAATATTATTCTTTGTTTACATGTGTTTTACCCTCGTCACTTTTCACGAGTCATAACCACAGAATTAATTATTGTAAGTTCAAACTAAGTTCCGATATAAAGAAGAACCCTGGTCCCATTGTGAACCCCAGTAAAACTATAATCTTGAGCACCTTACAGCCAAGGCAACTTTAGAGTATTTCGTCAAAATGCTGGACAACAGTGTTTTTGCGATGAGTTTGAGTTCTTTCATATACCACAACAATGGGCGGATTTATTGTCCTAACGATTTGATACAAATAGTGGATGTTGGTAATCAGTTATATTCAAGGTTGGCGCATTCAGCTCCCTTTTTTGCTGTTGGCAGAGTTACCATCAATGTTAAGAGTGTTTGATACTGCCTACCAAGTTTCTTACAGTGAGAGCTACACTGGAAATGTTCATGGTAATAGTGCAATCGAGGGATACCATTACTGTATGTCTTTTCTTGGAGCTTTCGAATCGCTTATGGCTCAAAGCTATACCTCATTTATTTTAGGAGTAAGATGCATTGTTGTTGGAATCTATTGTTGTAATAATGTTGTTTTTAAAATATTTGATTCTCATGGTAGAGATTTGTATGGAAACAGTCACCCTGAAGGGACATGCGTTCTTTTAGAAGTACCATCTGTAATTAGTTTAGTCCAGTATATTTATAAGTTTGTATCAGATCAGTGATATATTTGAGGTAAAAGGAATAAAAATTGCTAAAGTTAATCTTAATATTGCTGAAAACAACAGCTTTTGTCCTCGTAAGCAGTGTTGTCCACTGGCACTATATTCATTGTGCTACTCTGTCATCAAGCCCTGCAGTTACTGGGATTCTAATACATTAGCTGCTATTGTGAACATTGCGACTAAATTCTACCATGGCTGGTGTATAAACAGTCATCTCACAATCAATGATTTACCTAAATATGTCACCATTTGAGGAGTAAAGATGAAAGTGAATCTTCATGCCAAAAGTACAGGAGTGATGACCTGTGATTCAACCTTTGCCCCATATACATTTCCAGGATAAATGTATTAGTAAATTTTCGACCTATAATATACATTTGCTCACAAAAATGACTTCCTGTTTCTTCAGTGACGTCAGCATTCCAACGTTTACAAACATTTGTAAGGCTGACAAGATAAAATTGGAATACATATTTATTATGAACTATTACCTTCAAGGCATTTACATGTACGAACTTGTTTCATCAGGGATTCGCTGATTTGAAGTTTGAAGTTCCTACTTATTAAAAACCAACCTTTTCCAAAAAAAAAAAAAAAGAAAAACCAGCAAAGATGATTCAACTTCATCCTAGCATTTCTTAAATAAAACATAGGAATCGGCCACAGGATAGGCCGAATATGGCCTCTTGTTTTAATATTATTATAGCATTTTAAACTGTGGTCACTTCAAAGGGGGATAACTCAAATGAGATATCACTGAGCTTAACAATGGATACGAGAACGTTATCTGTTAAGGCTATCAAATCCATTTATTGTAATAATTTCTCGACTACCCACGGCCGTTCTGCATGGAAAGTGTATACTAACATTCCAAGAATAAAATGGGTATGAACGGTGTCGATTTTTGGAGAGAAAATTGAAAATTTATTACCAAACTCTCGCCTCCTCCTCACAAGTGCACGACATGGTCGAGTGGAAGCCGTCCATTTCGTACAACATGAACAAGATGGAAACACCGTGAAACACAAATTGGAATTGCTCAAACTTATACAGTATTTTGAAGTGAAGTTTTCGTCGCCGTAGCGGTAGTGGTTTCTTAAACTCCCTCTTTAAGCGCTCCCTAGTCTCTACAAGAAGGAACAAAATGGTGAAGTTAGCACGTAGTGGAGGGCTTGCTTGTGCCATCACGACTTTGATTTTCTGGCGAAAACGATTCCGTGTAAATACTTACAAACCGCATCGATTTTTACACGGTTTCTAAGTCATGAAACCTTGTCGATGTGGAACTTCGTTCGTGTGAATGTTGCCTTATTCTTAGGATACTTAAGCACATTGCCATTGAACGACACGAACGAGATGAATAATCGCGAAAGACTTCCGACAGAGCCGAGTTATTATATATATATAATATTTTGAGATGAAGTTTCCATCGACGTCGATGTCGTTGATCTCAAAGTCCCTGAGTTCGATTTTGACTTTGGCTTAGAGAATAGCTTTTGATTTTAACTTTAAGTTTCACTAAGTCAGGGTGTCAAATGACAAATGACACTGGCCAAAAAATGGGAAAAAAATAGACATTTTCATCTCAAAATAGGAAGAAAATAGGAAACGTTCCATCAACTCTACTCCTCTTAACAAAGCCAACAACAGCTCTGTTTCACAACCCAATGCCTCATTTAATATCTAACAGACAAGATGGCAGGCATCCTTCATAGAAACAAGTGCTAAAACTTTTTACCAAGGGAAACTTGTCCTTCACCTTCCAAATTACATCACATACAGTACTTTCTAAGATGTCTTTACATACAGTAAAAGCGAACAAAGACTATTCGTAAACAAAAATAATCTAACGCTTAATATTTTTGGGCTATTTTAGCAGACGGTAACCTTAGCTTTGCTCTTATTTTTGGCATTGTTTGTCGTTGACGACATGGCCTTGTCCAACAGTTTATGCAGTTTTTCAGTTACCAATGTCCCCTTTTGTCCTATTTTCTTTAAGCAGTTCATTGGATTCACTTAACAAGCTGAACAAAATTTTATTATGCTCAAAAGTTTATTCAAAGCTACGTCTTGTTCCTTTTTGGTCATAAGGGGAACACGTTAACTATATCCGAACAATTATTCCGTGTAAACAAGAGTTTCTTTGTAATGGTTACCACTCTAACAGCTATGAGAAAACGTATAAGGCTGAAGAATATGTGAACTTTTTTCGAATAAAACATTGCTATAAAGACAAAGATACAACTGTCTCTAAAGAGATGGCATACCCCAACTCAGTATTGCTCAAAAACAAAAAGGATGAAATCGGATTGAATTACCAGCTTCCTTAATTGCACATAGCAGCTGCACAAGCATGCAAATGACCTCCCAGAGTTCTTTGCATGCTATCAAAAACATCGAGAAAGTCTGGACACAAGTTTCAAAAGGTTATTATTCCGCGTTTTTTTTTTTTTTTTGTTTTTTTTGTTTTCTTTTTTGAAGAATTTACCAATTTTATTGAAAATTTTATCTCAAATATTTCTAAGTGTACCCCTGCACTCGGTAAAATCCTAAAAAAATAAGAAAAATTAGGAATTTCTTAAAAAAATTCGAGAAAATAGGAAGCAGGCCAAAAAAGAGGAACTTGACGCCTTGCTAAATTAGTAGGTTCCACCGGCATTTTTTCGAAATGGCAGCACTCGTATTAAGGTTCCCTGTGCCGGTTAATTAAGCCCAAATTCGACTGAAGATGTAGGTTAAGTTAAACTAGAATTTTAATTTTTGAAGGTTCGTCATTACTAGATTTAAACTCTTGAAACAGTTGGACCGAGAGTTAAATCAAGAGTGTGTTCGATTGGCCGCATTCCGGAATAGGAATACTTGGAATAGAAGTTAGAAATCCTTCGCTTTTACGGGGATTCACATTAAAATTGTCAAACACCTGCTAAAATGATATTTTCAACATACCTTTATTATCCTTGTTGCTTCAAAACGCCGATTTTATATGGTTCATACTGGTTCATTTTTTTTTTTTGTCATGCGATCATCAGCGACCTGGTCCATGTGTTTCCTTTGGAGATTAGAATTCAAATTTCGAATTAAAAAAGTTCCATAATACTATACCTCGGGTTCGAAGCTTTGCAATTTTCTTTTTCTGTAAATGGGACGTAATGTGTGTAAGTGTTTTTCGCGATTTAATGCGTCTGTGACGCAGGCTATAGGTCAGTAACCATAAATCACAAAATGCAGGAGCAAATTCATACGTTTTTTTGAGTTTTTAAAAACTCAACAAAAATCACTTCATCGCCGTGTTTCCATAGCAATCCGTAGTCTACAACCTATTCATGCATTCGGCATTGACCGGTCAGAAACGCGGCATTCTGTTGAATGTACATTAAATGTGGTTCTTAAAAACAAATTTACTCGGGAAAGGGTTGACTGAAGGAATAATCGGAGATAAGAGCTCCTCTTGATGATGAGAACCTGCTTTAAGTAATTTTCATCACTGTAATGATCTAAATCTTAACAAAGATCTCGGCGCAGTTGGTGGCAGTTTAAATATATGTCTTCCTTATATTTAGCATCTTTATATGACATCCGCTACGGGGTTTATTACGTACTCAAATAGCTGTAAGTTGGTTTGATAGCTGAATCGATGAAGCAGCGTACCAGTTTAGCAGAGTTTAGCAGTTCGATTCACGTTCAAGGCAAAACGTTTCAGTAAAGTAGACTAAACGAGGGGGAGCCATTTTGATATTTAGCGGTGGTGCTATAATCATCCTCTGCAAGGTGATTATAACCTACGACATATGACACCAACCTGGATCAATCAGAAGGCAAGAATCTCTCTGATCACTTCTGCAATCATTGTAAAACGTGCGTTTTCCATTTTGCTTACATTTAAAAAATCCCACAATACCTACCTTGCTCGTATTACGCCTCTCCAAACGTTGCGACATCAAAGCAAAAGATTCATTAACGATTCTTTTTGTGCAGGCTCTTGTCGTGCGCTCACGTTTCAGCCTTCTCTTTCCGTTGCTACCGGACGTTTAAGGAATCATACAATAAAGAGTTATGAAGTACACAATATGCATGAATGCGAATGGATTTGTTACCAAGAACATGACTGCGTCAGCGTCAACTTTAAGACTGAAGCGAACACAGATGGAAAACATACATGTGAGCTGAACAATTCTACTCACGGTGAACACGGTAAAGATTTGATCAACGCCGACGATTACATTTATCGAGGAACGGAGGTGAGACATTCAGTTTAATTCACTCCTGTGACACAAATACAGCCGTGTTAACATGGAATATCTGTTTTTAGTTTTTGCTTAAACGGTGGAAAGCGTTGAGGGCGCGCTGTGATTGGCTCCTCAAACTCCGAATAGCCTTTGCTATTCACCTCCGACCAAACCGTGCGGGATTTGCGACCGAAAATATTATAATCGTTGCAGGAATAAATGCATGAGATATGTGCAGATGTCGCTGGCTAGCTAGTGTTGGACATTTACCTCTTTTGGTGCTGTGTCTGTGGCTGGTGGTAAAGCTTCGCAGCTTGGTAAATATCCACCAATAGCCACTCCCAATTCGGTACCCTGGTCCCAGAGGTTTTTCTTGACCTTCGAGAAAGCCGCGAAGTAGCAAAGGCCAGTCGCGACACTCTTACTCGCCGCTTCGCGACTCTCTCGCGGCTCAAGAAAAATAAAAAAAAGTAAATAGTTGTTAATTAACCTTGTTAATTAACCTTGCTTTTGGCCTTAACTGTGTGTGATACCTGCATTGGCATTTGGGTTAATGTTTACATTTATGAAATAAGTGCATCCATGTATTGGAAGTGCCCGTTATAGATGAAAGAGAGAAGAAGGGAGAAGAAGGAAGTAGTGGTCCTCGCACTTATCTTGACAATTTAAGCAATTGTCTCTTATATACAACTAAGGCTAATATACTTATTATATATATGCTCAATAATGCGGGCATTTTGATTGGTTCTCACCTATGATCTATTAATTACCGTTCCTTTTACACTCCACCATACAAATGACAGTGATGTATATTTGACTTATATTTTCTTTTTCTTGTTCAGAACGCATGTGGTAAATCTCAGTGTAAAAACGGTGGAACATGTCAATCCGGTTTTACACAGAAAAGATATCGCTGTTTATGCCCTCCTGGATTCAATGGTGAACTCTGCAACAAAGGTACGGATAATGATGTATTTCTTTACAAAGCGCGCCTAACCCACCCCTCCACCCAAAAACTACGCAAATACGCAATTTCGTTCCCAGGACTGGGAATGAGAAGGTCCTGGGAATCAGCTTCCCTAAAGCCTGGTTTTCACTAACGATGCAAGCACAAGAGTACTTAATTCACCGTGAAAACGGGCCTGACGCAAGCTTGGGGTTATGATTGCGTTCGCTTGCGTTTTGTGAAAACTGGACGCCACGCAAGGACAACACAAGCTGTGATGTTCACATATGTCCAAGATTGACCCTAATTAAAAGCACGACGATTTCAATAAGCGTCACGAAGTGTCCCTTTGCACTTCTCGCCAACTTCAACATCACTCGTGTCTCGGCATAAGACAATTAACGTCACAAAGTATCTCCCAAATGCTGCTCAATAAAAAGTAAAGATTAACTGCTGCATTTAACCAAAGCTAAAAATAACGCTAACGCTAACTTTTCCACTTACCTTGTTGCTCAAAATAGGTAGCAAATGCTTAGCCTTAAAGGGAAACTTCATGTTGGACGTCAAAATTGAGCTTGCGTCTAATTAGAGTCAATTCTGGACACAATAAACAGCAGATGTATATATCTAAACGAAGTGCAGACGAAATCATCCTAAACGAATTATTCGTCTCTGGTATAAATTCGACCGTTTATATATATACAAATTATCAGACGAAGTATCTTATTTTGCCCAAGTTCGTCGCAGACGGATGACCCCTTTCTAGGATGATGCGTCTCTAGTATAAATTCACCCAAACGTTAAGATCCCATCTAAAAATTTGAGCCTTACGAAATGTTCTGTTAATTGGTTTCAGCCACGTATCTCCGAGAGTAATTTGACGGATGCCAAAGAATCGAACGGCGTGCCATTTTAAAGTTGAATAGCCTGATATCTAGCCTGTAATTGTATTTGAATCGTTCACTTTATCTTGTCCAAAACATACACATTTGAGACGACCTGGTCCAAAACAAAGGGATGTTAGTTGAAAACGTCTCTATCAGGCGAATTTAATCTACATCAACTTGCAGACAATTTAGAGCTTCTTTCAGAAATACGATCGATATAGGATTCGTCAAAGCAACAAAGTTAATGAGTGATCTCAATTGTTGGGTTGCCTGTGTATAATTATTGATTCGCAAATAAAAGTTCCCGGATATTTTCATGTTAATTGACGATTTGCATCTGGTGTCACGGTGGCCATGTTGGTGTACAAAACAATGCAGTAAAATCTCTTTTGGGAATTTGACTCTATTATTATGCAAAACTTGTGGGGTCATTTTCTATTGTTTTGTACAAAGATATGGCCGTCTCAAGAATAGATAATTTAATCTAATTCCATGTCCATCATCATTTATTGCAAGATCGAGACAGGAACTATAAAAGACGCACTCTCACTGAAAGAGCTTGAATAACTAACTATTGATTTTTCCCGATGTTTAACTTGTTCCAGACGTTAACGAGTGTTCGGGTGAAAACGAGTGTCACGTGAATGCCAAATGTACGAATACAAAAGGATCTTACAAATGCACTTGCAAAGAAGGATATACAGGAGACGGAAGAAATTGCTCAGGTAAAGTCAAAAATATGTAACGAAGGTATTATCGCGACTGATGCTTACAGTTTTGTTTTGCACGCCTTGCGTGCCCGTTAGTCACGTGATGTTTTCGCACACACGGACCTTGTTGTCGTGCTTTGTTTGAAAGTGCAGTCCTCGAGTTCCCTTTGTTATGTTCATTTGGTTCCAGACATTGACGAGTGTTCATCCGAAAACAACTGTCTCGTGAATGCCACCTGTACCGATATCATAGGATCTTACAATTGCACTTGCAAAAAAGGATATGGAGGAGACGGAGCAGGTTGCCCAGGTAAAGTCCAGTCTAATAAAGGTATTATCACGACTGATGATGACAGTTTTCTTTTGCACTCATTGAGTGAACGTTAGTCAAGTGATGTTTTCGCACACACAGACCTTGTTGTCGTCGCCATGTTTCTTTGTTTGAAATTGAAGTCCTCAAGTTCGTTTTTTAAATTTTCATTTGGTTCGAGACATTAACGAGTGTTTGTGTGAAAACGAGTGTCACGTGAATGCCACATGCACTAATACCATAGGATCTTACTATTGCACTTGCAAAAAAGGACATGGAGGAGACGGAAGAAACTGCTCAGGTAATATCACAAAGATGTAACGAAGGTATTACCGGGACTGATTCTTACAGTTTTGTTTTGCACGCCTTGCGTACCCATTAGTCACGTGATATTTTGGCACCCGTCGACCTTGTGGTCGTCGCCATGTTGTATTGCTTGGAACAAAAGGCTACGGGTAGTCTACACTTTGCTTGAAGGAATTTTAGCCGATTTCCTTTAAAATTCACAGTATTTCAGTGATTTTTTTTTTGCTACAATAGCTTGGTGAATGTCCAGTTCAATTCCAAGGTCCAAAGTCCAAAATCCATATTCTGTGACCCTACCATATGGTTAGAATGGTTGTTCACATATAAAACTGTTGTTAACGGCGTTGACTCCAATCAAAACCAGTAAACAGATATTTGCTTTACAAGTTTCTGAAAGTTTTCAGTCGTCGTTCAAGTTGCCTTAAGCACGAAATTGTCAAACAAACTAAGCACGGCTCTTGTGTTGTCATTCTGCCATTTGACTATCATGTACCCTTGTCCACCTACTTTGCGGTTTGCTGCGATGTACATAGTAACCCAGGACCAACCAGCGCTACATATATAATCGACATCAAGCTGGGAAACACCGAAATAACTACGTAAGTGATCAAAGTTTACATTCACCGATAAACAACACTACCCTTCATGAATCGGCGTTAAACTCTTCGCTACCTATGGTGCATGTATCTGCAGAACACATGGATTTATTTATTACTGCCTACAAAAATGTTAAATCTTTATATATTAATCAACAACCGGACCTACTGGATTTATTTATCAACGCTTACAGTAATATTCAAAGATTTCACTATGCAGAATCTTCAACTTCGTCGATCATGAATACTGATGTCGTTAAACACAAGAACATTATTCCTGTGAGAATAACTCGACGCCAATCTCGTTCCCAGAGTCTTCGTTCCCCTTGACCAGCGGGTCGGGTTACGAGAGACGCTGGGATAATCCGTTTGGATAAAGTTTTTGA
>OX421453.1:33550602-33560602 GCA_949126865.1 Montipora capitata
TAAAGCTTAGTATAGACAGTGAAGTTATGGGTAAAAGTGGAACCTCCTTCGATATAAGAGGCAAAAACTTTGAAAGTTGTATTTACAACATTGCCACATCGCTTTCCTCTCACTTTTGATATTTTGTTCTGCTTCGCATGAAACAATAGATGCTCGATGCAGTCTTTTTCGAGATCAGCAGTGGTCTCCACTCACTTCAACTGCGCTTCTCTCTGAAGTGGTTAGAAGTAGTTTTTATTCAGTGCTGACCGAAGGAATCGTCGTTTTGGAGGGAAAATAGGTGTACCCTGGGAACGAGAAAATTTTAAGAAACCAACCAATCATGTTGCTGGTCACCAGTCCTCGCTCTGCAGACTCCTCCCGCATATGATGTGGAATAGGATATTTTCATGATGACGCCATTTCACTACAAGTACCAGAATCCTTCAGGTTTTGCTTGTCTCATACTAATTAGAGCTTTCGTTATTTTTACCCCTTGGGAATACAGAATTTAAATAAGAAAAGGAGAACAAACTGAATTCTGGTAATTGTAGTCAAATGACGCCATCGTGAAAGTTGCGACACATTTCTTATTTGACACGACTGGGCAACACGAACTGTTCTTAAATGTGTCATTTTACGGGAAAATGTCTGTCTCGTATCGTGCTTGCCCTGGTAGTAAAATCTGTAGTTATTCATTTATTTCTTTATTTTTTTTTTCAACGGGAAAATCATAAAGTTAAATTTAGGCAGTACTCCCTCTTTGCTCTACATTACCAGGAGCCTAGCTACTAGTCCAATACTAGGTCAATTTAACGGCTATGTAACGGCATTTTCACAGATCAGATCAAGATACTTTTAGACGAGTTCTTAAATAGTTTGGCTTTTACGAGTGACAATGCTCAATTCCATGGGTACTTATTTTTTATGCAAGACTTGGGATTGCCTGGAAAGGTCAGATTTTGCGGGAAAATCATTCTAAAAATAATTCGGTCTGTAAAAACGCCTTCCACAAATACAATGAAGTCGTATGCTCCTATAGTCATAGGCTCCTGGCACTATCCAGTGGAGCAAAAAGAAAACTAAGCTTTAGTTAATGCCTTTTGTTGTATAAATGAGTCATGTTAGCAGTAGTATATATTTAGTACGGTTTGTTAGCTGGCAGAAGCATACTCAGTATCTGAGTAGTTGGTATATAGTAATAGATTGGTATTATAGAAACTTAATATATAAACATCCTAGTATATCAGCTTTTCAGTGATTGCCCAACGAGGATAAGCTGTACTAGTAATAGTGTTAGTAGATTTATAAGAAAAGTCTGTAATGCACGTAATTTGTTTCAATTTGTAAAAAAATAAAAGTTAAAGAAAAGTGCAACAAAAGGATGCTATCGATAATAAATCACTAGCGTTTCAAAAAATTCCTTTCCATTCTTTTCATTTTTGTCAGTGTTTCTAAGACGATACAGCTGACATAAAGATGACCTGCGGAAACAAATAACAATAAGAAATTTTTATCATATGACCCGTACGGCCCGCGCGCGCTTTCATTGCAAAACTATTGAGAAAATCCCCGTATGAGGGCCGTACGCGATGGTGCGAGCCGGTGAAAGCAGTCAAGAACAATCTTCCGAGGCCTCAGAAGACAGTTTTGTTTGAGCGAGCGAAGACTTCTTGCCTTACGACGAAAATATCGAGCCTATTACCACGGAGCCAGAAGCGGCTGAAGATCGGGAGCAAGTGCATGGCCCAAGAAGAAGAGGAAGACGAGATTCTATGGAGTAGATTCTCTGGGGAAGAAGACGTCGAACACTGCTTTTCAATGATCTTTGTTATATTTGTGTCGCTTGTAGACAGGAAACGTTTTTGTGGGCCGTTAACTATAGTGGAAAGATTTACACAATCTACGTTACAAATTTCACTTCCAGACATGTACATGCATTGAACTATCCACGAAAAGTTGCTTGCCTTGTCATATCAATTAGATCATTTTCCCACTCTTAGCTCAGGTGCAATTGTTCCAACTGCTCGCTAGAGTTTCTTGTAAAACCTGAAGAGCGCAGATGCTGTATGCAAGTTGACCGATGCGTTGAAAGAATGGAAGAGTTAGGCAGAGGAACACATTTGTACACTATAGCCTTTATACAACATCCTCGAGATCAACTGTTCTGAGATCGCAGTTTTCGTCTCTTATGTATGCAACTTTTATAAACCAGTGAAAAGAAAAAAAAAGAAAAGTTTCATGAGTTCATACTCACCTTTTTATGCGATCGCGCGGAGTATGGCTTCTCCGGTCCCTTCTTCCGTACGGTCGGACTAGCATGAGGACGGATTGTCCGCTTGGATCTACCAATGTTCATAACAGACGCCAAAAATACCTCGCGCTCGAAAAAATCAATGCCAATGATCCCCCTCGGCTCCACTTGCAGAGCTACGATGCAAAGAAATCCCAGCACTATGGTTTGAAGTATTGCTACAGCATTGCACTGTATAGCGACTTGACGGCATTTTTTAGTTCGACACGGCAACCAGAGTACAGTGAATGAAATAGTTTGTTGTTTGTTAGCACCTTGAAATCAATATTAAAAGCAAGGTTAACACACCATAACACTAACCCGGTGTGGCCAACACATCAAGCATGCGCACAACCATTTTTCCTGGTCAATAACCCTTTTCATGATTAGTTTTTCGTTTTTGCATTACAATGTAATCTAACGTGGATGCGAAGTAATTTCGGGTTAAAACTACAAAATAGCCCCAAATTGCTTTACATACATGCTAGATTATATTGTAATGCAAACGAGAAAAACTAACCGTGAAAAGGGCTATTGGCAGTCATGGCCAGCTGTTTCGGCCTTGTTAAGCCTCTTCAGCTTGCCATAACCAACTTACCAGGCTGGAGTCTCTTTTTTTTATTTCAATAGCCCATCTCTTGCATTGCAAAGTGATGTATTCATTTTTTTCTCCAAGTATAAATAATGGTTCTAATCTTTCAAGACTTTCTCTTTGTTCACGTTTGCCGTGGTATGATAGTCTCATGTCGAAGAGTTCATGTCGTTTATAGCATGCTCTGCAAGTGAATAGGCCATTTCGGAGTTCATGTCTGCCTCCTTTCCAAAGCGAGTCTAAGTGCGAATTTTTTGAAATGGTAATTAGTTCTACTTTACATATGAATGAAAACTAATTTTCATTACAAAAACTTGGCACTTAGACTCGCTTTGAAGATGACGCAGGCTTGAACTCGGAAATGGCCTATTGACGATTACCTCAGAGAAAGCGAAGTCTTTATTCTTTGATTGCATCTGACGTCACAGCGGCCATGTTGGTGTAAAGAACAATTTAGCGAAAGAGTCTTTTGGGAATTTGAATCTATTATTATGCAAAACTTGAGCTGCATTTTTTATTGTTTTGGTACCAACATGGCGGTCTCATCACATGAGTGCGATCAAAGAATCAAGCGCTTGAAACAGCGGGGAACGTCAAAAGAATTTCATACTTAAGAAACCTTTCTACATCCTTAATTAAAGGTATTGTCTGTTAAAAAATAGTCATAATTGCAGTATTCTCGGTTTTCACATGGCGTCACGACCGCCAAGTTGGTGCCCCTAAACAAAGAAAAGGCGGCTATGTTGGTGCCCCGACCAATTCCTCCGGGAATTTAACTCTATTATTATGCAAACGCTTCCTTTTGTTTTCGTTGAAAAACATGACTGTTGATCACGTGAGTGAAAACCAGCAATTCTTATCTACGATTTCTGTCCTTTCGACTCTATAGATGGTTTTCAATCACGTGATAAGATGGCCTTGTTGGTGCACAAAACGATAGTAAATTATGGCTTATGGTTTTGCATTATAATAAAGTCAAATAGGCCCTACCATTAAAACTGTTTAAAAATCAAGCCACAGCTTGATGTCATGCCTAGCGTCCTTATTTAAACGGATATGATGACGTGTATTTTTGATGCCTTTGGTAAGGTCAATAAGGTGATGTAGGAAAGCGCGGCCTGGCACAACGACAGAACACGCAAAGTTTAAAAGTTGGTGTCTTTTTGGAACTATGCCAATGGGCGAGGAGCGAAAAGAGGAAAAAGAGCGTTGGTAAAAGGTCCAACAATCCTGCCAGAATCAATTTCCTTTTGCAATTTAGACATGACCAAATCCGGGTTTTGTAGGGCGCTTTTCAGATTAGGAGACTCGAACGGGGCGCGGTTGCAATAAATTGTATGCGAAAACCATAACGAAAGCCATGGACCAAATGTCTAGCCAAATTAGACACATAATCCTGGAGCAAAAATTCAAGCCGATCCACCTTTACGGGTGTGACCGGTGAGCTGAGCAGAATTGAGGACGCCGGATCTTCCTGATTTAGGGGGTCCGTGGCGCGTGTGGTTCCCGGACGCGGAACAGTGACTAGCGGGGTGTTTTGCCCCGCATTTGCAGCAGATATGCTCGTAATTGCAGCCACTACAGGTTTTTCCGGCATGAAATGTCCAACAAGTACCCTTGGGAAAGGTGTGTGAACGAGAACGGGATCGATTGTCATGGGTTGGGTTAGCGGGTATTTTCCCGCGGGAATTCACCATCGCCCTGAGCCATAGTTCCCAGTGAATTTGATCCCAACGGTGTTGTTTAGGGGCGGACTGCCTCAAAAAACGAAATTGCTCGTCGTAGAAAAGCCAATCACCCGACTTAAAGGCAATATCGTTGACTACTTCACAATACTTCATTAATTTTGGAGCATCCTATGCCTCCCAAGAAACGCACGTTGGGTACAAATTCTCGTCGCTCAAAGCGGTTACGTCCTTCTGAGCTCCCTGAGGTGGCTCCTACAACGCTCTCCGTGGCTTCATCTGAACTCCTGAAGCCAATAACGACTCTGGACTTATGCAAGTAAATGTCGAGGCTCTGGCAACTACCATTTCTGTGGCCGTCACTGAAGCCGTGAATGCTTCCCTAGCGAATCGACGTTCCAGCACCAATGACGAGTTAACCCCAGTTCCTTCCACGTCAATTGTGCACCCAAATCATCAGGCGGTGGACGACGAGGTAACGGCGCTCACGGGAGTCTCTGGTACGCTTGCATCTTGCACCTTGTCAGGGACCGAAGATGGGCCCCGCCAATTATTTACCAGCATCGCCATCTCCCTGGGATCACGCCTGAGTGCTAAGATCAAAGCCAAGATTTGGCAAAACGAATATGTAGACTTTGGGGCGCTGTTAGGCGTTGGGCCCCCGACTGAAAAGTTCGCACTATCACTCTCGCCGGGGAATACTATTTCCTCACAGAACCGTCTCCATCTAGAGCCCGTGCAGTCCTCTAAAAAGGTGCAGACCATTACCCAGTGGGTAACTGCCTTCAATACTTTCGTAGCAATTTATGTAGAGAGGGTGCCCTAGCTGATGGTGAAAAAAGCTACCGGAAAGATAAACTAAGCTAATTAAAAAGGAGGCGTGAGTGCAAGTGTTACCCACACTGATTAGAAGTCAATTAAGAATCAACAGATGGCCGCATCTGGTTAAACTGATAAGCTGGGCTGTCGGAAAAATGAATCGGAGCAGGAAATCCTCAGAGGGACTTATTGTAAAAAGACCTGAATAAAAAATGACAACAGCGAGAGCGTGTGTGCTAGCGCAAAAACGTATCATAGAGCCGAGTTCCGCGAGGGCATTGGACACACCTAACCTACTCGGTGGTCGAAAGGATTGTACACCCGTATGGCTTTTGTAATTATCTCACATAAAAAACAACCAAAGCCGGTATAAGAAATACATCGGGCACACTGTGCCATCAGGCGGATATCCGCACATGATATAAGAAGTTGTGAACAGCGTGGAATGTTGCAGCCAAAAAGTCAGCAACGTGTAATTCCAACTGAAGGCTGATTCATTAAAAACTATATATTCATCGGCTTGGTGAACATAAACCGCAAGGAACTGGCGAACAAATAGCAAATCTTTTCAATAATGAGAGATTGCGATTGGTTAAATGCTCTCATTGTGTAGGGAATGTAAGCATCTTAAAACGGCCCCTCTGAGGCTCCTAAAAAGTAGATAATGGCCGCGCGAGTTGAACGCCATCGCTGCAATAAAGGCTAACCTTGGTATTACAAAACCCCCTGTGCCTCCAATAAAAAAGAGTACAGGAGTGGCTCTAGCAGGACCTTCAAGTACTTGACTAAACCGCGAACACGTTTATTATACCTAGGGCTCGATTCTCGATAAACAGTTTGGCAAACGCGAACACGTTTGACCTGAAAGCGGTTATGAAGTAAAGCGACTAAATCCTAAATAGCAGAAGCTATCGACAACGCGTCAGCGTGTACGAGATCGTTTGACCCCAGCTGTAAAATGACAATCTGGGGCAGAAAAGACTCAGCCACTGGTAAATCAAAGGTACGTGCCTTTGCAATAGTTCTACCACCAACACCATGCCATTTAATTTCGCAGGCTTCGGCAATGAGAAAATTGGCGTTAAGGTCGGGATGAGAGGCAATAAAGTCCTTTAAACGGCGGATAAAGGAGTGGCCAAGAATCAATACCCGAGGTGGAGCCATGCCAAATGTTTAGGGAGAATAAAGCCCTCTAAAAAAGAACTTAAGCAGCATACAACTTGCCTGAAAAATCTTGATAATCCAAGTTTAGTCCGTGAAGGTACAGCTAAGAGCGCCAGTCACGAAGATTGCAATCCCTTAACTAGACCTAACCTTACTCCGCCCTTATCTATGATTGGCTCATTTTTCTGGCTGAATGCATCTATTTACCCGAGGAGGTCAAAGTCGACGACATAAATAGCATCATTCCTTGCAGGAATAATGCCCCTTTTGAATTAGTAGGCACTGTTCTTAGTATGCAACGAATCGAAGACGGATGTCATACAGTTGTCCTCTCGATTTCAACACGACCTTCTTTCTGAGATCACCATTGGTAAATCAAACGTTCTTGATCTTGGTATAACACTAGACTGCCATCTTGACCTCTCTGAAACGTGTTGGGCAAGTTAGAAGATATGTTGACAATGCAACCACGGAAAAACTCTCCCATGCCCTGATTACATATAAACTCGACCAATGTAACAGCTTGTTATACGGGCTTCCAGATAAACAAATCTCAAAGATTCAGCGAATTCAAAACTCCGCAGCAAGATTGGTTACACGAACCAAGAGGCAAGAACATATCACACCAGACTTAAGACATTTCTTTTTGACAGTATCGACTTTTTGACTTGACTATATATATATATATATATATATATATATATATATATATATATATATATATATATATATATATATATATATATATATATATATATATATATACTAGCTCGCTAGTTTGAGCACTCTGGCATGGCTTAGATGTACCACATGTGTGGGACATTTGGGGTGGCTTTATAAGCTTAACCTCCATCCCAGACATCAGCACTGCACTGATGAGGCCCAGAAGGCCGAAACAGTACAGTACTGTGGAGGCAGTGTGGTCCAGTGGTTAGAGCGTTGGGTTTGTATGCGGCTGCTCCGGGTTCAAATCCCGTTCTAACCTCTGGCTTGGCTTTGTTCCCGGTTGTCCCTGATTCAACTCCACCACGCTTTGTAAATAGCCAACTGGTTGCCTCCCGCCAGTTGGGGTTCTTAATCATGTTTCTGTTAAGTTTGAATTGTTACTTTCACCTTGTTAACAGTGGAGTGCCTGTAAACTAGCTTGATAGCTAAGTGCACTTCCACTATAAACAAAGCATTTACATTTTTTTTTTGTCTGCAGTTATATATATATATTTATGCCTCTCTCTTGAGTGAGTCGCCAAACTGTTGAGCTCGGTTTGCGGGGCGAAGAAAAACAGACAAACCACTTGGAGAAATCTGGCTATGTGCCCTAGCACATAGCCGGTTTAATAACAATGAAAATATTGCATCACAAACTTAAAGAATTGATCGCACGCCCAGCAAAGGTGGGGATCTGAAAGCGCCAAAGCCGACTTGGGATAAAGGAGGCAGCCCCACCCCAACAGGAATGGCGACAAAGGCAACCTCATACGAATTTCAAAAACTGGAAGCAATAAAGCTGCAAACAAGATAACATGGAACCAAGGACAGTGTCCTGATGCAGACAAAATTCAACGACGTTGGTGTGAAAAATGCCCCTGCAATTGTTCATCACCAAAAAGTGGCCTTAATAAACAAGTTATAACAGTACAGGAACAGCACCCCTGTGACTGCCTGTACTGATAGAGATAACTGCTGCATAGCTCCATGCTCACACAGACACCAAACTGAGAAGGGTAAGACTAGTCATGAGTAACATCATGTTCAAGCTACATGGCCCCTGCTCATATAGCAATCTACACGTAACAGAAGTAATGTGTATTGCTGCTATAGAATAGAGTGATAAAAACACTAGTGGTAACCCATTAAAGTAACTATGATACTTGACTACCACGAACAGCAAGTATAATTCCCCAAATAGTGGTGGTTCATGTAGTCGGCATTCTCATGTACAGTACACGATGTAGAGTTCAGATACGTAGACGATGACTTAGAACTAGAAAATGAGGTGCCAAAAATTGTTAACTTACAGAATGATTCTAGTCTGAGATGGGTAACCATCGATTTTGTTAGTGTTTCAAACATGCGATACAAGCCCAAAGTTGTCTGGCATTCAAACCTAGCATAACAGAAAATGACAGCCAGCTTGGCTGAATGGGTTGTACATGTAAGAATGTGACTGTCTATAATCTTCGGAAATTTTCACTGGAGAGGAAACACTGTGGAAGCTGAAAGTTGGCCAATTACTCATTATGACCCACTTCAAGCAGAAATAAAAAAAAATAAAAACAAAAACCTATTGCTTGGTTTACAAGACCTGATGGGTGGCTAAAGTATCACGTGATATTGACAAGAGCAGATTAGTATAAAGGCCAAACAAGACCCTAGTTACAAGTGACCCGGTAAATAAACACAGTACCATATTATGACTACAGGGCCCCTGCTCATATAGTCAGAAGAATTAATAATAGGTGTAATGAACTATGAAGGAATCCCCATGCGTGGACACAGCCAATCATTTGTTAAGGGCAGCCAAGCCGCCAAAACCCGAAAGATGTGTGTAATCACAAGCAAGTAAATGCAATGAAGAAGACAGCTTGACAGAAGTACATGTAAACCAATTGGATGACAGTGTCCACACACACACAAACCAACTTTCACTGTACTTAACTACAAGTAATTGTATGAAAAATTTAAATAGACATGACGACATGGCCCCTGCTCATGTAGACATGCAGTAATGTGACCTATAAATTTAAATAGAAAAGAAGTAATAGTGGTTAAAATGCAACATGAGAGGAGCCGTATACGGGTACAGCCAAGAATAACGTCTGAATGATGGGGATTGTATGGGGTAGCCTGGCCACCAGGACCATACTCCGACAGGGTATAACAAAGCGAAAATGTAAAGTTCACAGCTTGTCTGTGTGAACCAATTGGTGTTGTACAAAAGTACTTTAATGTTCATGTTTCACCCTGCTTAAAAGGGGAGTGATTAGTGTGACCGCCCTGCTACGAAAACCCCGAAAAAACCCCTGTGGGGAAAAAGAAGGGAACGTAGTCTTCCAGGACACTGCAGTCACACAAACCCTGAAGAGAGAGGCAATCACGCCCTAGCAGGTAGAAAGTATCTGAGTTACAATTTGGAGAATCGGTATGTCTAGATGACTTGCATTATCCTTAAGCATGAAAATGTGAAAGCTATATATATATATATATATACGTACAGCATAGCATACAACGTATGTAAGAAAAATAGGTAATTATTGGTAACGTTAACTAAGCTTGGTTATCCTTGCATTGGCGAAAACCTTGGTTATTCCAGAGAGATTCAGGTGATAACATCTTGGTATAAATAAACGCTTGGATGTCATCAGAACCAAGAAGAAACAAGAACTGAAAGACACTGGCAAAAATGTTAGTATCCAAAGCCAAAATCTGGTTGTGAATACAATTTAGAACATACACTGTAGACACAAGACC
>OX421453.1:33563102-33580602 GCA_949126865.1 Montipora capitata
TCAATCTTCGTGTTGCTGGTTGGGCATCTACATCTCCCAATGTCTTGTTCAGATCATAAATCAGTTCATCTTGGGTTGGGTTCCAAAGTATTCCCAAAACCTTTTGCTCCTTTTCTGTACTTTGCTTGAAAACTGATTTAGAGAAGCTTTCGTCTTCTTCTTCTACTCTAGGTCCATTGCTCTTTTCAAAGTCATCACTGAAAGCTTCATCTTGTTCCAGTGATTTCAGCAGACTTTCTGAATTGCTACTCCACTTTCTCATATTGAAGCTTCCTGACTTAAGACAGAGCTTTATCTTCTTAGCCAATTTGAACGCACAATCCACGTCACCATTTCCAGACACATAGTCATGAACATATAAAGACTTCAACAGCTCTCTTGCAAGTGCACTGTCCACTGGCAAACATGTGTTCAAATGGTGTCTGATTGTGGCATTTAGAATGAAAGGACTTGAGTTTACACCAAATACCACTCGTGCAAAACGTAGTACCATGACTTCTGGACTTTCCTTATTCGGATCTTCAAGCCATAAAAATCTCACAAAGTCCCTGTGTTCAGGATCAATTTCAATGTTCAAAAACGCCTTCTCAATGTCTGCAGTTAGGGCAACTTCATGGACTCTGAACCTCAGCAAAATGTCAAATAACAAGGGATTAAGAGAAGGTCCAATGTGCAGACAGTCATTTAAACTAGGCCCAAACAATTTAGACGAGGCATCGTATACAACTCTCACCTTAGTTGTATCTCTGTCAAGTCTCACTACTGTCCTGTGTGGAAGATAGTGGACATCTCCAGGCGGTGGTATTTGATCTTGTGGTACCATTTCAACCACACCACTGTGCAGTTGCTCTCTAATCACACCATCATACTGCTTCAGAATTTCTGGTTGGTTCTTGAGCTTCTTGATTGTTGTTGTCAGTCTACGCAATGCCACTGTATAATTGTCTGGTAACATGGGGTGATTATCCTTGAATGGTAACTTGACCTGGTATCTCTTTCCAGTAAATGTGATGTCATTTGAAAACTTGTCATAGACTGAAGTTTCATGTTCCTTAATGCCCAAAGTTTCTAAGTCCCAAAAATTTCTGCAGATCATCCTTCATATCACTTATCTTTGTGGACTCTATCTTTAACACATGCGTGGAACTCAGATTCACAGTGCATGAACTTGTCAATGTTGAGCACATAGTTGGTCCTGATAAAACCCAACCTAAATTGGTTTCAAGGGCTACTGGTCCATAGGGATCTCCTTTAATGATGTTCCCAGTAAAGACCGACCAGTAATAATCTGCTCCTATCAGCACATCAACACTGACAGAATCACTTGTATCACATGCAAGTTGTAGACCCTGCAAGTAGGGGTAGCATTCCAACGTGGTTCGAGACCGTTGATTGGACACTGGGCTGCAAATTACCGGTACAACATATGAGGTGATATACACATTCATTTCATCCAATGTTCTGACACACAATTGCACAACATCACATTCCTTCACAGAGGATGAGTTATCTCCAAATGTTTTGATCAAAAGTGTCTCCTTACCAATGGTTGGTAGGTTCAATTGTTCACATGCCTTACTGGTTATGTATGATCTCTGGCTACAGGAATCAAATATCACATGGGCATTCAATCCACGTTGTTGGTTATCTGGTCTGCACACAAAGGCTTGGGCTACCTGTAACAACACAGAGTTGGCATTGTTGCTAACGTGCATTGCTGAAGTTCCAGCTTCTCTGCTCCTATCTTGAGATGATCCAGATCCATGTGGTGTTGCCTCGTCACTAACTACATTCCTGGATGTTGGAATGTTTCTTATTCTTTCACAAATGGTTACATGGTGTCTACCTTCAAAGTTAAAGCATTTTGCCTTTGACGGACAATTTGTGGAGATATGGCCACCCTTCAGGCACACAAAACACTTGCCATTTCGTCTCAGTATTGTTCTCCTAGCTTTCGGTTCAGTGATGGTCATGCAGTTAATGGATTTGTGATTCTTCTTGCAAAAAACACATTGTTGAGTAAATTCCTCACTGCCTGTATAAAGGGCAGAGGCAGAATGGGGTTGTTTGCTTCTTGCTCTGTACTGTTCAAACCTGGGTGTATTGGCATTTGCACCACTTGTTTTCATTGCAGTACATCTTTCCCTGGCTTCCAACTCAGTTTTCAGTGCACTCAACAAGGCAACAAGATTCCATGATTTCTCATTGCCAAACTTACGGCTTACAACCAATCGTACCTCTGAGGGGATTTTTTCCATCACGACTGGGACCAATAAATTCCCAAAGGACCATGATTCAAATCCTAATGCATTCAAACCTCGAATGTTGATTTCAATCTTGTCAAACAATTCACGTAATCTCTTTGTTTCATGCACTGAATTGGCAGATGGAAGTTTCAACATGGCATCCATATAATTTGATATCAGCAACTGCGGTTTACCAAATCGGTCCTTAAGAATGTCAATGGCTACTTTATAATTGTCTGCGGTCAGAGGCAGTCCAGCAATTGCGGATTCAGCATTGCTTGCTACACAACTCTTCAGATGGGTGAATTTTTCAATGGCCAAGATGCCAGTATTTCCATCGACAGCAGATTGAAATGTGTCCCAGAAACCCTGCCATTCTTGATAATTTCCCGAAAAGGATTTGAGTTCGAGTTTAGGTAGTTTCACTTTTGCGCTTTCGGTATTTCTGGTACTACTATTTTCCTGCTTTGTCCCATGGGCCTGTGTGTGTTCGCCATGTCTCCCTTTCTCCAAACTCAAATCGATTTTCGCTAAAATACTGTAAACGTGCTCACAAAACTCACCAGAATCTTCTATTTCTCTCTCCAGTTCCTTTGGTTTGGTGAGCTCTAATATTGTTTCATCCAGCTTTTTGGTCGTTTCCAATTTTTCGGTCAACATGGCTTTCAGAGCCGTTAACTTTTCCCTGAACGACGTTAAATCTCCCACGTGTTCTGTCAAAATTTTCTCGACATTCCCCACTGTTTTGTACACAAAGGTCCTGTGTGCATCTCGTATTTTCCTGTTCTTGTCGATATTCATGACGCTTTATGTCCATAAACACCCTTTTTTCCAATTCAAAAAATCCTTCGATGACGGCAACAGCTTTGTTGTTCTACTCCTTCTTGTATTTCCTCCGACTCGAAAGGACCATGTAATGAATCTTTATGGTATATTTAATTCATTTCCTGGTGAATGATCTCTTTACAATTTTCCATACGAAATTACCACTTCACTCGACCGTTTCAGGCCTTAAGCACGGTTGAAATTTAAAACTCAATACTCAACTTGACACTCGAAGCGATCCGACGATCGATCAAAACTCGGACTGTAAGTCCTTCTTTTACACGTGACTTTCTTCCCGCCACACGTAATGTATGCTTATTTATGTCAAATCTATTTTTAACAGCCAGTTTGAGGTTGTGTTGTGGTTTAAGCCCTGTAGAGTTTTCACAAGCAATTAACACTGAAATGTACCTGGTTTTAATATGGGTAGGATTTAATGTATTGACATTTCCGGAGCTTGGATTTCACATTAACCTTGAGTAGCGCGGGAAATTGCGCTGTTCCCCTCGTCTTCAGCGAAGTCATGGAGGCCTTTTCTGGAGCCGTGATATCCGTCGTGTCAATCTAGTTAGCGATCCAGAGAAACAGTGATTTGCACTAAATTCGACGATATAAGGTTGTCAGCCTTCCAAATTCTTGTTGAGATCCCCGTTAGTGCAAAATTTCCCCGCCAAATTTGCCCTCGTCAAGCTTGTTGTATATCCTTTCTGGTTCAGCCAGGTAGGAGTCCTGGCACTGAATGTGCCTGAGTGCTCCCGGGATATGCAACAAAGATAATAATCATGTTTAGCCGTAGATTAACGCATTGTTGTATATCCTTTCTGGTTCAGCCAGGTAGGAGACCTGTCACTGAAATGTGCCTGAGTGCTTCTGGGATATGAAGTTAATCCAACAAAAAGAGATTGTGAAAACGTGCACGTCGAGAAATAGGCAAGTGGCTTCTGATGAAGGACTATCCCTCGACGTTTTCGCTTTCCAAATATTTCGCTGAGGATTTTAATCTCTTTCCTTCGAATGCAGCACATGGTTTAATAATTTTAAGGGGTTGACTGGATCCTGGACATTAAACATGAATGGCATCAACTTCGATGGCTTTGATAAACATCAAGATAGTTTTGAGACAAATGGGAAAAAGAACCAAATATGACATTATACATATGTAGGTTTGTAGCTCACACAGGCCTCTTAGGTTCTTTTGCCTCGTTAGTGACTGTTTTTTTGTCCCTGGATCAAGTTCTGCTCAGCTATTATGTTAAAAAGGCTATCACGAGTTCGGGTAACTTAATTGGGAATTGGAGGCATAATAGTATCTATTATTGCTGAATTCCGTATCTCTAGTTTTACACCCAACTGAAGAATTCCGGGAAGTTTGTTAGAGACTGGGGAACATACTCAGAGTCAATTGATATGAGCAATACAGGTTAGTTTCTTCTCTAAAAGGATGAAAGGATGAGCGACCAATGCCTTGCTGATTGCACGGCACTGACACCTGCCCACATTACGGATCTCTTAGATTTCGTATTAAGATCTACGTATTTGTAGTATAATGTATTGATCTGCGAATAGAGAGAGGGTGCAGCCATGGGGAGCCCGGTTTCCACCGTTGTTGCTAATCTCTACAAGGAGGTTTTTGAAGCTCAAGCAATAGAATCCGCAACGCAGCATCCGTTTCCTCAAGGCAAATCTGTGAAGAATTAAGTTTCCGCAAAGAATTTCCTCCGTCCTCCCAGACCAAAATTAATTTGAAAAATGAAGACCCAGTTCCCTCTGTCGACTGGAACCTGAAAATCTATTCACTTTCCTTCAGTAACTTATCCATATGTTTTATAGAAATAGTAGACTTAGAAATTTAAATTTCAGAATCGCTATCGTTTCTTATGTAAGACTGAAGAGGAATCCCTTGAGCATTTAATGTGTTACTGTAAATCAGTTGAGGTCTTGATCGTGGAATTAGGTTTTATCTTGGCTGGCTATCCCTAATAATGAGCATCAAATGCTACATTCGCGTATCTTTTGTTCGAGAAATTCAGTATTGATAATTAATAATGTTCTTAAGCTTGGAATATTATTTATCTGTAGGTTTTAATAAAAAACCATCCTTGGAATTATTGCATGTTTCCGTTCTTTCGATGGGTAAAGGTATCACCGACCGTCTCTGAAAGGATTATTTCTTATTTTATTAGTTGCCATCTTTTTGAGCAACATCGCAGTATCTTAACGTGATGATTACACTTTCATGATCATTCAGCACTGAGTGCTGGAATGTTATTTTGTCGCTCGCTATGTGAACTGTTGTAGCATGGGCAAAACACTCTCGCAATGGACATTTATATATTTCACTTCAATCACTTGTAAATCTTTTTTTTAAGATTATTGGCCCCCCAAAGGACGAAACTTTTCCGTACTTCCGATGTTTCTTGAAGCGGGCAAAAAGGGAAAAAAGGGAAACATTGCCAGAAATGTTTTTGTGTAACATTTTCCCTCGTTTGCACTTTAGTCTTAATCAAAGTGACAACAATCGTGCCGTCCTACGGTAGACACCTTCCATAAGCAAATCCTAACTTCAATACCGGAGCCAGCCATTGTGTCCTGGAACACAAAAATCGCTTTTATGGGATCACAGAGTGATCGCATCTGTCATGTTGCAAGTCCTCCTTTTTTAGCCGAAATGTTTGCCTTAAATATTCGACCAAATAATTCCAACTTCTGTTAAAGGATCGTCGCTATCCCACAGTAAATCGCATTGTCCTCGTTTGCATCAACGTCATGTTTGAAAGTAGAATTTTAATTAAAACCTGACAAAAAAATATTTTAAGCTAGAGGATTAAAACACCTTTTACGTTGTAAGTGTCAGTGAAAGAGTTATCTCTTTCACTGAAACTGACATAATCCTGAGGGATTCAATTACATTGGAATGCTACAAGTAACTGGGCACCCCTCTGAGATACCAGGCATATTGTCTGCTATCTCCGCGGGATCCCGAGGTACTGTTTTGGTTGTTAAGAGCGTCTGGCTCGTTATGAAAGAATTATTGTGTTCTTAATATGTAAGAAGTACTGGCTATAATTACAGTTAGAACATCAGGTACCAATTTGAAAGTTTCATGTTGTCTTATTAATAATTTTTCCACGAGCGCGAGTTGGATACGAGGTAACAGATAGCCAACGAAGCGCGTAGCGCCTAGTTGGCTATAATCACCTCATGTTCAACAAGCGCAAGTGAAATAATTGTTTTCTTAATAATGGCCACAAATTATGGATTAATCTTCCCTACTTCATTTTGTAAAAACAACAAAACTGATGCCTACAGTTACTGATATTTGTAGAGCATAGTTTGGTTTGGCTTGTTAAGCCCGTTTTCTATACTGTTACAATTCCTCTTAGCCATTCAGAACGGAGTTTTTTTCCCTCTGAAGCACTGCCAACTCGCAAAAGCGATTAGAGCCCATGCGTTCGTTATATATATTTTTTCATACCAATATTGTTCCGTATACCGGGCTCAATTTTTCAGAGATGGCTGATTATACAAGAAAATTGCAATACTCAGCGATGAATTATTAATAAGAAAGTAATTCTCTATTCTCGCATTTTTCCATTCAGGCCAAGTAATACAGGCAACATTTTTCGTGCAACTTGTCGCGCAAAAATGTTGTGTTGCAAGTTGAGATGATTTGTTGGACGTATTACCACCTCCTTGTGCAGCAAATTTTCATGTTGCAAAAAGTAAAAGCGACGTCTACTTTTTGCAACATAAAAACTGATGGTAACACGCGCAGCAAACCATGCAGCTAAACGATACCGTCATTTGACTACAACTGCAAGAATTCGGTTTGTTTTTCTTTTCTTATTTAAATTATAGTATCCCCAACGGGGTAAAAGATGACAATTATTATTTTATAGCTCTGATTTGAGCATAAGACAAGCAAAACCTGTAGGATTCTGGTAGTCAAATGGAGCAATTATGCAAATGTTCCAACTAATGGTGGAAAATCTGTAAACAACAAAATTCCGTTAATTATAAGTGGTTTTGCCTTTATAACACAGACAGAGGGGCCACAAAAATAGAAAACTGTCTAACTTGTTGTACCATTAGCAAAAGTGTTGAAGCGCCAAATAAATGTAGTACAGGGCAAAATCAATTGTCGACAGATGTGATTATAATTAATTGTCAGTCTTCTACTACTCTTATTTAAAATTTAGAATTTATGTGATCTTGTCAGTTAATTGTTGCTACTTTGCGGACATGGATTCTCTTCTTCGGTGCTACATTCTTTATCCGTTGCTTTATTTTGGAGCATCTTACGCTTCTTTTGAAGAAGGTAAGTGTTCTGTCGAATGACGCTTTTCAGTACATTATTATAGCATTTTAAACTGCGGTCACTTCTAAGGTAGATAACTCAAATGAAATATCACTGAGCTTACTGAATGGATACGAGAACGTTATGTATAAGGATATCAAAACCCTTTTCTTGTAATAATTTCTCGACTACCCAGAGCAGTTCTGCATGGAAAGTGTGTACTAACTTTCCAAGAAAAAAATGGGTGTGAACGGTGTAGATGTTTGGAGAGAAAATTGAAAATGTATTACCAGATTCTCGCTTCCTCCTTATACGTTATCGTCGAGTGGAAGCGAGAAGTTTACAGAAATGTACCAAAACGTAAAACGTACGTACGAGGTGTGCAAAGCCTAATTAAAGATATTCAGTATTTTACGGCGATCTTGTAGCCGTCGTCTTACGGAGTTTAAGAAACGAAGACGGCTACGGTAACGACAACGCCATAAAGCAGTGATATTATTGGTTAAAAGAGGAAAAAATGATCGTGCTGCACGTGTGGCACGCATTTTTGTACATTTCTCTGTCGTACTCGTCAAAACAACAACGCAAAATGACCAATTTCAAGGTTTTAACGACAACGAGGACAAACAAAAGTGCATCTTTCCTTCTCTCTCTTTGCTTCAAATCTGTACATAATATGGTTGTAGCATACTTCGCTCATATTGTACAACATAAACAAGATGGAAACATCGTGACACACTAATTGGAATAGCTCAAACTTATATTTTGAAGTGATGTTTTCTTCGCCGTAACCATCGTGGTTTCTCCCTCTTTAAGCGCCTCCTAGTCTCAGTCTACAAGAAGGAACTTTAAGATCTACGATGTGGTCGTCATAGAGAACGCCACAAAACCATAATATCATTGCTTAAAAAATATATATATATGTCTAAAAAAAGTAAACACAGGTGATTGCCTCGGGTTCGAAGCTTTGCAAATTAGAAATTTTTCTTAAATATGGGACGTGATCTATGTGAGTGTTCTTACGATTTCACGCGTCTGTGATGCAGGCTATTCGCCCTTGCAACACGGCGGCCATATTGTCCCGGGAGACCAAAAGAGATTTGTTTTACCACGCCAAGCCTCGCAGTGGAAACCATGGGGATGAAGCTTGGCGTGGTAAACCAAAGCTTTTTTGGTCTCCTGGGACAATATAGCCGCTGTGTGACAAGGGCGAATAGGTCAGTAACCATCAATCACAAAATGCAGGAGCAAATTCATACGGTTTTTTGACTCGACAAAAATTGCGTTATCGCCGTGTTTCCATAGCAATCCGTACTCTACAACCTATTTATGCATTCGGCATTGACCGATCAGAAACGCGTTATTCTGTTGAATGTACAATAAACGTGGCTCTTAAAAACAAATTTACTCGGGAAAGGGTTGACTGAAGGAATAATTGGAGGTAAGGGCTCCGCTTGATGATGAGAACCTGCTTTAAGTAGTTTTATGACAGCAATGATCTAAATTTTAACATGGATCTCGGCGCAGCTGGTGGCAGTTCAAATATACGTCTTCCTTATATTTAGTGTCTTCATATGGACATCCGCTACGGGGTTTATTACGAACTCAAAAAGCTGTCAGTTGGTTTGATAGCGATAAAGCAGCGTACCAGTTTAGCAGAGTTTAGCAGTTCGATTCACGTTCAAGGCTAAACTTTTCAGTAAGGTAGACTAAACGGGAGGCAGCTATTTTGATATTAAGCGCTCGTGCTATAATCACCCTCCGACATATGAAGCCAACCTCGACCAATCAGAACACGTGAATCTCACTGGTGCAATCATGGTAAAACGTGTGTTTGCCATTTTGCTTACATTAAAACAATCCCATAATGCCTACGTCGTATCACTTAAACGTTGCGACATCAAAGCAAAAGACTCGCATTAACGGTTCTTTTTCTGCAGAATCTTGTCGTGAGCTCATCTTTCAGCCTTCTCTTTCCTTTGCTAACGGGCGTTTAAAGAATCATATAATAAAGAGTTATGAAGTACCCAGTATGCATGAATGCGAATGGATTTGTTACCAAGAACATGACTGCGTCAGCGTCAACTTCGACACTGAAGCGAACACAGATGGAAAACACAGATGTGAGCTGAACAATTCTACTCACGCAGAACACAATAAAGATTTGATCAACGCCGAAAATTACATTTATCGAGGAACGGAGGTGAGACATTCAGTTTAATTCAGTCCTGTGACACAAATACAGCCGTGTTGGCATGGGATATCTGCTTTTAGTATACGCCGTTAAAGGAATATCCTTTGCTATTCACCTCCGAAAAAACCGCGCGGGATTTGCGTCCGAAAATATTGTAATCGTTCCAGGAATAAATGAGCTATGTGCTATGTCGCTGGCTAGCTAGTGTTGGATATTTACTTCTTTTTGTGCTGTTTATAAATGGTGGTAAAGAGTTACCTGGCGCTTCGCAGCTCGGTAAATATCCACCACTAGCCACTTCCAATTCGGTACCCTGGTCCCAGAGGTTTTTTTGAGCCTCGAGCTGAGAAAGCCGCGAAGTAGCAAAGACGAGTCAAGAGTCTTTCTTTCTTCTTCGCGACTCTCTCACGGCTCAAGAAAAGTCTATGCGACTAGGGTACCTTTTCGGTGAATAGTTGTTAATTAACCTTAGTTTGCTTTTGGCTTTAACTGTGCGTGATACTTGTATTGCCATTTTGGTCAATGTTTGCATTTATCAAATAAATGCCACATCAATGTATTGGAAGTGCCCGTTATAGATGAAAGAGAGAAGAAGGGAGAAGAAGGAAGAAGTGGTCCTCGCACTTATCTTGACAAGTTAAGCAATTGTTTCTTATAGACAACTAAAGTTAATATACTTATTATATATGCTCAATAATGCGGGCATTTTGATTGGTTCTCACCTATGATCTATTAATTACCGTTACTTTTACGCTCTACCATACAAATGACAGTGATGTATATTTTCTTTTGCTTGTTCAGAACTCTTGTGGCAAATCTCAGTGTAAAAACGGTGGAACATGTCAATCCGGTTTTACACAGAAAAGATATCGCTGTTTATGCACTCCTGGATTCAATGGTGACCTCTGCCATGAAGGTAAGGATAATGATGTATTTTTTTACAAAGCGCGCCTAACCCACCCCCCCCACCCATTTTTTTCCTGGCAAATACCCAAATTCGTTCCCAGGACTGGGAACGAGAAGGTCACGGGAATGAAGTTCTCTAAAGCCTGGTTTTCACTAGCGACGCAAGCTCAAGCACAAGGGCAAGCATAAAGGCAAGCATAAGAGCGCTTAATTCACCGTGTAAACGGTGGAGGAGACGGAAGAAACTGCTCAGGTAAAGTCCAGTCTAATGATTGAGGGTACAATCGCGACTGATGCAGAGAATTTTGTTTTGCACGCCTTGCTTGCCCATTAGTCACGTGATATTTTGGCACCCGTCGACCCTGTGGTCGTCGCCATGTTGTATCGCTTGGTATAAGAGGCTACGGGTAGTCTACACTTTGCTTGAAGGAATTTTAGTCGATTTTTTTTTTTTGAAATTCACAGTATTTCATTGATTTTTTTTTGCTACAATAGCTTGGTCAATGTCCAGTTCAATTCCGAAGTCCAAAGTCCAAAGTCCATATTCCGTGACCCAACCATATGGTTAGAATGGTTGTTTACATTTAAAACTGTTGTTAACGGCGTTGACTGCGATCAAACCCAGTAAACAGATATTTGATTTACAAGTTTCCACGATGATATTTAAAAATACTCCACAACAATCAGCAGCCTCGGAACCTGGACACCAAAATTTCTAGTTGTACCTGGACAAATGTGAATTATAATGACAAGCCATTATGCGGATGATGCGTCTCTAGTATAAAGTGACCCAAACGTTAAGACCCCATCTAACAATTGGAGCCTTACGAAATGTTCTGTTAATTGGTTTCAGCCACGTAGCTCCGAGAGTAATTTGACGGATGCCAAAGAAACGAACGGCGTGCCATTTTAAAGTCGAATAGCCTGATATCTAGCCTCTAATGGTATTTGAATCATTCACTTAATCTTGTCCAAAACATACACATTTGGGACGACCTGGTCCAAAACAAAGGGATGTTAGTTGAAAACGTCTCTACCAGGCGAATTTAATCTACAGCAACTTGCAGACAATTAAGAGCTTCTTTCATAAATACGATCGATACAGGATTTTTCAAAGCAATTAAGTTCCTTGCATATGACGAGAGCTGCTGAAATTTAAATTTACCAAAGAGAATTCAGTGAGCTGGAAAAACTGTGCTATCCGACGTCACGTCAATTGTTCGCAATTAAAGCGCCAAGAAACTATTGAAAAGATTTTGTGGCAACTTTTTTGTCAACAAACTTTGGCGCCAAAACTGGGTTACCGGCAAGCGGCGATTTGAACATCAGCTGTTGTGCGTTGGCTGTTATTTGCGCTTTTTCTAACTAATTTAAGACGAATTCAGTCTAGTATTTTGGAATAAAGTGTAAGAAGACGTCAAAACTGTATTGATAATGTATTTACTTGTGCAAAAGACTTTGATGGCGTCCTTTCGACAGGGTAGATCGCCAACAACGTCTTTTACGCACAGAAATGCACCGTTTCCAGTGAAAGGGCAAATGATTCATAGAATACCACAGTTTTGACTGCCGCGCGCACTGCGGGCGTGGGTTACGTACGCACGGTAATGAGTGATCTCAATTGTTGGGTTGCTTGTGTATAATAAACAATTATTGGATGAGGTTGAGCATGATATCATGAATTATCAAATCCGAGGTTTGTGTTATCTGCCGAAGCCGAAGGCTGAGGCAGATAACACAGACCCGAGGTTTTGATAATTCATAATATCATGCGAAAACCGAATTCAATAACTGTTTTATTACACATTTTTCACATAATTCATCCTCAGAAACACAAGCGAAGCGTTCAGCCATTTTGTTTCTGAGGAGAACACTCCAAGGGGCTTAGTAACCAGGCAGACGTTGAACGTAATATCTGCAGCAGATATTACATTTATCATGTCAAGTTCACAATCTATTGTGAATTGATTGAATGCTCTCGACCAATCAGATTTTTCATAGTGAGTCTGATGTATAATAACACTTAATTCGCAAATAAAAGTTCCCGGATATTACCGACAAAAAGCATGACATGCTTTTCATGTTAACAGATATTTTAATCTAATTCCATCTCCATCATGAGCGCCGACAGAAATCTAATTAACAGCGAGATCGGTAGTAGATAGTTTTTATTGCAAGATCGAGACAGGAACGATGAAAGACGCACTCTCACTGAAAGAGCTCGAACAACTAACTATTGATTTTTCCCGATGTTTAACTTGGTCCAGACATCAACGAGTGTTCGTCTGAAAACGAGTGTCACGTGAATGCCACATGTGCGAATACCAAAGGATCTTACCATTGCACTTGCAAAGAAGGATATGGAGGAGACGGAAGAAACTGCTCAGGTAAAGTAAAAAAGGTGTAACGAAGGTATTACCGCGACTGACGTTTACAGTTTTGTTTTGCACGCCTTGCGTGCACGTTAGTCACGTGATGTTTTCGCACACACCGACCTTGTTGTCGTGCTTTGTTTGAAAGTGCAGTCCTCGAGTTCCCTTTGTTATGTTCATTTCGTTCCAGACATTGACGAGTCGAGTGTTCATCATAAAACAACTGTCACGTGAATGCCTCTCACAATACTATAGGATCTTACAATTCAGGGCCGGCCAGGATTTTGGGGTATACGGTATACAGGGGCTTTTTAAATGGGGTATTCGGTATATCACTTTCTTTGAATACAATGCTTCCATTAATTGTGGGCATTTTTTGGGTATTTTGGCGAATTTTGTTCGGGTAATCTGGTATACCGCTACAACCCCCCCCCCCCCCCCCCCCCTCACCCGCTGCCGACCCTGAGAATCTCACTTGCAAAAAAGGATATGGAGGAGACGGAGGAGGTTGCCCAGGTAACGTCCAGTCTAAAAAAGGTGTTATCACGACTGATGCTGACAGTTTTCTTTTGCTCTCCTTGAGTGAACGTTAGACAAGTAATATTTTCGTAGACACAAACCTTGTTGTCGTCGCCATTTTGCTTTGTTTGAAAGTGAAGTCCTCAAGTTCGTTTTGTTATGTTCATTTGGTTCCAGACATTGACGAGTGTTCATCTGAAAACAACTGTCACGTGAATGCCACATGTACAAATACCATAGGATCTTACAATTGCACTTGCAAAAAAGGATATGGAGGAGACGGAAGAAAATGCTCAGGTAAAGTCCAGTCTAATGATTGAGGGTACAATCGCGACTGATGCAGACAGTTTTGTTTTGCACGCCTTGCTTGCCCATTAGTCACGTGATATTTTGGCACCCGTCGACCTTGTGGTCGTCGCCATGTTGTATCGCTTGGAACAAGAAGCTACGGGTAGTCTACACTTTGTTTGAAGGAATTTTAGTCGATTTTTTTAATTCACAGTATTTCATTGATTTTTTTGTGCTACAATAGCTTGGTCAATGTCCAGTTCAATTCTAAAATCCAAACTCCAAAGTATATATTCCGTGACCCAACCATATGGTTAGAATGGTTGTTCACATTTAAAACTGTTGTTAACGGCGTTGACTCCGATCAAAACCAGTAAACAGATATTTGCTTTACAAGTTTCTACGATGGTATTTAAAAGTACTCCACAAAAATCAGCCCAAATGCTGTTCAACGCTGTTGTTCGGCAAAACTTTACATTAGTGTCATGGAGTTAGAAACTTCGCAGAATTTTCCAGAGTATTCTAATTTTATTCTCCATGCCAGAACCTTTTTAGAGTCATACTGGTCAGTCAACATTAGTCAGCGATACCAAAAATAGATATGTTGTAATGTACAAAAATAGAGTTGATTTAGAAAATTCTAGAAAAAAAAAGAAAAACTGTATTAACCGCCTTAGTTCAAACGGTAGTAGTGGTTGTTGTGGAATTGTGTCCTGTAAGTAGGAAGTGGTAAAAGAAAAAGAGGACGAGTGATAGAAGAAGCCTTTTCCTGTGCATGTGAGACTACAGAAGTTAAAGTTGTTGTAGACAAGTGGATATGTTGTGGTTTAATTTTGTTTTTGGTTTGAATTTTTTTAAACCAGTCCTTTTTTTTTCAAACCAATTTAAATTTTTTAACTGGTTTTAGTTTTAATCAACTGTCTAAAAAATGGATTTTTCTTTTTGTGGGGCTGTAGTTAAAAAACAGGGGCTTGGATTTTTTAGGGAGTCTAAAAAACAAGAAGACATCTTTTCCTCCCTTCTACTCACCTATCCCTCCCTGATCTCTCCAGTACTTCTATCGTACAATTAGGTGTCTTCCTTAAAATAACCGCGCATCATCTTTACGAGCTAAATTTATATTGAAAAAAATTATCATTGGAAGAGACCCATACATGGCGAATGTGTTCTCTCCACTCATGCTCTCTAAAGATTGGGGAATGCCACACGTTTCCATACACGGTTCTGGGCGCTGTATCATCTCATTTAACGATACTTGCAAATATTTACTCATATAACTTAATTTCTTGCCAGCTATGATGAAGTCAGTGATATTATCCAGTGATGGATTTTATCTGCGCCATCTTGCAATGTTTCTGTCGCCTGTCATTGGAAATGATTCCCGGTGGGAACTCTGTTACAGAAGCTCGACCCACGGAGCTCATGATACAACGTTTCACAGAAATTGCGATGGAAAAAACAACACGGTTACAATTGTCAAGAAAAACGATTTCGTGTTTGGAGGATTCACAGATATCCCTTGGGGTGGGTATTCAATGTTCAGCTATCTTTAAATCACGGTTTTACGTTACTGCAATAAATTTCTTGTTTTATTGTATACACGCGATTTTAAAGGATTTCGTCGCTTCTAAACATCGAAGTTATTTACTGCCAGAAGAGCAACAACATATCGGATAAATTTTCGGTGCAAATTTGTAACTTTTTTTCAAAGTTCATCTTCTCTCATAAATATTGTAAAGATCCCATATGATAAAGTGCTTATTAACTGAGTTAAGCTGGGGCCAGACAGGATATTAAAAATATGTGGCCCGAGGTCATGGTGCACGGAACTTTGCGCTCAGTCCGTACGCGATGACCTCGGGCCAAATTTCCCGTCCGGCCCTCCCACTCAAGAAGTACATGATTTTGAAAACGCGGCTTCGAACTTGATTTATAATTCCCATCCAGAGTATTAATTTTGCAATGAAGCTATCAAGCCAAGGCAACTGTTAACTGGACGTTTTGTGAGCTCTTAATACCGTGCAGGATGTGCAACCTCGTTCCCAGGGGCAAGGGCGTTGCGAAAAAGCCCTGGGATCGAGGTTGGACGCAGTTAATACGAAGAGACTTCATATAATATATAGATTTAGCCCGGCCTAAAAACGGAGATCCCGGGTCATTTGTTCTTACAATAAGTTAACCTGGCTTGAGCCTGCGATCCAATCGAAACCCAGTACCTGTTCAAGTGGTCAATAAAAAAGCTGACCTCGATATGGTCACGTGATACTGGTCAGTGGGCACCTTGTTTTGATAGGTGTCAATTGACTATATCATGGATGTCCAATATCAAAGATGTTCGCTGTAACCAGGGCGCCCTGCTGTAAACTGTAAACATGGCCGCCTCGATGAGCTCTAAACTTGAGCCGGCGATATGGTCACGTGATACTGGGCATACATGGAGGGTTGGACGTACGTACGGTCATACGGTGACCAAAACCAAATTTTCTCGCACAGATGGGTTACCATATTTTCTTACAATTGTGCTCCGCTATGAAAGTTACTTCGACAGGAATGAAAGGAACGCTTAAAAAAACCAACCTTGAACTGGTTTTGAATCCATCATCTCTGCGATACCGGTGCAGCGCTCCACAAATTGATCTATCAAGCCAATTGGGGGCTTGTCATTATGTGCGCTCGTAATAAATTCACGGAGGGGGTGGATACCAAGAGACGATTGTAATAGTACTGCACAGGTATTTCAGAGATAATAAGTGAAAATCCCAATCAAACCAAGTAATATGCAAGGGCATCTAAACGTCATCACCTGTCCCTTAATCGTGGTCTTCTTTACTACAATAACCCCCCCATCTCGGGGGGGGGGGAGTACTCCCTTATATGGGCTATACAGGTATGTGCGGCCCCAAAGGGTGTGGTTTTTATCCATCTTGGTCTGAAATAGGGTATCGATTTTGAGCATTTTGGTCTGAGATAGGGTATGGTTTGTTCACTTAAGTCTTAATTGGGTATGTTTTTTTAGAAGAATCTTCTTCTTTAATTCATCCTTAGGCAATAACAGGAACCCATGACCCGGAGCCTACAACTCTATTGTGTTCGTGTCACGGCGTTTTCACAGACCGACTTATTTTTAGATTGAATTTCTCGCAAATGCGACCCCCACCGGAGCCCGATGACCAATTACAAGAAACTAACCTGACGTCATAGGGTCACCGAACCGGAACTGCCTTAGTTTTTTTCGGAAAAGGTAGTCTAAAAATAGATCGGTCTGTAAAAATGCCGTGACATACATAATCCCAGTATATGGGTGTTGTAGGCTCCGGGTCATGGTTTCCTGGTGATAACACCTTCAAGAAAGCTCTTCTCAAATTATCAAGCCAACCGTGTTACAACTGAAATAGATCTGAAAATAAGGTCTAAAATAGGTATACAATTTTTGGTCAGGTATGAAATGGAGTAGGGAGAATCTCAGATTTTGGTCTGAAATCAGGTAATGGTTTCAGAAGGTTGGCCGCACACCCCAACCCAATTTTTCTGGGAAAACCATTACGAAAATGTTTTACTAATCCCTTTGACTTTTCAAATGCGCAAAATGGTGCTTATACAAAAACTCTTTGATACATTGGCAGTTTTTTTTTGACGCAACGGGACACTTGGTGACATGATCAGGGCCTCAAGTCCTTTCACTCCTGTGAGTTATGAGAATTTGGTGTTATCAGAAAACAAAGCCCCTCAACTGATAATAATCTTCATTCATTGTTCACCGGAAAGTGAACAATGGAAAGTGTTTGAAATTTTGAGGGGAATTTACGTAATTAATTATCACTGTAAGGAGTCAAAGTGTTGCTACGTGACTAAA
>OX421453.1:33585602-33620602 GCA_949126865.1 Montipora capitata
CTTAAAGTCACTGTGACGCCACTTTTTAAACTGGTTTAACTTTTTTAGAGCACCGCCCATTTTAACATATTTGGATATCTTTCTGTAATTAATTTTACGGAGTATGTACAAGTAAACGAGAGAAATCATTTTAAGATTATCATGATGAATTTTTATCTCTGATGCTATCAAAGACAATAATAATTATTCATTCGTGTGAGCAGTAATTTTTAGTGTTAAGGGTTAAATTCTCAGTTTAGTGATTAGGGTTAAGCTCTCAGTTAGGTTTACACACTTATTTGAAACAGTTAGCATTTCAGGAGGTGTATGACAACTGCAGGCTGCCTACAAATCGCGCTTATAAACAGTGTTTAAGTCTATAAAGCACCCATTTCAAATATCGCTGACAAGCAGTATTTAAGTCTGAGCACCATTTTAAAACGGTTAGCTTTTACTGCGATTTACGGTTAGTCTGCAGTTTGCAAGTGTCATACACTACAATCTAGGTAAGGGATCGGCACGCATTGTAGTGATAATCAGATTGGAGTGATCACTTATTGGCAGTGTTTAGTCTAAAACAACCGCTGTCTTGGTTTTTGGGCTAAGAATATTGGCTCATGGTTGGTGGAGGTAAAGCATTCTTTCACATGTAGGAAAAGGGGTTTAGTTTGTAAAGAAGCTGTGTGCAGTGTCAGTGGGGAAGTGATATAAAGAAAAGGGTTTATCAACTGAGTTGATATGGTAAATTGACCACTGTAAAAATGTGGAAGCTGACGTTTGGAGTGTTAGCCCTTCGTCAGAGCTAAACCATTTTCTTTCTTTCACAAATAGAACTACTTTTCATAATGAAAAAACAGTGATATTCTTTAATCATTCTGTTGGCAATATATCTTGTGTACGATTTATAAATATCGGTCTCTCAGATTTTCAATTAAATAGAGCAGTATACAACTGGAAAGTAACTGCATCACAATTAAACGTAACAATGATATTATTTGTACTGTTACAATATTACATTAACAAACAAGAATTTATCTTGAAAGGAATTACTCATTTTGCAAAATGACCTGATAACAAGATGCATATAAAGGAAATGTCTTCGAAATAGTCGAAAATAAGATTAGTAGCATTGCACAGTTTTAATGTTGTAGGAGAAATAAGTCTTTGGACTTCTCCAAACTTGGTTACTACTCGAACATAATGGTTTTCCATCGAACTTAATTTTCCTAAAGGCATGTTGGGGTACAAGGGAGGCATTTTACCATCAATTCGATCTCTATCGAGAGACGGAGGACTTTTGGGGCTGCCATTGCAATTGGTCGTTGGGCATTTTCTGTGCATAGAATGGATGTGTTGACAACTTTCTGGCTGATTTCTGCATAATTTCTTGAAGCCACTTTCCTGTAATTTGACTGACTGTATGCTTGGGACAAAACTTGAAACAGTTCCCGTTTTGGAACTACTTTCTTGTTTTTCATCTTGTGAAGAGTTCCTGTAACCCATCCCCTTCGAGTTATCATGTTGTTCCATTTTGTTGATTGTTTCGGCTTAGATCGATCTTTGTTTCCATAAAAGCGGAGTTGCTCCTCTGTTTTTTCGTTCAAGAAATGTTCTAAATATTTTTTTTTCTGAGTCTTTTGTCTTTAGGTGGCCTTTAAATTTCTCTATTTCTCTATAGAAATTTATTTCATGCACGCAATTGCGTTGGCGTGACTCTGCCATATGCCGGGCTCTGGTGTTGTATTGCACATTTCTGAATAAAACAAAGTTTGGACCGAGAGTGAGCTGGGGTGAGTGATGAAATATTATTTTATAAATTATTCTGGGGAATTTGCATCAATTGCTTGCGTGGTCAAGTGGATTAAGGAGTAGGCAGCAGATTCAGAGGTAGGGAGCTCAAGATCAAGTTCTGGTGAGTATACAGAGAGGTTTTGACAAAAATGTGTGCGTCTTGAAGAATATGAAATGGGCGCAAGTGGTATCCAAGGGTAGGTAAGTAAAAAGGAGGAAAATATGTCTGGTTTGGAAAAACCCAATCTCGTACCCAGAGTCCTCGGGCTTTTTGGTCAGCGGGTGAGCACCCGGAGAGACTCTGGGATAATGGACTCCATTTTCCCAGAAAACGTGGGTTCCGGTCTTATTGCGCATGCTTGAGTTTAAACGGAAACAGAAAAGAGCAACCTCGTTCCCAGGGTCTACTCCGCTTTCGACTCTGGGTACGAGATTGGGTTTTTCCAAGCGACGTCCTCTTCTACTACAATTTTATTTTTCCGTAATTCTGAATGACTTCAACAAGACCTTCTTTTACGGATTTCTCTCCAAAAAGAGTGATGTAAAGTTTTCCCACGGTACTTTTGCAACAGTTTTTGGCAGCGTGGGAAAAAAGACAATTCAAACCCCGTCATTTCATTATTTTTGGGATTTATATATTTCTGAGATAGAAAAAACAAACAGCACTGAAACTAATTTTAGATTTTAAATCTCCCTCTAACTTCTGGGGTTTCCGACTTAGTTACCGACTTCCTTTCGGACTGCCATTGTTATGCAAGCGATCAATCAAAAAAATAATTTATATCCATGATCCCAGAGTCTCTCTGGGCGCTCACCTGCTGACGAGGACTCTGGGTACGACATTGGAAAAAATCCAAACCAAAAACAAAATTAAACCTCAACACAGTGACTAAAAATATACTATGATGACTGACTCTTACACATGAAACTTGTCTTCTAACTTAGACACAACCGTTGTTTTGTTTTATAATTTTTGCTGAGGCAGTGTTGGAAATACTAATGAATTGACTCTGTACAAGTGTTTTGCTTTCGTTGAACGAGACAGTCGATGATTTTTAGATTTTTATTGGGAATACCAGGGATAGTGCAGTTGCGTTAAGGAATCCGTGGAAATAGATAATCATGTTTTGTGATTACATATAATTACTTAACTAAACCTCTTGGATCACTGAGATGCAGTGTGCTTTTGCTTTCATCGATCAAAAAATTACAATTTAAAGGCCAAAAATGCTGGGAAATGCCCTTTCTGGTGTTTTGTTTTCAAATATTTTCAAGAGGTGGGGGGCGGTGCCTCACACATCCATGGCTCTAGTCCCCGCCCCTGCAAAGAACGGGCTTTCACCCGTCCAATGCGTCCCCCCGAATTTCAAAATACAAGTTGCTTAAGATCTTTGCACCCCCTCAGTTCTTCGGGCCTGCTACGGCTCTGTATTGCCGATAGCAAATAGGCCTTATAAATTACGGTTTTGGAAGCCATCTTGACGGGTAGGCAAACATGCATGTCCGAAATAACAGTGTTTGTATTGGAATCTGCGTTGAAATAGCTTGAGAAAACCTTCAATGTAGAAACATCCGTGAAATGGTAAAATTTAGTTGCTAACCAAAAGATTTTACTGGCAAAATTTGAAGGTTCTACGTGTTCTAGAATTTGAAATTTTGTCATACAATTGCTTGATTATTTACGCTCATTCAGACATGTGTCTGTGGGAAAAAATTACAGACAAATGTAAAGGAAATTTAAGATTTTCGCTGGGCAAGTTGCCGTGATAAGGCCTATTAAACGGATCGATAGTTCGCCTTCCCTTGACATTTATATCTATTGGCGTTTGTCTTGTCTTGACCAGCTCCTGTGTATTGAGATGTTGATGATTTTAAAAATAAAAACGCGCCGAATGCATTGTAAAGTTAAATATAACTACGCGGAATTTTGTTTTTGAACACGAGGGAATGCCGAAAATGCCGGGAATACTTATTCGCTGTAAGCGAGTGCTTCTCGTATTTCTCGATTATTCGTAAAAATTTCCAAATGCTAATATTACTCAAAATCAAACAATCTTTTAGAGAAATTATTTAAATGTGAAGCGGTAACATAAAATGAAAATAATATAAAGTAAAAGAATTAAGATTAAAAAGGGATAGACAAAAATAAACAAATAAACAATCAAACAATGCTATCATTTTTACAAAAAATGATAGACCACCTTTTACAAATCCGTGTTTTACAAATCCGTGTTTTACAAGTCCGTGTTTTACAAATTCGCGTTTTACAAATCCGCGTTTTACAAATCCGTGTTTTACAAATCGGTGTTTTACAAATCCGCGTTTTACAAATCCGCGTTTTACAAATCCAGTCCGTGTTTTACAAATCCAATCCAGTCCGTCTTTTACAATATGCCTTCAAATGGTGCTTATACAAACACTCTTCAGTACATTCGCATGCAGTTTGATTTAGACGCAATGAGACACTTGGTGGCAAGATATGTCATGTTTAGCTTCCGTTTTATATTAGGGCCTGAAGTCCTTTCACTCCTGTGATCTAAAAGTTCATACTCCTAATTTGTGCCATAGATTTTTTGCTGGCTAGTCATGAGAATTTGGTGTTATCTCAAAACAATGCCACTCAACTGATAATAACCTTTATTCTCAATACTTGTTCACCGGAGAGTGTTTGAAATTTTGAAGAGAATTTACATAATTATAACCGTAAGGAGCGAAAGTGTTCATAGTTGACTAAAAAGTGAATAAATTATTACCTTATTATTTTGTGTTTCGATACGCCATTTCTCTTTGATCTATTTTAAAGTACAATGAATGATTTTTCCTTCTTTCAGAATCGCCAAAAAATGGTAAATGGAAATTCGGTGCCACAGAAAAGGCGTTTATTTTCTCGCTGCGAAACGCCGAAGGACTGCCGCCCTTCAAAAGCAATGTAAAAGATCCTTCTAAAGCGATACATAATAATAGATTTGTTGGCCCTACTTTTGGACAAAATGACATCCTAATTGATAGGATTAATGCCATTTCATCCTCAAAATTTGGCAACAACTACATTGTCCCAACAGGGGTTCAGAACAGGTTAACTCTTCTTGCCGGAGCTTCAACATTTGAAGTAGATGAAATGGAGTTGTTTTTTTCTTATGTGATTTAAAGAGCATGTACAGACGTATGTGGTTATTTGTTATTAGGGGTTTAAGCAACGACAACGGCGACGGCAACGAGAACGTCACAAATGTGCATATTTAGTGACCAAAAGCAATAGCTTTGCATGCTCTGCACGTGCATCTTTTCATTTTTGTCCATTTCTTTGCCGTTGTCAGCAAAACAACAACGTAAAATGACCAAATATGAGGTTTTCTGAAGAACAGCACTTGAGGATAAATTGTCATTTTCTCTCCTAAATTAAGTGCCGTTCCAACCAGTATCATTTTTGAAGAACTACCACCGACACCTTTGTCATATTAAAAAAAAGGTTGAAATAGTCACAAAGCGATTAAAGTAACCTGAATTTATATTTTGAGATGAGGTTCTCCCCATTGTCATTTGATCTGAAGCTGTTTTCATGTCAGTTAAATCAGACAGTACTATTTCTGTAACCGCCTGCTTGTCGGAGAATTGTGGGCTCTTATAAGCAGTCAGGTCAACTGATCTCTAAAAGAGACTGGATCGAACAACCCATTGTCTTCACTCCCACGGTACCATCTTGTAGCCACTTTTGCGTTATAGGGTAAAGGCGGAAACTCCTTCGATATGAGGCAAAATCTTTGAAATTGGTTTTTACAACATTGCCACATTGCTTTCCTCTCACTTTTGATATTTTGTTGTGATTCGCATGAAACAATGGATGCTCGATCCAATAATTTTCGAGATCAGCAGTGGTCTCGACTCACTTCAACTGCGGTTCTTTCTGAAGTGGTTAGAAGTAGTTTTTATTCAGCGCTGACCGAAGGAATCGCCGCTTTGGAGCGAAAATGGGTGTACTCTGTGAACGAGAAAATTTTAAGAAACCAACCAATCATGTTGCTGGTCACCTTTGCGGACTCCTCCCGCATATGATGTGGAATTACAAAGTGTTTTCGTCGTTGTGGCACATTTCCTATTTGACACGACTAGGCAAGACAAATTGTTCTTAAATGTTTCATTTTAGGGGGAAAAGTCTGTCCTGTATCGTACTTGCCCTTGCAATTCAAATCATATCTTAAAACTTGCTTACAAAAAAGTTAACAAGGCCGAAGCCAGTTTGAGGTAAACCGAGGCACTTGCCTAGCTCAGCCATTTTTTAAAACCGTGATTCCGTTGATGTCTGTAAAATGTACTCATCATAAACATAAAAAATATCTATGAATATAATTTAACCATGGACATTGCCTCAGTCATAATTTTTTTCTAGCTAGTAATTTTTAGTGTTAAGGGTTAAATTCTCAGTTTAGTGATTAGGGTTAAGCTCTCAGTGAGGTTTACACACTTATTTGAAACAGTTAGCATTTCAGGAGGTGTATGACAACTGCAGGCTGCCTACAAATCGCGCTGATAAACAGTGTTTAAGTCTATAAAGCACCCATTTCAAATATCGCTGAGAAGAAGTATTTAAGTCTGAGCACCATTTTAAAACGGTTAGCTTTTACTGCGATTTACGGTTAGTCTGCAGTTTGCAAGTGTCATACACTGCAATCTAGGTAAGGGATCGGCACGCATTGTAGTGATAATCAGATTGGAGTGATCACTTATTGGCAGTGTTTAGTCTAAAACAACCGCTGTCTTGGTTTTTGGGCTAAGAATATTGGCTCATGGTTGGTGGAAGTAAAGCATTCTTTCACATGTAGGATAAAGGGGTTTAGTTTCTAAATAAGCTGTAGTGCTGTGTCTTTGGGGAAGTGAAATAAGAAAAGGGTTTATCAACTGAGTTGATATTGTAAATTGATCAGTGTAAAGAAATTTGAAAGCTGACGTTTCGAGTGTTAGCCCTTCGTCAGAGCTAAACCATTTTCTTTGTTTCACAAATAGAACTACTTTTCATAATGAAAAAACAGTGATATTCTTTAATCATTCCATTGGCAAATACAGCTTGTATAATATACGATTCATAAATATCGGTCTCTCAGATTTTCAATTAAATAGAGCAGTATACAACTGGAAAGTAACTGCATCACAATTAAACATAACAATGGTATTATTTGTACTGTTACAATATTAAATTAATAAACAAGAATTTATCTTGAAAGGAAATTACTCATTTTGCAAAATGACCTGTTTACAAGATACATATAAAGGAAATGTCTTCGAAAGTAAGATTAGTAGCACTGCACAGTTTTAATGTTGTAGGAGAAATAAGTCTTTGGTCTTGGTTACTACTCGAGCATAATGGTTTGCGATCGAAGTTAATTTTCCTAAAGGCATGTTGGGGTACAAGGGAGGCATTTTACCATCAATTCGATCTCTATCGAGAGACGGAGGACTATTGGAGCTGCCATTGCAATTGGTTCTTGGGCATTTTCCGTGCATAGAATGGCTGTGTTGACAATTTTCTGGCTGATTTCTGCATAATTTCTTGAAACCACTTTCCTGTAATTTGATTGACTGTATGCTTGGGAAAAAACTTGAAACAGTTCCTGTTTTGGAACTACTTTCTTGTTTTTCATCTTGTGAAGAGTTCCTGTAACCCATCCCCTTCAAGTTATCATGTTGTTCCATTTTGTTAATTGTTTCGGCTTAGATCGATCTTTGTTTCCATAAAAGCGGAGTTGCTCCTCTGTTTTTTTTTTTTTTCAAGAAATGTTCTAAATAATTTTTTTTTTGTGAGTTTTTTGTCTTTAGGTGGCCTTTAACTTTCTCTATTTCTCTATAGAAATTTATTTCATGTACGCAATTGCGTTGGCGTGACTCTGCCATATGCCGGGTTCTGGTGCTGTATTGCACATTTCTGAATAAAACAAAGTTTGGACCGAGAGTAGCCTGGGGTGAGCGATGAAATATTCTTTTATAAATTATTCTGGGGAATTTGCACCAATAGACCTTTTCGTGTTGTACATTTTGTTTTCCCAATACAGATCATGTGATAATACTCAGGAGGCTTGGTACTTTGTTTTGTTCATTAAAAAGAGTGCATGCAGGCATAGTCATGCTTGCATGCCCTGGATTATTTTAATGAAGAAAACAAAAGACCAAACCTCCTGAGTATTATCACATGATCTGTATTGGGAAAACAAAATTTACAAGCCGAAAAGGTCTATTGCTTGCGTGTTCAAGTGGATTAAGGAGTAGGCAGCAGATTTAGAGGTAAGGAGCTCAAGATCAAGTTCTGGTGACAAAACACAGAGGTTTTCACAAATATGTGTGCGTCTTGAAGAATATGAAATGGGCATAAGTGGTATCCAAGGGTGGGGAAGAATGGAGGTATGGAGAAAGGGTTTATGTAAGTAAAAAGGAGGAAAAGATGTCTGGTTTGGAAAAACCCAATGTCGTACCCAGAGTCCTCGGGCTTTTTGGTCAGCGGGTGAGCGCCCGGAGAGACTCTGGGATAATGGACTCCATTTTCCCAGAAAACGTGGGTTCCGGTCTTATTGCGCATGCTTGAGTTTAAACGGAAACAGAAAAGAGAAAACAGTACTGACGGTAGAAATAGCGTGTTTAAAGTGTTCGAGAAACAAAACTTTGGCCTTACTCACCATAAAAGAAATTGGAGAAACGACTCCATTGAGGATACCTAAACTTCGAGCCAGGATTCGAGCTAGGATCTAAGCCAGGATTCCAGCCAGGATTCGAGCTAAGATGAGCTTTCTCCGCTATTTATTCTCGAATCTCTCGGTTAGGTCAGGTCTCGAATCGGTTGGGTTAGGTCTATTTAGGTTGGTTCTAGTCTAGTTAGGGTTAGGGTAGGTCTCGGTTAGGTTAGGTTAGGTTAGGTCTCGGTTAGGTCTCGAATCCTGGCTCGGATACTAGCTCGAGTCCTGGCTCGGATCCTGGCTTTACTCTTACTTTATCTCGACTCTATTGGCTTGCTGTAAAAGCGAGTGAAGATAAAACTATAAATTATGACGCTTTCGGTAAGTGTATTTTTAGTGTTTCAGCGTGCATTCCATCGTGCAGAATACCATCGATAGTGCAAGCAGCATGATCAACAAATTTGTGTGGAAGCGACGCCAATGTCCTCTTCTACTACAATTTTATGTTTCCGTAACTCTGAATGACTTCGACAAGATCTTCTTTTATGGATTTCTCTCCAAAAAGACTGATGTAAAGTTTTCCCACGGTACTTTTGCAACAGTTTTTGACAGCGTGGGAAAAAAGACAATTCAAAGCCCGTCGTTTCATTATTTTTGGGATTTTTATATTTCTGAGATAGAAAAAACAAACAGCACTGAAACTAGTTTTAGATTTTAAATCTCCCTCTAAATTCTGGTGTTTAAGACTTACTTACCGACTTCCTGTCGGACTCCCATTGTTATGCAAGCGACCAATCAAAAAAATAATTTATATCCATGATCCCAGAGTCTCTCTGAGCGCTCACCCGCTGACGAGGACTCTGGGTACGTTATTGGGAAAAATCCAAACCAAAAACAAAATTAAACCTCAACATAGTGACTAAAAATATACTATGATGACTGACTCTTACACATGAAACTTGTGTTCTAATTTAGACACAGCCGTTGTTTTGTTTTATAATTTTTGCTGAGGCAGTGTTGGAAATACTAATGAATCGACTCTGTACAAGTGTTTTGCTTTCGTTGAACGAGACAGTCGATGATTTTTAGATTTTTATTGGGAATACCTGGGATAGTGCAGTTGCGTTAAGGAATCCGTGGAAATAGATAATCATGTTTTGTGATTACATATAATTACTTAACTAAACCTCTTGGATCACTGAGATGCAGTGTGCTTTTGCTTTCATCTATCAAAAAATTACAATTTTAAGGCCAAAAATGCTGGGAAATGCCCTTTCTGGTGTTTTGTTTTCAAATATTTTCAAGAGGTGGGGGGCGGTGCCTCACACACCCATGGCCCCAGTCCCCGCCCCTGCAAAGAACGGGCTTTCACCCGTCCAATGCGTTCCCCCGAATTTCAAAATACAAGTTGCTTAAGATCTTTGCACTCCCTCAGTTTTTCCGGGCCTGCTACGGCTCTGTATTGCCGATAGCAAATAGGCCTTATTACGGTTTTGGAAGCCATCTGGACGGGTAGGCAAACAAGTCCGAAATAACAGTGATTTTATGGGAATCTGCGTTAAAATAACTTGAGAAAACCTTCACTGTAGAAACATCTGTGAAACGGTAAAATTTAGTTGCTAACCACAGGATTTTACTGGCAAAATTTGAAGGTCCTACGTGTTCTAGAATTTGGCCAGCGAAATTTGAAATTTTGTCCTACAATTGCTTGATTATTTACATTTCTCTATTTGAAATTACAAGACATGTTTCGACAGAAACTTCTGCCATCTTCAGTTGATTAATGTTCTCACATTGTCACGTTTTATGTACATTCCGTTGTTACTGGCATAATTAGCACTTTTTCCGTACTTATAAATTCAACTTAACGCTTTGTACATTTATAATCAACTGAAGATGGCAGAATTTTCTGTCGAAACATGTCATGAATTTCAAAAGTTCCGTCGTTTTCTTTAAATTTCTCTATTGTTATTGGTGTCCCTAGGGGTTGGTTAAAAACGTTGTATTAGGCTCTCTTGCTTCGATGACCACCAAAAATTAGAAATTTACAGTAAACTTTTAACTTGTTACGCTCAGTGAGACATGCGTCTGTGGGAAAAAACTACAGGCAAATGTAAAGGAAATTTAAGATTTCGCTGGGCAAGTTCCCGTAATAAGGCCTATTAAACGGGTCATTAGTTCGCCTTCTCTTGGCATTTATATATATTGGCGTTGCCGCGTCGTGTTTCATTGGACATTTAAATTCTGGTTTTTACGCCTTAAATTAGCACCAGGGATAATATTGTAATTACAAGTGACTTGTTAAATAAGTAACAATTATTCGCTGAAGGCGATCGCGAGTTGAATATTCACCCAGCCTGAGGTGATTAATTGTTTTAGTACAATTACATAGGCAATTCTTTTAAAAATATGCATTTTCTCTAAAACAATTAATTTCTTTGTCTGTTACCTCGACAAAACGGCTTGCGGCCAATTTGAAAAACCGCTTAGGTGATTACCGAGTAACAATCACCTCTTTGGCAACCAATCAGCGCAGAGAGTTTTCAATAATTACCTATTTAAATGTCTCTCCACTTCTTTAGTAATTACTTCAAAAACGGGAGACACCCAGTTGTCAAAAACGTGCATCCTCAAATAACGCGAGCACTTCCTTTAAGACAGTCGAGGTCTCATTTCTGTATCGATTCAGACTGATCACCATGTCATGAGCTAATGCTCATCAAGAAAGCTGTTTTAAAGTGTTTAAAGCCAAGAAAATGAATACCGGTGGCCTCAAAATATATCTGACAACCGTTCGCCTCGCTCTGGCAATTCTCCTTTCAAAAGCACTTGTTAAAGGTGATAAAGGTGTTATGATTAATTTTCTCCTCTCTTTTTCTAGATCTATCCAATCGTGACCAATTCAGCTATTTTCACTGTCTTTCTCATAGTTAACTTAATGTATTTCAGAGGCTTTGGCGCTCAAGGAAGTCAGTGGTGGAACACGGATTTCAGGTGTCCGTTATGCAAACTTCATTCAAGACAAATTCGCGTACCTAAATATCACCCCTGTTCGTAAAAGGCTCGTTGAACGAATTGTCCAGTGCGCTTTGTCGTGTTTGGATACTCTTCCATGCTTTTCATTTAACCTGGCAGCCCTTCAGGACAACAACGATAAACTGCTGTGTGAACACCTTCCTTCTGACAAGTACAATAACTCAGATCAGTTTGTTGCCAGCAAAGTTTTCCACCACTTCAACATCTTGGTGAGTTCAGAAGATTTCCGGCAAATACGATACGAGAATTTCATATCATTGAAATGACCAAGTTTTTCAAAAGCACAATTTTATCCCGAAATATAATAGCAGTTTGTTTGAAAGGTTTGTGTCGTTGGGTTGCAGTGCATGCTCTGTGCAACTTTTTTTCGCCGTTTTGGTTTGTTGTCTCTTTTTACGACTGAGACAAGTTGCACGAAGAAACTCTCTGAGTTTCCGTACATGCCTTGCCATTCAAGTCTAACAGGTAACAATGCCCGAAGGCGTAAAGTATATATTTTTAACAGGAAAATTAGTGATAGGCAGTTGCAGGGGAGAGTTTCTAAGGAACAAAAAGTAGTTGTAACACCTGATAGACTTTAAGTAGTACAACAAATTGCAAATTTGTTGCTCGGAATGGTTTTTACTACTCCAACATCTAATGAGTTGAGAAAGACACTTCTAAATAGATCAAGGTCATGAAATTATTAGTTGGAATATGAACCACTTTTCCGAAAATTGTATAACATGAGAAACACCAGAAGTGTTCAGTGGAACAAATTATTGCGACGAGCTGTTGCGAAGGCTTAACAGACTTGATTGGATAGATGAGCCTATGACATACTGAAAGGTAAAATAAAGATTCTAAACTGACAGGAAATCATTGAGACACCTGGCAGACTTGAAAGGGGAAGGTTTGTGTGCTTGTGACAGTAAAGTTTACATCGTTAACGTTTGCAACGATTGAAAATATTTTTGTATTTAGTCACCGTGTAGCAGTTGGCGTTGCAATGGCAATGGAAAGTGTGTGGCTCTCTACGCAGAAAACAGTTATCTTTGCATCTGCAAAACTGGATTCATCGGTCAAAACTGCGAAAACGGTAAGAAAACCTCCTGACAAACTAAACTGATTGATAAGTCTTGTATGAGTTGAGGTTTTGAGGCCACTGCTTGGTAGGATAACTTTACCAACTTAACTATTTAAAACTGTTATTCATTGTTTTTACTGAGCGTTTCCTTACAATGTTTGAGTGTTATAAGGGTGCGAATAAGGAATATTTCATGAGGAGCTTAACTTGGGTCAGGAATGTGGATCCCCGCTGTTTAGGTAAAAATAAATTACCAAAATCTCAGTGGGAGTTGTAACAAGACTCACACTAAAAAGGCAGAGCGAGAGACAAAGGGAGAGAGAGGTGTTAATCTCGACACATTTGTTGGGCTGACTTCGTCATAAAGTTTTAATGACGACAAATAACTCAAATTACTTTAAATTAATTTTGAGTGATGTGTCAAAATAGTCCAGAGGCACAGTAAATCAATCTGAAATATTTTCTAAAACACGGTTTACAACGGCCAGCATCATGCAATTAAAAAATGGAAAATTATTTCTTTATTCTCTTTATTTCAAATTGATTTAAACACAGGCAAATTATATCTTAACTTTCAGGCTACCGAGATGTAACTTGTTTTGCCTGGCATACACTTTTCTCAACAGCAACGGTGAATTGGTTCTTTTCTGATTTTAAAGCAAACCATTTTTAAGTTTTATACTTATGGAACTCGATAACTGAGCAATAAAACTCAACGGCTATTACACCTTCGAACATCTGCTTCCCTAATTCTCCAGTTAAACATGAAACGTTAGTGATGTATTGGTGTATTTGTTAATTTAAACACAGGCAAATTATTTCTTAACTTTCAGGCTACCGAGATATAACTTGTTTTGCCTGGCATACACTTTTCTCAACAGCAACGGTGAATTGGTTCTTTTCTGATTTTAAAGCACTCCATTTTTAAGTTTTATACTTATGGAACTCGATAACTGAGGAATAAAACTCAACAGCTATTACACCTTCGAACATCTGCTTCCCTAATTCTCCGGTTAAACATGAAACGTTAGTGATCGATGTATTGGTGTATTTGTTAATTTAAACACAGGCAAATTATTTCTTAACTTTCAGGCAACCGAGATATAACTTGTTTTGCCTGGCATACACTTTTCTCAACAGCAACAATGAATTGGTTCTTTTCTGATTTTAAAGCAATCCATTTTTAAGTTTTATACTTATGGAACTCGATAACTGAGGAATAAAACTCAACGGCTATTATGTGATCGTTAGCTCCCAGACCCCAAACGGGTGTAATTCCCCCATAGGCCCTTGTGGTCAGAAAATAAAACGAAAAGCACATAGTTAAAATGTTTGTAGATTTGATTGTTTTGCTCGCCGTTTCGCGAAGGTAAAACCGGCTCTTCTAAGCTCTATCGAGGTCGAGAGTTACAAAATTGGTGGTCGGTGAGAGGCAGTTCCGGCGATAGATGCGAAGGAGCTCCTGGTTTTACGTGGGAATGTCACCAGATGTCATCGAGTAAGCTTGTTGGTTTCCATCGAGTGGACTTTGCAGCATTGACAACACGCCCCGTTCGGATGGCTAACTGTTTGGGAATTAATTTCAAAGCGGCAAACTGAGAGTGACTTTGGCATTTTCGAGGTAAGAGTCCTAAAGTCTGTAAGTTTGAGTGGATTATTGCGACGAGATTTACTGTGGAAGACTGAGTTGATTCAAACGCGATTATTAGAAATTCAAGATGGCGGAGGAGCTTCAATTACGAATTCACACTGAACTCTGTAAAGCAACCGTCGAAAGTACAATATTAGTGGCAAAACAATTAAAAATAAGTGACTCCGAGGTAAAAGACAAAGGGAAATTCTCGATTATCAATAAAATTGGAAATGTTATTGAAGAGCAATTAACTGGATTGGCCGATGAGGACAAAGTTGGCTTTCTTCAGCCTATTGCCGAAATTTTAACTGATTTGCCGCCACCTCTTGAGGAACTTGATTAAAACAAGAGCGAGTTACTTATTCTAAAGAAAGAGATTGAAGCGCTTAAACTTATGCAAAAGCAGATATCCAATGAGGTTGGGGTCAAAGAGAGTATTACCCAGGTTAAACAAGAGCAGGTTAATTTACAGTCAGGTGATGGTGTGTCCTCCTTCCAGTCCCTCATTGAGTCCACAAGTGTACTTAGACGTCAGTTTAAGATAGTAGGCCAGAGTGGAGACCCAGATCAAAAGGATAAGTTGAATTACAACTCATTACGGAGACAGATTGATACAGGTGTTGAGCAAAAGTACAAGGAGCATGAGATTGTGGATGGGTTTATTCGCGCCATCAGCCCAGGGCTTGTTTTAAGAAGTTATCTAGAATCATTTAAGACCTTGTCTCTTGAGCGCCAAGAAAATCCTTCGTAGCCATTATGGGGTTAAGAACACTACGGAACTGTACCAAAGTTTAGCGTCTATTTGCCAAAGTGGGAAAGAAACACCACAAGCATTCCTAATGAGAGCCCTTGACTTAAGGCAAAAGATACTCTTTGCAAGCCAAGAAGGGGAAGACTCCTTGAAGTATGATGCTTCGCACATTCAGCAACTCTTTCGTAGAACCGTTGAGACTGGGCTACAAGATGAGAGTATCAGAGTCAAACTTCGGCCTTACTTGGCCAACCCACTGGTTGAAGATGAAGAACTCATTCACCAGGTGAATGTTGCCGTTTCGTCTGAAGAGGAACGGCTTCGCAAACTGAAGAGCCAGACCAAAACTAAGCCAGCCTATGTGACGCAGATTGGTCAAGAGGCAGAGTCACCAGAAGTACCTTCTAGTAAAGTCCCCACCGTGAAGAAGGATCCTAACCTACCAAACCGGGCAAAAACAGAACTTCAAGAACTCAAGGCTGAGGTGGAAGCATTGAAGACGGAGGCTAAGAGTAGATCAGAAGCGAACGCCCAACCAGTCCGACAGGGAAGAAACAGTTGGAGTTATGGAAGGGGTTGGGAACGACAGGAAGCAAGACCCCGACCATCCAAATGCCAGTCCTGCTTTGAGAAAGGGGAAGAACGGTGTAACCACTGTTTTAAATGTGGGAGCGCTAACCACTATGCCATTGGTTGCCGACAGCGTCAGTCACCAGGACAGAGATCGCTAAACGAGAGACGGCTACTTGTGCGGGACCAGAAGTAGCCAAGCCCCCACATGTGTCCCACCAGTGTAACTGCTGCGCCAAAACCGAAACACAAGTCCCTTATCAATGCTGTTCCCAGTGCCAGGCAGTTTGGTATTGCTCTAAAAGATGTCAGAAAGAACAGTGGTCCGCCCATAAGACGATTTGTCAAGCAATTAAGGAGCTGTCACAAAGAGAGAATCTAGTAATCCTTGAAACCGCATTTATCAGCCACCTGACACCCACACAGCATGCAAAAGTTGTCAATCTAGTTGGAAGAAAATGTACAGTTAAGTGTGTACCTAATGACAATGAAGTTACTGCCTTATGGGACACTGGTGCCCAGGTCTCTATAATGACAAGAGGCATGCTGGAGGAAACACTTCCAGGAACAGTGGTGAGGGATATATCAGAACTGATCAGTGTAGGACTTGACCTAACCGCAGCTAATGGAACCAAGATTCCTTTCATTGGATGGGCTGACGTGAGGGTGCGACTTCCTTCATCGGCGGAGGAGGTGCGAGACGTGCATGTTCCATTTCTGATTACAGTTGATCGGCTAGAAATGCCAATATTGGGCTACAATGTCATTGAAGAATTAGTGAAGATGTCTACTCAAGAAGGAGAGTCTACATCAGGATTCAACATTTTAAGTGCTTTCAAAAAAGGATTCGCAGATAGTGATGAGAGGCAGCTGGAAACTTTGATTAACTTGATTCAAGCCCCAAGTGATGATTACCTTTGCACTGTCCGAACATCAAAGCTGAGAGACATTATCATCCCGAGGAGCCAGATTGTTAATGTTTCATGCAGGGCAAATACTGGGCCTGTGTCAGCAACGATACCAGTTCTGTTCGAACCTGATGAAATGGCTCACTGGCCAACCGGTCTCCAGATTTATGAAACGCTAAAGACTGTTAAGAAGGGATCTGTGTCACGAATTGATATTGAAGTCCATAATACAAGTCAACATGACATTACACTTCCCAACCGCACCCCACTGGGAAGATTGCAGTTAGTTAAGTCTGTTACACCCATGGAAGCCCGATTAGCCAAAGAGAAGGGACCCGAAACTTGTCGTAAAGACGACTCATGTAGCACTACTGGAGTACACGATGAAGGACTTTGCAAGGAACCAAATAATGCTGTGCCTGAGGTTGACATGACTAGTCTGACAACGGAACAAAAGGAAGTAGTACAACGGATGTTGAAAGAAGAAGCCGCCTCTTTCGCAACAAATGAAGATGATATAGGGTGCATGGAAGGTCTTCAGATGGATATTGAATTGTCAGACAGTACACCCGTTCAGCGGAATTACGTGTCAATCCCAAGGCCCCTTTATCAAGAAGTGAAGAGCTACATCGAAGACCTAATGATCAAACGGTTCATCACCAAATCACGATCATCTTATTCGTCGCCAGTAGTGTGTGTTAGGAAGAAGGATGGCACTCTTCGACTGTGTGTGGACTATCGCGAATTAAACCGTCGTACCGTTCCTGACAGACACCCCATTCCAAGGATACAAGAAACCCTGGATAGCTTAGGTGGTAATTCCTGGTTTAGCGTCCTAGATCAGGGCAAGGCTTACCATCAGGGCTTCATAGCACCAAAAAGCCGACCATACACCGCGTTCATCACACCGTGGGGTTTATATGAATGGGTTCGTATACCCTTTGGGTTGACAAATGCGCCCGCAAATATTCAACGATACATGGAACATTGCCTTGGCGAATTGAAGGATGAAATAGCCATTCCCTATTTAGATGATGTCATCGTTTTTAGCCAGTCCTTCGAGGAACACGTGGAACACATGCGAAAAGTACTCAAGCGCCTCCGGCAGCAAGGTATCAAACTCAAGCCGTCCAAATGTAAACTGTTTCGAAGAGAAGTTTGTTTCCTGGGACATATTGTTTCGAAAGATGGATATAGAGTGGATCCCAGCGGAATAACTGCTGTGACTACCCTTGCAGAAAAGAAACCAAGGACTGTCGGGGAAGTGAGACAGTTAATTGGATTTCTGAGTTACTATCGTCGTTATATTCCCAATTTTACCTGTTTCGCCAGGCCCTTGTATGGACTGTTAAACACACCAAAGCCTGGACGTACACCCAAGCATACTGTGAGGAGGGCCTCCGACAAAAGGAATGGCCAGTTACCATCTGCAACACCAATTACGTGGACAAAAACCCATCAACAGTCATTGAGAGAACTCATTGGATATCTGACTAATCCCCCGATTATGGCCTATCCAGATTATGAAAAGCCATTTATTGTTCACACGGATGCATGTAATGATGGCCTTGGTGCGGTCCTCTATCAGCGACAGGAAGGGAAAACCAGAGTCATCGCATATGCGTCCCGCACTCTTACACCCGCATAGAAGAACTATAACCTTCATGCCGGAAAACTCGAATTTCTGGCCTTGAAATGGGCAGTGTCGGACCAATTCCGGGATTATCTATATTATGCACCCGAATTCACAGTGTATACCGATAACAATCCGCTGACATATATACTGTCTTCCGCAAAGCTGAATGCGACCAGCTTACGCTGGGTTGGCGAACTAGCAGATTTCAGGTTCCAAGTGAAATACCGTCCAGGCAAGTCCAATAGTGATGCTGACACGCTGTCACGAATGCCTCTGAACATTGAAGATTACATGGCCACGTGCAGTGAAAGAAGCAGCTTAGAGGTCGTACAGGCAACTATCTGTTCCATGCAGTTTCAAAGTCGAGGTGACTTTCCGTGGCTAACAGCTTTAACTGATTCGATTACAGCCCTAGACGATGACAACATTATTACAACAGACCAGCAAATTGACCTTAAGCAAGTGCAAGAATTAGATCCAGTGATTAGCAGGGTTATGCACTTCATACAGTCAGGGAAGAGACCGTCAGTCAGAGAAAGTAAAGCTGAATCCAGGGACGTACAGCGGCTGCTGTTCGAGTGGAACAAACTGATCCTAGGAAACGACAATGTATTGTACCGAAAAACAAGCACAAACGAACGGGTTGTATTACCCCGGAAACTTCGTAGGATTATTCTTAAAGAACTCCATGAGGACATGGGCTACTTGGGTGCTGAAAGAGTGTTTGATTTGACAAAAGCAAGATTTTACTGGCCACACATGAAAAACGATATCACACACTTTGTTACCAAAGTATGCAGATGCATCAAACAAAAACCACCTGTGATCAAGCAGCGAGAGCCACTTAACCCAATTGTCACCACAGCGCCCTTTCAAATGGTCTCACTGGATTTCCTCCATGTTGAAGCAAGCGCAGGAGGCTATCAGTACATCTTGGTAGTGATGGATCACTTCACCCGGTATGCTCAAGTTTACGCAACCAAAGATAAGTCTGCAAATACTGCAGCAGAGAGGGTATACAACGATTTCATCTTGCGTTTTGGAGTCCCAGAGACAATCCACCATGATCAAGGCGGTGAATTTGAGAACAAACTGTTTTACAATCTGGATAAACTTCTTGGAACTCGTCATTCAAGAACTACGCCGTACCACCCCCAGGGGAATGGTCAGGTTGAACGTTTCAACAGGACACTACTTTCAATGCTCCGGACTCTGCCAGAAAGCACAAGTCAAGGTGGCGTGATCACCTGAACAAAGTGGTACATGCATATAATTGCACGAAGAATGACTCGACAGGTTACGCCCCATTTTTCCCTCTATTTGGCAGACCCCCGCGTCTCCCTGTTGACCTGATGTTTAACCTTAAACCACCCACTGGATTCAGTTCCTACCCAGAGTATGTTAGAAAGTGGCGAAATGCTATGTCAGAAGCTTACAAGATAGCTTCAGAAACTGCCCAGCGGAATGCTCAGCGGGGAAAGAAACAGTATGACAAGAAGGTACAACACATCGCGCTTATGCCTGGAGACAGAGTGCTTGTTCGAAACCTGAATGAGTGAGGCGGACCAGGAAAACTGAGGTCATACTGGGAAAACGAGGTGCACATAGTTGTGGAGCAAAAGGGCAATGGCATGCCAGTCTACGAAGTCCGACCAGAATCGGGAGCCAAGCCATCCAGAGTACTACACCGCAACTTACTGCTACCATGTACTTACTTACCTGTGGGCGAATCCAATCTACCAGTTTCTCAAACCTCCCGAAGTGGTCGTAGACAACGTAAGCGGATGCATGTGCCAAAGGACAAGCAGTTTGCCCAAGACTCGTTAAAGGCTAGCCAAGACGAAGACAACAGCAATGAAGATATCCCATCACTTGTATCAAGTCAACTGCAACCGTGTGTCCGGCCCGGTAATAGTGCGCACCCTTCCGAAGAATTGCGGGTGAACCAAGACTCTCCAGTTATTGGCAACAACTATCACTGTGAACAGGAGGATGTCTCAGAGCCACCTAATGATGATGCACCAACCGAGAGTGTCCATGGGACGTTTGAGGCAGCCAATGAGTCAGAGCAATCCAGCGTCCTGGAAACCAATGAATCTGAGGAACGACGTCCACACAGGCTTCGGAGAGGCCCTGTCCGTCTGACATACGATGTTCCAGGCCAGCCCGTGTACTACCCTGCCATAACTACTAACATACATTTTGTTTCAGGGTCAACATACCCAGCTCCTGTATTCTTCGGGTTGACACCTCCATATCTACCGTCATGTCATTGGCCGCAGTATGGACTACCCATCCAACCCATGTATTATTTCTGTGCTTAAATACACCTTGACGAGGTGCGCACCAGGAATACAAGGATATGACTAATATGTTTGTTTTAAACTTAAAAAAACTTGACCAAGTGAACATGTTTTATATTAACAAACGAGCACTAGGCTCTTAAGGATCTATTATTTCAAAACCAAGAGGCAATAACCGTTACCGCCGAGTAAAAACATTGAAACTAGTCGCATAAACGACACTGCGGACCTGCGCAACCCACAGATGTAGACCTACGTATACCAGTCAAGTGAGACAATCAGCGTGTTGTAAACAGAGGTTCAAATGTTGATGACTACGTTTTTTTAAGGGAGGAGAGTGTGATAGTTGGCTCCCAGACCCCAAACGGGTGTAATTCCCCCACAGGCCCTTGTGGTCAGAAAATAAAACGAAAAGCACATGGTTAAAGTGTTTGTAGATTTGATTGTTTTGCTCGCAGTTTCGCGAAGGTAAAACCGGCTCTTCTAAGCTCTTTTGAGGTCGAGAGTTACAATTACACCTTCGAACATCTGCTTCCCTAATTCTCCGGTTAAACATGAAACTTTAGTGATGTATTGGTGTATTTGTTAATTTAAACACAGGCAATTTTTTTCTTAACTTTCAGGCTACCGAGATATAACTTGTTTTGCCTGGCATACACTTTTCTCAAAAGCAACGGTGAATTGGTTCTTTTCTGATTTTAAAGCAAACCATTTTAAAGTTTTATACTCATGGAACTCGATAACTGAGCAATAAAACTCAACAGCTATTACACCACAGGCGGCCCAGACGTTGTTTGTGATTTACATACGTGACAGTATTGCGTTACGTTTTGAGCCATTTAAGAGAATGTATGAAACGGTTCGAAAATCGCTCTAAATTCAACTTGTAGTAAAGGATTTAAATAAAAGAAACTTACTTTAGTCTGCTCTTGTGTTATTTTGAAGTCTTTGTGGCAGCTGAGGCGTTCTGAAGTCGTTCTAAAGCCATTTTGACGATTTAAACTTTTCCAGGTTTGCTTTCCATTAAAGTGAAACGAAAGGCTGGCGACCTGGTCGGCCGACGGTTCGAACTCGAAGCTCCATAAATTCCACTAAAATGCTCGGAGCTCGCCAAAATTCCCTCACGGCAGCCATCGATAATTCGTCTTTCTATTTGCTTCGCCTCGGATCCCAAGGTTTATCTTATCCGCCCGAAAAACGCTCCTTTTCGAACGCTGGCTCCCCATTTCTGCTTCATTTTGATCCGTTACGAGTGATCTTGGCCACGGATTTCAAAATCGTTGGCTTACCGACCACCTCCAACACGACAAAGTCGCTCTCAACCGTAGGGAGGCACAGGTCAATTTGCTCTATGCAAATTGGACCGTATCAGGGTACCTGGGGAAATTACACCGGAAACGGCGGGAAACTCGCCGCTTGCAGAGAAGTAAAATGAGTCAAATATTACCATGCTAACAAGACAGTTGCACGTCGTTGCTGTTCGTTGGTCAGTTCTACTCGAGAGCACTATCTAGTGGCATTAATTTTTAGACCTTTTGGCATTCCCACTTTTGCCCACTAAAACAGTGCTTTTCAGCACTAAAATCGCTCAGCAAAACAGTGCTTTTCAGCGCTAAAATCGCTCAGTAGGTCTCAGTAAAACAGTATATCATCTTCCTCGCGTCTTGCCACTTAGGCAACATCGCAAAACCGGCTCCACCAATTGAAGACAAAGCTGGCTGCACGACCGGAACTACGTTACGTGACTCTAGCGCTTAAAAGCTCTGTTTTATTGAACAATTTTAGAGCTCAGAGGAACTGTTATATTGAGCAATTTAAGCACTAAAGAAAAGCACTGTTTCTGAGCGATTTTAGCGCTTAAAAGCACTGTTTTACTGAGACCTACTGAGCGATTTTAGCGATGAAAAGCACTGTTTTGGTGTGCAGAAATGGGAATGCCAAAAGGTCTAAAAATTAATGCCACTAGATAGTGCTCTCGAGTAGAACTGACCAACGAACAGCAACGACGTGCAACTGTCTTGTTAGCATGGTAATATTTGACTCATTTTACTTCTCTGCAAGAGGCGAGTTTCCCGCCGTTTCCGGTGTAATTTCCCCAGGTACCCTGATACGGTCCAATTTGCATAGAGCAAATTGACCTGTGCTATGGGAGGCCATATCATTCAAAAGTGGTACGAGCTCACGATTGGTGATCGAGAACACGATCGCTATGGTTGAGATTATCGATTGGTGATCGAGAATGACGATCGCTATGGTCGAGATTCACGATTGGTGATTGAGAATGACGATCGCTATGGTCCAAAACACGATTGATGATTGAGAACACGATCGCTATAGTCGAAAAAAAAAATTGATGATCGAAAATGTCGATCCCTATGGTCGAGAATATCGACTGTCGATTGGTGACCGAGAATGTCGATTGGTAATTGAGAATTGGAAAGGACTGGAAACGAGTGAGGGATAATACACTCACACTTACATCAGGGAGTAAACGGATTTTCGCGCCTTCGAGGGAAAACATGGCGTCGAACACGTCTTCCGATGCCAGCGCTGGAAAGCGAATACTCGAAGAACTGCAGCAGAAGGCATCTCAACTTTCCACACTCCTTGGCAGCAAAACGGCAACGCAATCAGAAGTTCCTCCTCCAAATCAAAGTGGTTCTGCCAGCCGCACTTACTTGCCAAGTTTCAGAAGGCAGTTTTGCAATTCAAGTTCAAGTTCCAACACTTACCGTGCAAGAGGAAAAGGAAAAGTGAAGTCCGTTGTGAAAGGACCATTCATGAGGGATGTTATATTACTAACTGGCCCCGATGTAAATAAGGTTCCCAGGCAAGGGAAGCGAGTGTGGCTGATGGAAAATGGCTTCATGATTTCAGGTTTCGAATTGCAAAAGGAGTGGTCCGAGTGTGTGGTTGAGGCTTGTCTACGAGAGGCATTTGAAGAAAAGATTACAATCGATGTAGACTTCGAGATTCTCATGCCTGTTCACAGCACTCTCGTCAAACCTACTCTGGCACCGGGGCAAAGCCTGAATGGAGTAATGGTACACAGAGTATTTAAAGAAAAGCCCATATACATCAGACCGTTCCAGGAAATCTGCGATGATAGCATTTGCAGCATCAAGAGATATCGTGAATCCTCTCCCAACCAGGAAGATGACTTCATACGTCATACTCCAAAGGTAATGCCTGTGTTAGGCTTTGGATTGGGGAGACTTATATTTTTCATAAAAGAGAACTTCAGATGCAAAATTTGACCTTGGGGAAAGGCATGTGATAGCCAACCATAACTCGATCCAAAGAAGAACCCACTCCTCGAAAGTAGAAATGCTTGAGAGGTTGTGTGGGGGTTTTAGGGGGTGGGGGTGAATACCCAGTGGGGGTAGTCCACACACAGTTGAGATTTCAAAATTACAGTGTATTGAATTCAATTCATGTTGTATGGTTATTAATACTCCTTTAATCACATAGCCCTCTCCCACCTTCAGATGTGTGTTTTTGCCCAAGGAGTGAATTTTATTTTCATTGTGTCTAGGATAATGAAAAAGCTGACATCACCTGTGAACAGCAAGACTATTCAGGTACAATCAGTTATTATTTGATTCTGTTCAAAATTTGTAGCAACTACACTGTCATGAGGTCCTAGTTTGCAAATTGTGAGAGCATGGTTTCTCAGTCCCAGGCCCTAACCCCTTCCCTGGACTGGATGCCGATTGTATTATGTACTTTCAAAGTTTTCATTTTATACAATAGGAAATCAATCAGCACAGGCAACCCAGTCAGGTCACACCATCCAGCAGCAACAAGCCCAGGCTGCACGGGCAACCCAGTCAAGTCACACCATCCAGCGGCAACAAGTCCAGGCTGCACGGGCAACCCAGTCAAGTCACACCATCCAGCTGCAACAGGCCCAGCCTGCACAGGCAACCAACTCGGTTCACACCATTCAGTTGCAACAGGTCCAACCTGCTTGGGCAACCCAGTCAGATCCCACCATCCAACTGCAAGAGGCCCAGATTGTCGAGCCAACTAATAATCAAGGTACAAAGTAATAGTTTCTAATGAAACTGCTGTCCTGCGTCGGCGGGCAAGTAAAACACTAGCTGATTATCAACTCGAAGTTGATAAAGGTAAATTAACCATTAGCCCTTCATCGAAGCAAAGGGCTAAATGCTCGATATGTCAGCTACTAGAAACTTGCTACGGCGGTTAATTTACCGTTATCAACTTCGAGTTTATAATCAACGAGTGTAATAATCAAGGTAGCCTTTGCCATGAAATTAAAACTGCAACTGTGCATTGTTCTGATAGTATGCACTATATTCATCAATTCTTAATATGGACTTTGGTGTCCTGTGCGTATAGGTAGTTGTTATTAAATCTGTCCGTTAAGATTATATTTCTTTAGGGTGGAATTAATCACTGTGATGAAAAAAATAACAAGTTATGGTAATTAATTTCGTTTTAGTGCAGATTTGCGTAGGAGTCAAAGCAATCAATTCAGTTTTGGACATATTTTACATTTTTGCCTCTCAACCCTGGCATCTGCCAGTGTTATTAAACCAGTTAAATTTAGTTAGACTATATTTCAATTATCTAGTTTTGTTGCTTTTTAAGGCCTTTTTAAAATTTTATGGTTAAATGTATTAAAAGTACTTTATTGTTTCTATTTGTAGATGATGCTGAAGACTTGATTCCCATGCTTTATGATGATGATGCACCTAAGAAGTGTGTCACTGTGCATCGAAGTACCATGAGGAAAGACCTTATTGAAATATTCAGTGATCCCAATATTTCAAATTGCCTTCTTGATGTCAATGTCATTGATGCAAATGGCCATCCAGAAGACGGGAGGGGCAAGGGAGTTCTGCTTGACATTCTTACTGAATTCTGGCAGGATTTTTTCACTTCACTCACAGTTGGTAGTGGAGAGAAAATTCCTTTTATCAGGCATGACCTGCAGAAGCCTGAGTGGGAAACTATTGCAAGAATCCTGGTTTATGGTTACAAGACCGTTAAGTACTTCCCTTTGAAACTTTCTCATCTATTCTTCGCATCATGCTTATTTGGAGAAGAGAGCATCACACCAGACTTTCTTCTAGCATCGTTTAGACAGTACATTGCAGCTGAAGACAGAGAGGTCTTGGACACATGTCTCAGTGATGCTTTTGATGCCAACAACAAAGATGCCATTGAATTCCTCTCGACATTCAAGTGCTTCAGGGTGCCCAACAAAGACAACATTCGAACAATAATCATGGAGTTGGCTCACCAAGAATTGGTTCAGAAACCAAGATATGTATTAAACAGCTGGGCCCCTATTGTAAACTCACTGCGGTGTGATTACACTTTCCAAACCCTTGAAGGTCTCAAGGAACTGTATGACAGCAAGCGTCCAACAGCCAAGAAAATAAATAACCTGTTCAGGGCAGAGCCGTCCAGTGAAGCCGAACGACAGAGTCTGGAACATCTAAAAAGGTTTGTCAAAACCTTAGAAGGAAAGGCACTGGCCAAGTTCCTCCATTTCTGCACAGGAAGTGATGCCATTACCTGTGACCACATTGAAGTGTCCTTCTCTTCTTTGGAAGGTTTTCAGCGACGCCCTGTGGTTCGAACATGTATACCAATGCTAGAGCTTCCTACTACGTATGAGTCATACCCAGCTCTGGCAGAAGAATTTACTAATGTCATGAAAGAAGACCAAGCATGGTTTTTTGACATGATTTAGGTGTTTTAATACTTCTGTAATATCAGCCTGAAAGCAGACTCAGTTCTTTGGATTTTCATGTGCAGAGCTGTCATTTGCGAACTGTCAAGAGAAGGGATGGCAAAACCTTTTCCCATCCTGTCCCATTTCCCCTGATGCCTCGTTTCACTAGATGGTTCCCATGTTGCAGCTCTGCAGTCAAGACTCACTGGGTAACCCAACCAAGTGATCATGCATATAAGCATTTCCCTCAAGAAGACTTGATATCTCAATAGAATCTCAATCAATGTGTCTGATAGACAGTGTGTAAACAGACTGGCCAATTTTGGAGAGGGTTATACTTAGTATGTTCAGTACACAAAAGTTGTTGTCTCAAGTTATGATAACAGGTTAATCATTGATAGAAACAAAGATTTTCAAATTGTTCAAGGCAAGATAATTGTGTTTCTCACTGTTTACAGTTTTGTTCCAGTTCTAAGAGAATAAAAAAGTTATCATTTTGTTAACACAAAACACTGTTATTAGTTACTGTTTTACAACATAAACCGTGTATGGGTGTCAAGGTGGGATTGCAAACTGCAGTTTACATTATTTTTTTAGGTAGATAAACTTTCAAGGAAGTCATCATACTGTTGATGAATTGTGTTTATTCGGAAACACCCAAAAGGGGCTTTTGCAGAAATGATATCTCAAATAATAACTAGCAGCTGATTAGTGCTACAATTCATTGCACATATTTAGCCTTCTATTGTCTGAGAAGGGTTTGTTGAATTTAAGAAACATGACAGAAGTGGGTTACAGCTTTACAAGAGAAAACTATTAGTGGGTTTTTAATAAATACACACGATACATTCACTGAAAGTTTGTCATTCCACTTGAGGTTTCTGTTTAAAGTTATAGTTCAAGGTGTTCAGTTTTGCTGTATGGAACTACAGAACAAATATGTAGCAGCATATTCAAGTTATGTGATTACTATAAATTTAGTATGATTTTTCCAGTAATTCTGATTACTATGATGATGAATAACAATATTGCTGCATAATTATTATTATTATTATTATTATTTTTATTATTATTATTATTATTATTATTATTATTATTATTATAGCAGTACAGCTGGAAATCTTATGCTCAAATGTAACAATACAACTGTATTTTCATGTGTTGAGTTAATAAAATAACATTAGTAACCCAATGTGGACCATAGAATTGTTGATTTACAATCCTTGGAATGTCGGTAGGCTGGAAAAGGTGGAATTCAGAATCCTATTGTTAAATATTTCTTTATTTACCTTCATTTTTGTTTCTGTCATCTCATGCACATGGTTACATATGTGAGCCATTGAATACATCTATATATTTTTCAATGTTATTGTAAAGCACAAGGAAAAGTGAAAATAATCCAAATTCCCTAATTCCTGCTTTCCAATTTACCTGTTCTTTGCCTTTTCTCAAAGAATATAAAACATTAAATAACAGTGATAGAAAGCGATCTAGTGAATTCATGATTATTATAAATCCTGAAACCTGGCAGCCTCACTTCCAAAAGCTGGACAAAGTAATACAACTCAAAGCAAACTGCAGCTGTTACTAATACAATTGGTTTTGTTGTACATGTACATATGTATCCTGGATTTAAATGGTTATCTTTTCATGCCTGTTTCTTTGCCCTCAACAAAAACAGTAAGTTGTCTACATACTGAGTATGTACAGTAATGTTCATCTACCTTGTTCGGGGTCAAATTTGTTTTTGGTTTGAGTTTTGGGTTGACTCACAGTGCATCCAGTTAAGGAGAACACTAAGAGTACCCAAATCACTTAAAACCTTTCGTCACATCTCATAACAATGCCAGATCAGTGAAAGAAGTTGACTAAGACTTGTGATGATGAAGGAAAATTAAAGGTTGAACTAGGGTTGGTAAAAGTGCACTTCCCTCTAGTGTTTTACATCACAGCTTTTAACTGTTAATAAATTAAACAGTTTAACTAAGGCAAGTCTCTTACTGACTTGACAAAATCACGAACTCTGAGGAAAAGATCAATTCCAGAGTTTCCATCATCCTCTAAGGGATCTGGCACATGGGTCTTTAAGACTGTCATTTCTTGCACAGTCAGTTGGACGTGGTTCCCAGGAACAACAACATTACAATCATCATCCATCTCTGACACACTTGACTCAAAGTCAATGCCATAAGATTCTGGATCGCAAAGCACTGCATCATCCATACTGTGCATGATGCCGGCATGCCACAGTGCCATTGGGGATTGGTATCCTGCGGTACGTATCCCATGGAAGTTCCACTGCTCTACAAATTGCCCAAGTGATGCATTGATCCTTGGTAAATAGATGTTATGTAGAGCAAATAGATCAATCTCACAGAGTGAATCAAGCAAGCACGAGTTTTCCAAGAAATTAAAGATATCTTTGTAAAATGCAATGACCACCCTATTCGTCTCCTGCCACAGTCTCTCAATATGGACATTGTGAACACTTCTTCCTGCTATGAAACTGCCTCGATTATCACCACGATTCTCAACAATAAACCTTGCAACTTCAACATTTTCGACACCATGGTCTCCCCTCACACGTAGAGGTAACCCAAAATCATGGGTACCCTTGATAAAATATTGCAAAACTGTAGATGCTAAGTTGTTTGTTGCACAGTTTAGATAGACTATTGCCCTGCTATACCCATCTGTGCATCCATGTATGACGAACCTCCAATTCACAAGTTTATGGTTCCCGTCCATATGCCAAAGGTGATTAGGAGCTCTGACATTGTACTGCCTCCTTTGAATTGCAGCTCTCCTCCGCAGTGCTCTACCAACAGGATCAATCTTACTTAGAATATCTCTTATTCGGTGTCTTTGAACAAAAATACCACGAGCCCGCAGACCACCACTTACATAGGACTCGCCAGCATAAGGTGTCTGGCTCAACATTCCTGTCACAACAGTATAAAGTTCTTCATAAGTGATGTCCACAAAGCTTTCATGAAGTCCAAACTCTTGTCTACGTCGATATAAAGTGCTGTCACTAATCCCAAGTGAAAGTGCTATTCCTTTCCAATTCATCCCAGTTTCTCTCAGAGTTTCGATTTGTTCTTTGGTAATGTTAAACCTGGGCCTTCCTCCTGTGCTTGCTTGTGTACTAGGAACCCAAGCTGGTGACTTTCTTTTGCTCATTTCTCTCTGACTCTTTGTGGTACGGATTTCCTGCAACAAGCTTTGCGAAACCGAGAGCAGATCTTCCATAAGTCGCTTCAGTTCATCATTGGCATTATTTTGTATTGCAATTGCTATTGCATGAACAACTTGGAAATGATCCTCTAGCCTACTCTCTAAATAGTCTAAAGGAATAGAATTAAGTTCATCATTGAGCTCCTTATCCACCTCATCGAAGCACTGCTTCATGGAGTCAAAAAATTCCTCTAAGTCTCGACTATCTTGGTCATCGGCGCATTCGGCGGCCGCCATCTTGATCACAGGCGGTTACTACTTGATGTAGGTGTGAGTGTATTATCCCTCACTCGTTTCCAGTCCTTTCCAATTCTCAATTACCAATCGACATTCTCGATCACCAATCGACAGTCGATATTCTCGACCATAGGGATCGACATTTTCGATCATCAATTTTTTTTTCGACTATAGCGATCGTGTTCTCAATCATCAATCGTGTTTTGGACCATAGCGATCGTCATTCTCAATCACCAATCGTGAATCTCGACCATAGCGATCGTCATTCTCGATCACCAATGGATAATCTCAACCATAGCGATCGTGTCCTCGATCACCAATCGTGAGCTCGTACCACTTTTGAATGATATGGCCTCCCATACCTGTGCCTCCCTACGATTGAGAGCGACTTTGTCGTGTTGGAGGTGGTCGCTAAGCCAACGATTTTGAAATCCGTGGCCAAGATCACTCGTAACGGATCAAAATGAAGCAGAAATGGGCAGCCAGCGTTCGAAAAGGAGCGTTTTTCGGGCGGACAAGATAAACCTTGGGATCCGAGGCGAAGCAAATAGAAAGAAGAATTATCGATGGCTGCCGTGAGGGAATTTTGGCGAGCTCCGAGCATTTTAGTGGAATTTATGGAGCCAGCCTTTCGTTTCACTTTAATGGAAAGCAAACCTGGAAAAGTTTAAATCGTCAAAATGGCTTTAGAACGATTTTAGAACGCCTCAGCTGCCACAAAGACTTCAAAATAACACAAGAGCAGACTAAAGTAAGTTTCTTTTATTTAAATCCTTTACTACAAGTTGAATTTAGAGCGATTTTCGAACCGTTTCATACATTCTCTTAAATGGCTCAAAACATAACGCAATACTGTCACGTATGTAAATCACAAACAACGTCTGGGCCGCCTGTGATTACACCTTCGAACATAATTCTCCGGTTAAACATGAAACGTTAGTGATGTATTGGTGTATTTGTTAATTTAAATACAGGCAAATTATTTTGTCAGTTAACTTTCAGGCTACCGAGATGCAACTTGTTTTGCCTGGCATACACTTTTCTCAACAGCAACGGTGAATTGGTTCTTTTCTGATTTTAAAGCAATCCATTTTTAAGTTTTATACTTATGGAACTCGATAACTGAGGAATAAAACTCAACAGCTATTACACCTTCGAACATCTGCTTCCCTAATTCTCTGGTTAAACACGAAACGTTAGTGATGTATTGGTGTATTTGTTAATTTAAACACAGGCAAATTATTTCTTAACTTTCAGGCAACCGAGATATAACTTGTTGCCTGGCATACACTTTTCTCAACAGCAACGTTGAATTGGTTCTTTTCTGATTTTAAAGCAAACCATTTTTAAGTTTTATACTTATGGAACTCGATAACTGAGGAATAAAACTCAACAGCTATTACACCTCTGAACATCTGCTTCCCTAATTCTCCGGTTAAACATGAAACGTTAGTGATGTATTGGTGTATTTGTTAATTTAAACACAGGCAAATTATTTCTTAACTTTTAGGCTACCGAGATGCAACTTGTTTTGCCTGGCATACACTTTTCTTAACAGCAACGGTGAATTGGTTCTTTTCTTATTTAAGTTTTATACTTATGGAACTCGATAACTGAGGAACTGGGAAATTTATAATGCCCAATTGTAGCTGTGTAAAATTTTATTCCGGGCTAATTGATTTCCCAGCATGTCACAGGGAGGCACATACAATATTAATTACAGACTTATCAATTTCCTAGCTGCTATCATGATATCCTGATATCATGAAATTAAACTTAACAGCAATTATTTCCCTCAACGTTTGAGCGTGAGCCTGTATACCGGGAAGGCTTCCAGCACCGAATTCCCCAACGTCAACATTGTTTACTGCCTCCATAACTCGTTTGAAAACATGAATACAGAAATCCATGACTTTCAGACGAAGACTGCTCAATTAATCCCCTCACAGAGGCCAACCAAAGTTATTCCGTAAGCTTCGTCCACGTTTTTACCAGAATTTCGGACGGCGAGTTTATTCTGCAGGTCGCAGGTCGCCGGTCACAGATTGCAGGTCATTGTTTCACCAATACAGAAAGTATCCTAAACATTCTTAAAAGCTAACCTTAGGCCTAATTAGGCCTAAACAAAAGTTTTTAGGCCTAAGGTTAGCTTTTAAGAATGTTTAGGATACTTTCTGTATTGGTGAAACAATGACTGCAACCTGTGACCTGTGACCTGCGACCTGCGATCTGCAGATTACTTCCGCCGAATTTCGGAACGTGATCACCATTTTCCCGCAAAAAAATTACCGACTTGAAGGCGACAAATCTCTCTTCGAAAGAGCTGAAAACACTTTCCTTCGACAAATTGGCCAACATTTTACCCTGGATGCCAGAGGTCTTCTCGCTCACCAGCGGCGAGGAGCGTCGAAGTAGTGCTGGTCGGCGAGAGACGACGGCAACCTGTACCATTTTTCCCCCGTTGATAGAGTTAATCCATAAATCCTATAGAACGAAAAATGGTTCCGTGTCCCAGCACTAACCGCAACTATCGATACGTGCAAACGTACTGAAATAGATTTGTGTTCCCCACAAAATTCATCTCGCCCCTAAATATGGTCATTCAATAGAAAATTAACTACTTTTTTCTGCTTAACGTAAGTTCACAGTACAATCTGATCGATCCTGAATGCTTTAACACTTTTCTGAATACGAAACACCTTTTGTGTTATGTTTTTAGCCTTCGTTGATGGATATCTACACCGTCAGGAGACGTCCAGCCGAGAATTCCTGAGTCGGCTTAAGCTCCTCATGTTCTCCCAGGATAGGGATGGGGGGGGGGGGAGGGGGGGGGGGGCAAATCCTATATGAAAAGAACGAGAGTGCTCGTCGGAAATTTTGAAAAAAAACCCTACGAAGTACTAAGATCCTGTCTTGGGGGCGTGGAATGAAGTTTCTTTCACACGTAAGAGGTAGCAAATTATGGGTTTTAAATACACAAAATTAAAAATTAGTTAATTGTCAAATGTCTCCTGTTAAACCTTTTCGGCTCAGTACCCTAAACGGTACCGCTATATCTCCCGCTGTGGACCCGTTTTGAGGCTGAACACCGAAAGAGGTACCAAAACAACTTTTTTAACCCCTTAAAGGTACGGCGAGCACCCCCGTCCTTTTTGTATGGGAGTCCCACCCTCGGGTGATGTCTACAACCCAAAGTACTTTATCCATTTACTCACACCAACGCCAAATGAAATAATAAAATAAACGAGTAGGTGAAAAATGTTCTCTCCACTCATCCTCTCTAAAGATTGGGAATGCCACATGTTTCCATACACGGTTCTGGGCGCTGAATCATAGCAAATGATTGACAGGATAGCACAGTTTTGACTGCCACGCGCACTGCGTGCGCGGGTTCCGCATGCACGATTCTGGGCGCTGCATCATCATTTAACAATTCTTGCAAACATTTACTCATATAACTTAATTTCTTTTCAAATTAAAAATGCAGTAAAATGTCTTTTGGGAATTTGACTCTATTATTATAATGCAAAACTTGTGGGGCCATTTTCTATTGTTTTGTAAATCAACATGGCCGTCTCATCACGTGGATGCAAACCAAGAATAGATAATTTAATCTAATTCCATCTCCATCATGAGAGCCGACAGAAATCTAATTAACAGCGAGATCGGTAGTAGATAGTTTTTATTGCAAAATCGAGACAGGAACTATGAAAAACGCACTCTCGCTGAAAGATATTGAATAACTAACTATTGATTTTTCACGATGTTTAACTTGTTCCAGACATTAACGAGTGTTCGTCTGAAAACGAGTGTCACGTGAATGCCACATGTACGAATACCAAAGGATCTTACCACTGCACTTGCAAAGAAGGATATGGAGGAGACGGAAGAAACTGCTCAGGTAAAGTCAAAAAGATGTAACGAAGGTATTATCGCCACTGATGCTTACAGTTTTGTTTTGGACGCCTTGCGTACCCAGTAGTCACGCGATCTTTTGCCACCCGTCGACCTGGTGATCGTCCCCATGTTGTATCGCTTGGAACAAGAGGCTACGGGTAGTCTACACTTTGCTTGAAGGAATTTTAGCCGATTTCCTTTAAAATTCACAGTATTTCAGTGATTTTGCTACAATAACTTGGTCAATGTCCAGTTCAATTCCGAAGTCCAAAGTCCAAAGTCCATATTCCATTACTTAACCATATGGTTAGAATGGTTGTTCACATTTAAAACTGTTGTTAACGGCGTTGACTCCAATCAAAACCAGTAAACAGATGATTTTAGAGTTTCCACGATGTTATTTAAAAATACTCCACAACAATCAGCAGCCTCGGAACCTGGACAAATGTGAATTATAATGACAAGCCATTATGCGGATGATGCGTCTCTAGTATAAATTGACCCAAACGTTAAGATCCCATCTAAAAATTTGAGCCTTACGAAATGTTCTGTTAATTGGTTTCAGCCACGTGGCTCCGAGAGTAACTTAACGGATGCCAAAGAATCGAACGCCGTGCCATTTTAAAGTTTAATAGCCTGATATCTAGCCTGTAATTGTCTTTGAATCGTTCACTTTATCTTGTCCAAAACATACTCATTTGGGAAGACCTGGTCCAAAACAAAGGGATGTTAGTTGAAATCTACATCAACTTGCAGAAACATTTAGAGCTTCTTTCAGAAATACGATCGATATAGGATTTTTCAAAGTAATTGAGTTAATGAGTAATCTCAATTGTTGGGTGTCCTGTGTATAATTATTGATTCGCAAATAAAAGTTCCCGGATATTTTCATGTTAATTGACGATTTGCATCTGACGTCACGGCAGCCATGTTGGTGTACAGAACAATGCAATAAAATGTCTTTTTGGAATTTGACTCTATTATTATGGAAAACTTGTGGGGCCATTTTCTATTGTTTTCTACACGGACATGGCCGTCTCATCACGTGGATGCAAATCAAGAATAAATAATTTAATCTAATTCCATCTCCATCATGACCGCCGACAGAAATCTAATTAACTGCGAGATCGGTAGTAGATAGTTTTTATTGCAAGATCGCGACAGGAACTATGAAAGACGCACTCTCGCTAAAAGAGCTTGAATAACTAACTATTGATTTTTCCCGATGTTTAACTTGTTCCAGACGTTAACGAGTGTTCGTCTGAAAACCAGTGTCACGTGAATGCCACATGTACGAATACCATAGGATCTGACTATTGCACTTGCAAAGAAGGATTTACAGGAGACGGAAGAAACTGCTCAGGTAAAGTGAAAAAGATGTAACGAAGGTATTCTAGCGACTGAAGCTTACAGTTTTGTTTTGCACGCCTTGCGTGCCCGTTAGTCACGTGATGTTTTCGCAAAAACCGACCTTGTTGTCGTGCTTTGTCCTCGAGTATCCTTTGTTATGTTCATTTGGTTCCAGACATTGACGAGTGTTCATCTGAAAACAACTGTCACGTGAATGCCAACTGTACAAATACCTTA
>OX421453.1:33625602-33640602 GCA_949126865.1 Montipora capitata
TTCGTCGCTTCTAAACATCGAAGTTATTTACTGCCAGAAGAGCAACAACATATCAGATATATTTTCGGTGCAAATTTGTAACTTTTTTTCAAAGTTCATCTTCTCTCATAAATATTGTAAAGATCCCATATGATAAAGTGCTTATTAACTGAGTTAATGTCTGGGGCCAGACAGGATATTAAAAATATGTGGCCCGAGGTCATGGTGCACGGAACTTTGCGCTCAGTCCGTACGCGATGACCTCGGGCCAAATTTTCCGTCCGGCCCTTCCACTCAAGAAGTACATGATTTTTAAAACGCGACTTAGAACTTGATTTATAATTCCCGTCCAGAGTATTGCAATGGAGCTATCAAGCCAAGGCAACTGGTAACTGGACGTTTTGTGAGCTCTTAATACCGTGAAGAATGTGCAACCTCGTTCCCAGGGGCAAGGGTGTTGCGAAAAAGCCCTGGGAACGAGGTTGGACGCAGTTAAAACGAAGAGACTTCATATAATATATAGATTTAGCCAGGCCTAAAAACGGAGATCCCTGTCAATAAAAAAGCTGACCTCGATATGGTCACGTGATACTGGTCAGTGGACACCTTGTTTTGATAGGTGTCAGTTGACTATAACATGGATGTCCAATATCAAAGATGTACGCTGTAAACCAGGGCACAGTACCTGCCGTAAACTGTAAACATGGCCGCCTCGAGAAGCTCTAAACTTGAGCCGGCGATATGGTCACGTGATACTGGGCATACATGGAGGGTTCGACGTACGTACGGTCATACGGTGACCAAAACCAAATTTTCTCGCACAGATGGGTTACCACATTTTCTTACAATTGTGCTCCGCTATGAAAGTTACTTCGACAGGAATGAAAGGAACGCTCAAAAAATCCAACCTTGAACTGGTTTTGAATCCATCACCTCTGCGATACCAGTGCAGCGCTCCACAAATTGATCTATCAAGCCAATTGGGGGCTTGTCATTATGTGCGCTCGTAATAAATTCACGGAGGGGGTGGATATGAAGAGACTATTGTAATTGTACTGCACCGGTATTTCTGAGATAATAAGTGAAAATCCCAATCAAACCAAGTAATATGTAAGGGCATCTAAACGTCATCACGTGTCCCTTAATCGTGGTCTTCTTATCTACAATAACCCCCCATCTCGGGGGGGTACTCCCTTATATGGGCTATATAGGTATGTGCGGCCCCAAATGGTATGGTTTTTATCCGTCTTGGTCTGAATTGAACATTTTGGTCTGAAATAGGGTATGGTTTGTTCACTTAAGTCTTGAATTGGGTATGCTTTTTAGAAGTAGCTTCTTCTTTAAATTAATTCATCATTAGGCGATAACAGGAACCCATGACCCGGAGCCTACAACTCCATTGTGTTCGTGTCACGGCGTTTTCACAGACCGACTTATTTTTAGATTGAATTTCTCGCAAATGCGCCTCCCACCGGAGCTCGATGACCAATTACAAGAAACTAACCTGACGTCATAGGGTCACCGAAGCGGAACTGCCTTAGTTTTTTTTCGGAAAAGGTACTCTAAAAAATAGATCGGTCTGTAAAAATGCCGTGACATATATGAGCCCAGTATATGGGTGTTATAGGCTCCGGGTCATGGGTTCCTGGTGATAAAACCTTCAACAAAGCTCTTCTCAAATTATTAAGCCAACCGTGTTACAACTGAAATAGATCTGAAAATAAGGTCTAAAATAGGTATACAATTTTTGGTCAGGTATGAAATGGGGTAGGGAGAATCTCAGATTTTGGTCTGAAATCGGGTAATGGTTTCAGAAGGTTGGCTGCACACCCCAACCCAATTTTTCTGGGAGAACCATTACGAAAATGTTTTACTAATCCCTTTGACTTTTCAAATGCGCAAAATGGTGCTTATACAAAAACTCTTTGATACATTGGCAGTTTTTTTCGACGCAACGGGACACTTGGTGACATGATGTATCATGTTTAGCTTCCGTTTTATTTCAGGGCCTCAAGTCCTTTCACTCCTGTGATCTAAAAATTCATTCTCCTAACTAGTGCCATAAATTTTTTTTGCTGGCTAGTTATGAGAATTTGGTGTTATCAGAAAACAAAGCCCCTCAACTGATAATAATCTTCATTCTCAATACTTGTTCACTGGAAAGTGTTTGAAATTTTGAGGGGAATTTACGTAATTATCACTGTAAGGAGTCAAAGTGTTGCTAGGTGACTAAAAAGTGAATAACTTATCCTCTTATTATTTTCTGTTTAAATACGCCATTTCTTTTTGATCTATTTTTAAGTACAATGAATGATTTTTTCCTTCTTTCAGAATCGCCACAAAACGGTTATCAATTCGGTGCCACAGAGAAAGCGTTCATTTTCTCGCTACGAAACGCCGAAGGACTGCCGCCGTTCAAAAGCAATGTCAAAGATCGCTCCAAAGCGATACGTAATCGTAGATTTGTGGGTCCTACCTTTGGATATGAGGATATCCTAATTGATAGGCGTTCGAATGATTGGGCCAGTTCATCCACAAATTTTGGAGACAACTACATTGTCCCAACAGGGGTTCACAACAGGTCAACTCTTCTGGCGGGAGCTTCAACATTTGGGGTAGATGAGGTGGAGGTGTTTTTTCTTCTGTGAATTAAAGCACATGCACAGAAGTACGTAATTATTTGCTATTAGGGAGCTTAAGCAACGACAATGGCGACGGCAAGAAGAACATCACAAATTTGCATTCTTAGTGAGCAAAAGCAATGGCTTTGCACGCTCTGCACGTGCATCTTTTCATTTTTGTGCATTTATTTGCCGTCTTCAGCAAAACAACAACGTGAAATGACCAAATTTGAGGTTTTATGAAGAGCGTCAGCACTTGAGGATAAATTTTCATTTTCTCTCCTAAATTTAGTGCCGTTCCGGCCAGTGCAATTTTGGAAGAACTACCACTTCCTTGTCAGATTAAGAAGCATGAAATAGTCACGAACTGATTAAAATGACGCGAATTTGTATTTTGAGATGACGTTCTCGTTGCTAGTCGCCGTTTTCGTTGCTCAAGCTCGCTATGTAATATATCAAACACGAGAAGGAATGTTTCATCGGATATCCAAACACCGAGAAGCGAGATATTGCTTCTCAAAGGAATCAGTATATTAAGAGATATTTGGGATCAAAGTTGACGAAAGTTTATGCTAATTAAGACCACATATCCAAACTTCCTTCACGGTAGTGATTTCTTTCGTTTTTAGCTTATGAATTATTAATGAGTTTGAGAATGTCATGTGATCATCTGAAGCTGTTTTTATGTTAAATCAGACAGCACTCTTTCTGTAACCGCCAGCTTGTGGCGAACTGTGGGCTCTTATAAGCAGTCATGTCCACTGATCTCTAGAAGAAACTGGATCGATCGAACAGCCCATTGTCTTCACTCTTGCGGTGCATCTTGGCCACTTTTGTGCTAAAGCTTCGTATAGACCGTGAAGTTATGTGAATTAAGAGAGAGTTACAGGAAACTCAACACTGGACAACTTCTGGGGAAAACTGTAATTGCCCTGAGCGGGATTTGAACCCACGTCCCCCTGATCACTAGCCGGGTGTAATGACCACTACACTATCAGGATAACCATGCTGGCAACATGGCTGATTAATCACTTAATGTGTGGAATTTACGAGGGACTCCCTAAGGGCCAGTGATTAGGGGGACGCGGGTTAAATCCCGCTCAGGGCAGTTACAGTTTCCCCCAGAAGTTGTCCAGTGTTGAGTTTCCTGTAACTTTCTCTCAATTTCTCCTCAACTTGGACTGTGAATCCATTTGCGATCCTCCTGGGGGTGATACGTTGTTGGCTCAAGGGATCTACTTAACTATGTTTTTTTTTTAACATTGTCACATTGCTTTCCTCTCACTTTTGATATTCTGCTTCGCATGAAACAATAGATGCTCGTTCCAGTCTTTTTCGAGATCAGCAGTGGTCTCGACTCACTTCAACTGCACTTCTTTCTGAAGTGGTTAGAAGTAGTTTTAATTCAGTGCTGACTGAAGGAATCACTGTTTTGGAGCGAAAATAGATGTGTCCTGGGAACTGGGAACGAGAAAATTGAAGAAACTAAACAATCATGTTGCTGGTCACCAGCCCTCGCTTTGCAGACTCCTCCCGCATATGATGTTCAATAGGATATTTGCTTGATGACGCTATTTGACTAAAAGTACCAGAATTCTTAAGGTTTTGCTTGTCTCATACTAATTAGAGCTTTAATTTGTTATTTTCGCCCCACTGGGAAATACAAAATTTAAATCAGAAAAGAAAAACAAACTGAATTCTGGTAGTTGTAATCAAATGACGCCATCGTGAAAGTTGCATGCTTATTACAATTAAAGTGCTTTTGTAGTTGTGACACATTTCCTATTTGACACGACTAGGCAACACGAATTGTTCTTAAATGTTTCATTTTACGGGAAATAGCCTGTTTTGTATCGTACTTGCCCTTGTAGTAAAATCTGCAGTTATTCATTAATTTATTTCTTTACTTTTTTTAAAACTGGAAACTCATTAAAGTTAAAGTTAGGCAGCAATCCCTCTTTTCTCCACATTACCAGGAGCCTAGCTACAACTCCAATACTAGGTCTATGTTACGTCTATGTAACGGCATTTCCACAGAAAAGATCAAGCCACTTTTAGACGAGTTCTTAAATAGTCTGGCTTGCCCGAGTTACAATGCTCAATCCCATGGGTACTAATTTTTCATGCAAGACTTGGGATTGGCTGCAAAGGTCTGGTTTCACGGGAAAATCATTCTAAAAATAACTCGGTCTGTAAAAACGCCCTTCCACAAATTCAATGAAGTCGTAAGCTTCTATAGTCATGGGCTTTTGACATTATCCAATGGAGGAAAAAGAGGACTTAAACCTTTATTTAAAGCTTTTTTGTTGTATAAATGAGTGATGTTAGCAGTAGTGTATATTTAGTGAAATTTGTTGGCTGGCAGAAGCATAGTCAGTATCTGCGTAGTTCGTATATACAGTGGAACCCCGCCTTAAGGCCATCTCAGTAATACGGTCACCTCGTTATTGCGGCCACTTCTTTTTTGGCCCGGCAAAACGGCCTTACATTCTCTTAAAAAAAACCCTCGTTAATGCGGTCACACGCTCATACATACGGCCAACGTCCACAATTCTAAATCCCAAACACTCAGTAGAATCCTCTATAATTTCACCCCGTTAATACGGCCACCTTTGCTAATTTAAGAAAACCAAAATGCCTGTGACACGGTAATCGAACAGCCGATTTAATGTACGAAGTACTGTCAGCAACACTCCTCCCTGTTTTAAGGCCACGGCAAGTTTTTTAGGCCGGTTGATGACCGTATTAACGGGGTTCCACAGTAAAAATAGATTCGTATTATAGAACCCTATTATATAAACATCCTAGTATACCAGCTTTTCAGTGATTGCGCAACTGGTATAAGCTGTACTAGTCATAGTGTTAGTAGATTTATAAGTAAAGTTTGTAATGTACGTAATTTGTTTGTAAAAAATGAAAGTTAAAAAAAAAGTGGAACAAAAGGCTGCTATCGATAATAAATAACTGGCGTTTCAAAAAAAAAATTCCTTTACACTCTTTCCATTTTTGTCAGTCTTTCCAAGACGATAAAAAAAGTAGAAAATGTAGAAGGCCCATCAAGCCTGCGCTTATCTCCGGTTACTGTAGCATGAAGCGACTAGGAGTATTTCAGCTCTCCCCTGGGTGGGATGCTAGTCCATCGCAGGGTTACCCCCGGCATTAGATTCACCGGTACCCATTTATACACCTGGGTGGAGAGATCCCTGGCCAGGACCCGAACCCGGACTACTCGATCTGGAGTCGAGCGCACTAACCATGAGGCTACCGCGCATCCCACTTCTAAGACGATAAATCTGACATAAAGTTCAACCGCGGAAACAAATGACAAGAAATTCAAATTCGGCAATAGACCTCTTTAGCTTGTACGTTTGTTTTCCCATTTCAAACCACGTGATGTTACTCTAGGGAACAGTTTCTTTCAAAGGTCATCTTATGCACGTGCATATGTATGCAAACTTATGAAAAAAACAAAAGGAAAAATTCCCTTGGGAACATCACGTGGTCTTCAATCAGAAAACAAAACGTACCAGCTAAAGGCCCGTTTAAACGGTTTCAACATTTTCTTCAACATGCATTCAACACTTTGTTGAACCAAATGTTGGGTGCGTTTGAACAGGTCGTCCAAGATTGTAATGTACGTAATTTGTTTGTAAAAAATAATAGTTAAAGAAAAAGTGGAACAAAAGGCTGCTATCGATAATAAATAATTGGCGTTTCAAAAAAAAATTCCTTTACACTCTTTCCATTTTTGTCAGTCTTTCTAAGACGATAAAAAAAGGTAACGTCTGCTACGAGGCTAGAAGGCCCATCAAGCCTGCGCTTATCTCCGGTTACTGTAGCATGAAGCGACTAGGAGTATTTCAACTCTCCCCTGGATGGGATGCTAGTCCATCGCAGGGTTACCCCCGGCATTATATTCGCCGGTACCCATTTATACACCTGGGTGGAGAGAGGCACCGTGAGAGTAAAGTGTCTTGCCCAAGAACACAACACAATGTCCCCGTCCTGGACCCGGAGTCGAGCGCACTAACCATGAGGCCACCGCGCATCCCACTTCTAAGACGAAAAATCTGACGTAAAGTTCACCCGCGGAAACAAATGACAATATGAAATTCAAATTCGGCAAGCTAAAGGCCCGTTTAAACGGTTTCAACATTTGCTTCAACATGCATTCAACACTTTGTTGAACCAAATGTTGGGTGCGTTTGAACAGGTCGTGCAACATTGTTGAAAGGGTAAAAAATGTTGAAAGCTTGTTGAAGCGTGTTGAATCAAGTTTAAATCGGTTTCAACTTTCACTCAACATCGATTCAACTTCTCCTTCGTTCTCGAAAATGTTGAATTGTGTTGAAACCGTTTTGAACACTCTGTTCAACAATAGCAGAACACACGCATGCTCACATCAGGCTGCAAAAGTCAATATGGCGTAGTTTATCTGGACGAGAGAGATTGGTTTCTAGTTCTTAGTTCCTCGCAATCAAATTTCGCGAAAGTGTTGGTTCTTTTGTTGGTGCAATGTTGTAACCGTTTGAACGGCCTCCGCACAACTTTGTTTTTGCGTCCGACATTTGCCCAACATCCGTTCAACTTTAATTGAACGAATGTTGGTCAAATGTTGAAACCGTTTAAACGGGCCTTAAAGAGGTCAATTCTGGCTGTCATGGAATATTCCGCACTGATCATCAGCTGACAGCCGCAGCCTATAGCGACGATATCTAGGTCACAAATTTTCTCGTATAGTAATTGGCTCTGTGGTGATATGATATGCAAAATATATTAAAATACGCTTTGGTTGGCAAATCGGTGCGTATAAAAACTCCATTATCGTCTGCAGAGCAGTTTGATCTCTATTTTCAGTGAGGATAGTGTTTATTTCCAGACCACACAACCGGAGCAGTGAATACAGGCTCCAGGCTTGTCTTGCTTAGTTAGGGCCGAGAAAGCAACAGAAGAAGAGAAGGAAACCGATGCTTCAACGAAACACAAGTGAACGCAGAGCAAAGTTTCTAGGATTATTTCAAAATCTAAAGAACTGTATGCCGCAAGAACTCTTTTTGTAGCAATAACTAATCCGACGACAGCATTTGCATTCTCGGTTAAAGTGCCCCGTTTCTTTCGGCCTTATTCTGCTACAAAATATGCCGTTGGGTTAAGATTACTATGTATAATTGACAAAGAACATTGATAACAAACCCCTTAAAAAAAAAACATAAAAATAAAAAAAAACTCTTTTTCGACATCGGGTTTTGGTAGGATTCGTTGAATGCCGCGATTTTCTTTGATTGCGCTGAAATTTGGCGTGTTTACTGGGGAGATATAGCCCCAGTTTCCCTGAAAATCTCGGCTTTCTAGCTTTCATTACGCCTACATGACCGCCATTTTAATTCAGGCAATTTGAGCCGATGCGATGACCAAATTTTCAATCGATCGCGGAGCTCTCGCGAAGCGGTTGTTCTAAAGTTTTTCAGCCAAAAAATTACACTACAGGCTTCGGAATAGATAAAGAAAAGGATTTGTGATTCATTGGATGGGATTTCAAGCGTTAAAATCGCTGAAAAGGTAAGATTAATTTATTTAGCGATACAATTGCGTGTCTGGAGCACATGGTCTTTTAATCTCACAGAATTGTGTTTTCCCTCAAAATATTCGCTTGTTTTCGCTTTCGCTCGCACATATTTACCTTTATTACATGTCCAGTGAATAGTTTTATCCTCTGGGATGAATTTCCCGTCGAAAAATCGGTGATTTGGGTTATTTTTGGCCAACAGATGTCAATTATTCGTAATGCGATCGCTTCCGTTGCCGCTAGCAACGAGTCGGAAATTTGACACTTCTATCGCATTATCACATTACGCATTGTCGCCAATCCGATTACTCCAAAAAATCGAAAAATATTCGTGCCTCGTCAGTTTTCGGTCAAATTTTGGTCCAAGAAAGCTGATAAAATGAAGAACATTTTTGTCGGTCATTAAAAAAATTCGTAATTGACCTTGAAATGGCCAAATTTGTGTGGAAAACTGATTTTAGAAAATTTTAATGTTATTTTTGTTAAATTTTTTTCTTTCAACTTTCGTTTTTATAAAATATTGTAGTTCTATGTTTTGAAGTTATATGTTTTTGGAAAGCTTATTTTCATAGCTTTAAAATGATGTATTTCTTTCCTTTTAACTAAAAATACTTTTTGAGGAAAAAAAAAAAAAAAAAATTGTGATGGCGGATTTCGCGCGGCCATATTTGGAAATTCCTGTGTAGCAAAAGAGTTTTAATTAATTAAAGTCCTAAGATTGGGCCGCAATTACTAAGCCCGCAATTGAAAAGAGGATGTCTTAATCATGACGTCAGAGGCTCAACATTGGAGTTCAATCTCTCTGTTTTTATTGCATTTTGTAAGAATTGTCTAGCGTCTCTTAAGTCGAAATGTCCGATTATTAATATTCCAGTGAAAGAGGTCAGTTTTGTTTCAGTGAGCGAAGACTTCTTGCCTTACGACGAAAATGTCGAGCCGATTACCACGGAGCCAGAAGCGGCTGAATATCAGGGGCAAGTGCATGGCCCAAGATGAAGAGGAAGACGAGATTCTGTGGAGTAGATTCTCTGGGGAAGAAGACGTCGAATACTGGTTTTTAATGATCTTTGTTATATTTGTGTCGCTTGTAGACAGGAAACGTTTTTGTGGGCCGTTAACTTTAGTGGAAAGATTTACACAATCGACGTTACAAATTTCACTTCCAGACATGTACATGCATTGAACTATCCACGAAAATTTGCTTGCCTTGTCATATCAATTGGATCATTTTCCCACTTTTACCTCGGGTGCAATTGTTCCAACTGCTCGCTAGAGTTTCTTGTAAAACCTGAAGAGTGCAGATGCTGTATGCAAGTTGACCGATGCGTTGAAAGAATGGAAGAGTTCAGCAGAGCAACACATTTGTACACTCTAGCCTTTTATACAACATCCTCGAGATCAACTGTTTTGAGATCACAGTTTTCGTCTCTTATGTATGCAACTTTTATAAACCAGTGAAAAGAAAAAAAAACAAAATTTCATGTGTTCATACTCACCTTTTTATGCGATGGTGCGGAGTATGGCTTCTCCGGTCCCTTGTTCCATACGGTCGGACTAGTATGACGACGGATTGTCCGCTTGGATCTACCAACGTGAAGGACCTTCTCTTTAAAATGTTCAGAACTGACCCCAAAAATACCTCGCGGTCGAAAAAATCAATGCCAATGATCCCCCTCGGCTCCACTTGCAGAGCTACGATGCAAAGAAATCCCAGCACTATGGTTTGAAGTATTGCTACAGCCTTGACTGTATAGCGACGACTTGACGGCATTTTTTAGTTCGACACGGCAACCAGAGTACAGTGAATGAAATAGTTTGTTGTATGTTAGGACCTTGAAATCAATATTAAAAGCAAGGGAACACACCATAACACTAACCTGGTGTGGCCAACACATCAAGCATGTGCACAACCATTTCACCTGGTCAATAGCCCTTTTCACGATTAGTTTTACGTTTTTGCATTACAATGTAATCTAACGTGGATGCGAGGCAATTGCGGGTTAAAACTACAAAATAGCCCGAAATTGCTTCACATACATGCTATATTATATTGTAATGCAAATGAGAAAAACTAACCGTAAAAAGGGCAATTGGCAGTCATGGACAGCTGTTTCGGCCTTGTTAAGCCTCGTCAGCTTGCCATAACCAACTTACCTGGCGGGAGTCTCTTTTTTTTTATTTCAATAGCCCAGCTCTTGCATTGCAAAGTGATGTATTCATTTTTTTCGCCAAGTATAAATAATGGTTCTAATCATTCAAGACTTTCTCTTTGTTCACGTTTGCCGTGGTATGATAGTCTCATGTCGAAGAGTTCATGTCGTTTATAGCATGCTCTGCAAGTGAATAGGCCATTTCCGAGTTCATGTCTGCTTCCTTTCCAAAGCGAGTCTAAGTGCGAAGTTTTTGAAATGGTAATTAGTTCTACTTTACATATGAATGAAAACTAATTTTCATAACAAAATCTTGGCACTTAGACTCGCTTTGAAGATGAGGCAGGCTTGAACTCGGAAATGACCTATTAACGATTACCTCAGAGAAAGCGAAGTCTTTATTCTTTGATTGCATCTGACGTCACAGCGGCCATGTTGGTGTAAAGAGCAATTAAGCGGAAAAGCCTTTTGGGAATTTGACTCTATTATTATGCAAAACTTGAGCTGCATGTTTTTATTGTTTTGGCACCAACATAGCGGTCTCATCACATGAGTGCGATCAAAGAATCAAGCGCTTAAAACAACGTGGAACGTCAAAAGAATTATCATACTTAATAAACCTTTCTAAATCCTTAATTAAAGGTATTGTTTGTTGAAAAATAGTCATAATTGCAGTATTCCTATCTACGATTTCTCTCCTTTCGACTCTATAGATGGTTTTCAATCACGTGATAAGATGGTCTTGTTGGTGCACAAAACGATAGTAACTTATGGCTCATGTTTTGCATTATAATAAAGTCAAATAGGCCATTTCCGATTTCATGCCTGCCTCGTCTTTAAAGCGAGTCTAAGTGCGAAGTTTTTTTTTATGATAATTAGGTTTCATATGTAAAGTAGAAATAAATACCATCACAAAAACTTGGGCACTTGAACTCGCTTTGAAGAGGAGGTAGACATCAACTCGAAAATGGCCTATTCCCAAAAGACTTTTTTCCCTATTGTTGTGTGCTTCAACATGGCAGCGATGACATCACGTGAAAAATATCACAGCAGTCATGTTCATACAAAGCAAAAAAGGAGAAAAAGTCCTTTGGCAATTTGTGCACCAACACGGCCGTCTTATCACGTGATTGAAAACCATCTATTTTATGTTGTTGTGAGAAGGGAAGGTAGGATTTTCAAAATGTAATTAGTATACAGCAAGAACAACAAGAGTCCTAAAATGGTCCCTTGAGGGGCACCACAATTTAAGGACGACACAACCCAAAGATAGGCCTCATCGCGTATAGCGCAGTAATATAATTTAGGGTTAGGGTTAGGGCTAAAGCTAGGGCTAGGGCTAGCGCTCTCTTTAGGTCTAGGAAGACAACAGCATTGACCATACCAATGACTATAGTTGATAGCAGGCGTATGATTGATAGCAACTAAACACGAGGAGAGTGGTTTGGAGTATTTTGGAAGTGGCTAAACACATGCTGCCCCGTTCTAGGACAGCTAAAGCCCATGGTATATTTTTAAGACATAAACGCGCGACAGATAGAGTACCGTCTGAATTTATGTTTGTTACCTCATATGATTCAAAATGCTGATTGCATTGATATTTCAGTCTTGTTCCTAAAACTTGATATGTTTTGGGGAGCATTCAATTCCACCAGAATTAAACTTCTCTTAAAAGTTGGGTTAATTTCATGTAATGGTCTTATGGTGTGCGCACGCACTTTAAACCGACAGAAACTTCCAAGTTCACGCACTTTACCTTCTGTCACCCTCTGGGGGTCAGGAAAGGCTTCATCAAAGGCCAGGCCCCGGGGTTACTCATAACTAACACTTCACTGAAAACCAAATTTGAAGAAAACAATGCACAATTTAAACAAAGAATACGTCAAATGCCCTCATCTGAAGTCAGTCAGGTTGAAACGTTTAGCAACGGCGCTGCGAAGCAAGTTTCAGCAGGCGTTGTACTTTTTAACATGGTCGGTTTCATGAAACTTTTTGAACTTCCGTTGCGAGACAGGTTTCACGAAGTGGTTTTACACGGTGAAAATCTTGTTTTTATCACCACTGCGATCGTTGCGACAGTTGCAGAAGTACGTACGTAGAAAGCGGTTCTACTTTTCGTGAAACTTTACTCGCAACGGAAGTTCAAAACGTTTCTCGAAAACGGACCATGATGCACGGTGCAAAGCCTGGTGAACTTGTTTCGCAGCGCCGTTGCAGCTAAAACTTCCAAAGTGTAAAAGCGGCTTTGAAAAAAAAAAGCGCGCAAAAAGATTTTGCCATTTAGTACAGAATATTGCCCATCGTGCAGTGCCTAATCTCAAATAGATTTTAAACGACAACTGGGATCTCATAAAAAAACAGCCCTTGCTGAGAAATATTTTTAAATCCTCCCCTTATTTCGTATAGAAAAGGGAGATCTTTGAAAGATGTACTCGTTAAAGCAAAACTCTGAGGGTCTTATAAATTCCTATCTTTATTAATAGGAGTGGCGTTTGGCCACGTCATGCGAAGTGACCCTTGATGACTGACGTTTTATGACACCGGAGGTGATTAAAGACGGAAGTCAGGTCTGTCGCTAACCGGCCGGTTTCATCCGAGACTATGAGTTAAAGGCCTCATCTGAAAACGTGAGATAAAATAGGCAGACTGTTTTGAAGACCAGGCACATGACGTGCTTTAAAGAAAATATTGTGCCTTAGGCAACAAAGAATTATCAAAGGGCGCAAGAGTGCCATGATAAGTTTATGCTTGGAAGATTGCTTCTTAGTAATATCAACTAAGTTGGCGTTGTCGGTAAAAAAGACAACACGCTGATTTGCCATAAGATCCCCCCACAAATGCACGGAAAGGGTAATGGGGAAGAGTTCGAGACAAGAGATATTAAGTGAATTCCACGATCCAGGCCATGCGCCATAAAACCAACGAGAACCAAAAACCGCGCCATAACCTTTTGAGCCCGCTGCATCGGTGAATAGTTGCAGCGTGACTGATGTTTCCCAGCGATCGGATGAGAAAAAGGCCCTACCATTAAAATTGTTTAAAGATCAAGCCACAGCTCGATGTCATGCCTAGCGTCTTTATTTAAACGGATATGATGATGTGCATTTTTGATGCCTTTGGTAAGGTCAATAAGGCGATGTAGGAAAGCGCGGTCTGGCACGACGACAGAACACGCAAAGTTTAAAAGACCGATAAGGGACTGAAGCTCCCGAAGGGTAACTGTTCGACGTTAAAGAAACAGAGTCAAGAGTAATACCCGCGAATTCAAGTGTGGTCCTCGGCTCCACTGTCTTTTCAAGAGCAATCGTCACTCCGAGATAATCACACAGGCGGAGAAAATTCGCCAAATCGGCTTCGCGTTTCTCTGCAGAAGGGGCCACGAATAAAAAATCATCTAGAATGTGTAAGCCGGCTGATGCCCTTAATTTCTGCAACGAGAGCCACGAAGATGAGCAACCCATCGGGAGACAGCGTTCAAAATAATAAATATCCGCCCATTTTATCCCAAGCAAGGAATAGTCTTGAGGATGTATAGGGATGATACGAAAGGCCGATTTTATGTCGGTTTTGGCCATGAAGCAGCCAACCCCCAATTCTGAACAATTTTCACTGCCTGAATTATGGTGGCGTAATGAACAGTAGAACAGTCGTCGGGAATGTTATCATTAACCGAAAAACCCGAGGGGTAGGATAATTGTTGAATTAAGCGAACCTCGTTTGGTGTCTTTTTGGGAACTATGCCAATGGGCGAGGAGCGAAAAGAGGAAAAGGAGCGTTGGTAAAAGGTCCAACAATCCTGCCAGAATCAATTTCCTTTTGCAATTTAGACATGACCAAATCCGGGTTTTATAGGGCGCTTTTCAGATTAGGAGACTCGAACGGGGCGCGGTTGCAATAAATTGTATGCGAAAACCATAACGAAAGCCATGGACCAAATATCTAGCCAAATTAGACACATAATCCTGGAGCAAAAATTCAAGCCGATCCACCTTTACGGGTGTGACCGGTGAGCTGAGCAGAATTGAGGACGCCGGGTCTTCCTGATTTAGGGGGTCCGTGGCGCGTGTGGTTCCCGGACGCGGAACAGTGACTAGCGGGGTGTTTTGCCCCGCATTTGCAGCAGATATGCTCGTAATTGCAGCCACTACAGGTTTTTCCGGCATGAAATGTCCAACAAGTACCCTTGGGAAAGGTGTGTGAACGAGAACGGGGTCGATTGTCATGGGTTGGGTTAGCGGGTATTTTCCCGCGGGAATTCACCATCGCCCTGAGCCATAGTTCCCAGTGAATTTGATCCCAAGGGTGTTGTTCAGGGGCGGACTGCCTCAAAAAACGAAATTGCTTGTCGTAGAAAAGCCAATCACCCGACTTAAAGGCAATATCGCGGACTACGCAGCATCCTGGGGCACCCTTTCTACATAAATTGCTACGAAAGTATTGAAGGCAGTTACCCACTGGGTAATGGTCTGCACCTTTTTAGAGGACTGCACGGGCCCTAGATGGAGACGGTTCTGTGAGGAAATAGTATTCCCCGGCGAGAGTGATAGTGCGAACTTTTCAGTCGGGGGCCCAACGCCTAACAGCGCCCAAAGTCTACATATTCGTTTTGCCAAATCTTGGCTTTGATCTTACCACTCACGCGTGATCCCAGGGAGATGGCGATGCTGGCAAATAATTGGCGGGG
>OX421453.1:33645602-33663102 GCA_949126865.1 Montipora capitata
GTAATGTGTATTGCTGCTATAGAATAGAGTGATAAAAACACTAGTGGTAACCCACTAAAGTAACTATGATACTTGACTACCATGGACAGCAAGTATAATTCCCCAAATAGTGGTGGTTCATGTAGTCGGCATTCTAATGTACAGTACACGATGTAGAGTTCAGATACGTAGACGATGACTTAGAACTAGAAAATGAGGTGCCAAAAATTGTTAAATTACAGAATGATTCTAGTCTGAGATGGGTAACCATCGATTTTGTTAGTGTTTCAAACATGCGATACAAGCCCAAAGTTGTCTGGCATTGAAACCTAGCATAACAGAAAATGACAGCCAGCTTGGCTGAATGGGTTGTACATGTAAGAATGTGACTGTCTATAATCTTTGGAAATTTTCACTGGAGAGGAAACACTTATTGCAAAAGAAGAACGTCACTTGTTCTCAATTCAAAATACAATAATAAAAAGAATAATTTACATTGTAATAGAATTGCCAAATTCCTTAAATATGATGAACATGTATTTCAGGAATGCAAACTGTGGAAGCTGAAAGTTGGCCAATTACTCATTATGATACACTTCAAGCAGAAATAAAAAATAAATAAAAAAACCTATTGCTTGGTTTACAAGACCTGATGGGTGGCTAAAGTATCGTGTGATATTGACAAGAGCAGATTAGTATAAAGGCTAAACAAGACCCTAGTTACAAGTGACCCGGTAAATAAACACAGTACTATATTATGACTACAGGGCCCCTGCTCATATAGTCAGAAGAATTAATAATAGGTGTAATGAACCATGAAGGAATCCCCATGCGTGGACACAGCCAATCATTTGTTAAGGGCAGCCAAGCCGCCAAAACCCGAAAGATGTGTGTAATCACAAGCAAGTAAATGCAATGAAAAAGTCAGCTTGACAGAAGTACATGTAAACCAATTGGATGCATTGGCGAAAACCTTGGTTATTCCACGTAGATTCAGGTGATAACATCTTGGTATAAATAAACGCTTGGATGTCATCAGAACCAAGAAGAAACAAGAACTGAAAGACACTGGCAAAAATGTTAGTATCCAAAGCCAAAATCTGGTTGTGAATACAATTTAGAACATTGTCACTGTAGACACAAGACCAGACAGGCAAATACCAACACATACATACATGTAACACACAAAAACATGAGAGCATCGAGGTAAGCACGGCAGACAGTACACACATTGTCGCTGCAACAAGTTGCAATACCCCTATGCTGCAAAATATATATGTTAAGTGGCAGACATATTGAAAACAACCTGCGGTTGGCACTGCAACAACACACAAGTGCTCAAGACTGCACATTATAAATAACTCCAGCAAGAGGAGAGAAAACCACCATGACTGGCAATGCAACAGCCGATGGTGTAAATCAATAATGACAATGATTTTAATGCAGAAACTCATTAGAAACTAAATGAAGATCAATGATATAAAATTGTACTGTCAAAGAATATCATCAAAGAAAATACTGTTGACAAATGCCGAGCAGAAATGAAGGGAAACATTAATATAACATAGGATAATATGAATTGTTACAGTATTCATGCAGAAACACATATGAACAAAACAAATATCAATGATATAAAAGTGATACATGTATGTCAAAAGGCATCATCAAAGAAAATGCTGTTGACAAATGAGGGAAAATCAAGGGAAATATATAACACAGGACAATAATACAATTACAGTAATAAAGCAAAAACACATACAGCTGTAGGAATGAAATAAATATCAGTTATATAAAATTGAACGGTCAAAGAGCATCACAAAAGAAACATTTACTGGTAAATAAACCATGCACATTGAAAGAAAATACGAGCAACAAATGAGCAAAACTGAAGGGAAATATCACACAGGATACATGTGTTGCCACCTGAATGCAATAATAGTGCTGAAGGTCTGAAGGACTTCTGGTGATAAAGACACGGAATCCAGAACAAATACAATGCACGGCAGACATGGTCTGGTGTTGAGAGGTGATAGCTGAGGCGGAGCACGCCGACGCTTGGGTGGCATCGCAAGCAAGAACAAACAAGAACTGAAAGACACTGGAAAAAATGTTAATATCCAAAGCCAAAATCGGGTTGTGAATACAATTTACAACATACATGTACAGCTGTAGACACAAGACCAGACAGGCAAATACTCAGGCAAATACCAACACATACATGTAGATGTAACACAGAAAAACAGGAGCACAGCTGGGTAAGCATGGCAGACAGGACACACATTGTCGCCCCAACAAGTTGCAATACCCCTACGCTGCTAAAGATATGATAAATGGCAGACATATTGAAAAACAACCTGCGGTTGGTGCTGGGACAACACACAAGTGTTCATGACTGCAAAAAAAAACTTGGACAATAAGAGGAGAAAGTCCTCCAAGACTGGCATTATAGGCAACAGTCAATGGTGTAATAAATAGTGATAACAAGTATTGGAATAATGTAAATACAAACACACAACACAGAAAAACAGGAACGCAGCAGGGTAAGCATTGCAGACAGTACACACATTGTCGCCGCAACAAGTTGCAATACCCTTAAGCTGCAAAAATATGATAAACGGCAGACATATTGAAAACAACTTGCCGTTGGCACTGCAACAACACACAAGTGCTCATGACTGCACGTAACAACTCCAATAACAGGAGAAAAATGCCACCAAGACTGGCACAATAGGCAACAGCCAATGGTGTAATAAATAGTGATAACAATTATTGGAATAATGTAAATACAAACACATAACACAGAAAAACAGGAACGCAGCAGGGTAAGCATGGCAGACAGTACACACATTGTCGCCGCAACAAGTTGCAATACCCCTTAGCTGCAAAAATGTGATACACGGCAGACATATTGAAAACAACTTGCCGTTGGCACTGCAACAACACACAAGTGCTCATGACTGCACGTACATGTAACAAATCCAATAGGAGGAGAAAAATGCTACCAAGACTGGCACAATAGGCAACAGCCAATGGTGTAATAAATAGTGATAACAATTATAGCAGTAATGCAAATACAATATCAATCAAACAAATTGTACCGTCGAAACATCATCAAAGAAACTGGAGAGCAAACCACCTAATTATAGGATTACTATAATTTAAAATAAAAGAAGTAAAAAGGCCATGCAAAATGACTGAAAGGAATATCACAAAATGAGCAAAATGAAGTGAAAAGTAGTCAAATAAAAGCATGCGAAGGCCACGACGAATGGCACCTCTATAACTACGGTATAAAGCATACTGCCCAGAAGGGTTCAAATGAACGGTATCGGAGCGCAAAAAGGGGGAAGTAGGAGAAGAAATTTGGGGATGCTGCCATGTAAAAGCCCAGGAGAATTCGCTTAGCACGACTAAGACATAACCATTTCACAAAGCAGCTTCCCCGTTGAATTTCGTATTGGGAAAGTCAGAACTTGGAACTGGAAGCCGACGAGGGATAACCTCGAAGACCCGGATAACTGACACTTGAAAATGATCGTGGATAAAAACAACCAAATCGGTGATCGTCGATCTATTACCTTCAGGACGAGCTGAGAAAATATCATTAGTGCCCATTTCTAAGATAACAAGGGAAGAAACATGACGGGAAATAACAAAAAGATCTTCTTCTTTCAGTTGTGAAACGGTGCGGCCGCCAAAACCGTGCAAATGAACGACGGCTGAATTGGCAAGATTATTAAAAACGAGCTGAGCTCTGTGGTCAAAACCAGACTGCAGGTCACGATGTAATTGCTGGACAAACAAATGACGAAGAATAAGAACAATGGGAAAATAGCCGCTCATGCTATATGCTACATGATTAAAAATACCTTGGAAAAGTTTGACAGCCGGATCAGTCGAGCTTGAAAGGCGAATGAATATTTACCACACTTTCTCGCAATGCAACAAATTCCCCATAGGGGATACTTGATAATTGCTCATCCCCAGGAATGACTACGTCACATTTTGCTGAGTGCATAATTATGCATGCATTATAAATTTTAATTATTGAGATGCATAAAATTTTTCTTGGCATGCCAATAACACCTATATAATTTTACTTACGCGAAGCCTTCAATAGAAAGACATTATTGTGTTCTTAATATGTAAGAAGTACTGGCTACAATTACAGTTAGAACATCAGGTACCAATTTGAAAGTTTCATGTTGTCTTATTAATAATTTTTCCACGAGCGCGAGTTGGATACGAGGTAACAGATAGCCAACGAAGCGCGTAGCGCCGAGTTGGCTATAATCACCTCATATTCAACAAGCGCAAGTGAAATAATTGTTTTCTTAATAATGGCCACAAATTATGGATTAATCTTCCCTACTTCATTTTGTAAAAACAACAAAACTGATGCCTACAGTTACTGATATTTGTAGAGCATACTTTGGTTGAGCTTGTTAAGCCTGTTTTCTGCACTGTTACAATTCCTCTTAGCCATTCAGAACGGAGTTTTTTTCCCTCTGAAACACTGCCAACTGGCAAAAGCGATTAGAGCCCATGCGTTTGTTATATACATTTTTTCATACCAATATTGTTCCGTATACCGGGCTCAATTTTTCAGAGATGGCTGATTATACAAGAAAATTGCAATACTCAGCGATGAATTATTAATAAGAAACTAATTCTCTAGTCTCGCATTTTCCATTCAGGCCCAGTAATACAGGCAACATTTTTCGTGCAACTTGTCGCGCAAAAATGTTGCGTTGCAAGTTGAGATGATTTGTTGGACGTATTACCACCTTCTTGCGCAGCAAATTTTCACGTTGCAAAAAGTAAAAGCAACGTCTACTTTTTGCAACATAAAAATTTGTTGCGCAAGACTGATGGTAACACGCGCAGCAAACCATGCAGCTAAACGACACCGTCATTTGACTACAACTGCAAGAATTGGGTTTGTTTTTCTTTTCTTATTTAAATTATAGTATCCCCAACGGGGTAAAAGATAACAATTATTCTTTTATAGCTCTAATCTGAGCATAAGACAAGCAAAACCTGTAGGATTCTGGTAGTCAAATGAGCAATTATGCAAATGTTCCAACTAATGGTGGAAAATCTGTAAACAACGATTTCCGTTAATAATAAGTGGTTTTGCTTTTTTAACACAGACAGAGGGGCCACAAAAATGGAAAACTGTCTAACTTGTTGTACCTCAGTTAGCTTTAGCAAAAGTGTTGAAGCGCCAAATAAATGTAGTACAGGGGAAAATCAATTGTCGACAGGTGTGACTATAATTAATTGTCAGTAGGGGAAAATCAATTGTCGACAGGTGTGACTATAATTAATTGTCAGTCTTCTACTGCCCTTATTTAAAATTAAGAATTTATGTGATGTTGGCAGTTAATTGTTGCTACTTTGCGGACATGGATTCTCTTCTTCGGTGCTACATTCTTTATCCGTTGCTTTATTTTGGAGCATCTTACGCTTCTTTTGAAGAAGGTAAGTGTTCTGTCGAATGACGCTTTTCAGTACATTATTATAGCATTTTAAATTGCGGTCACTTCTAAGGGAGATAACTCAAATGAAATATCACTGAGCTTACTGAATGGATACGAGAACGTTATCTATAAGGATATCAAATCCCTTTATTGTAATAATTTCTCGACTACCCAGAGCCGTTCTGCATGGAAATTGTGTACCAACTTTCCAAGAAAAAAATGAGTGTGATACGAGGTAACAGATAGCCAACGAAGCGCGTAGCGCCGAGTTGGCTATAATCACCTCATATTCAACAAGTGCAAGTGAAATAATTGTTTTCTTAATAATGGCCACAAATTATGGATTAATCTTCCCTACTTCATTTTGTAAAAACAACAAAACTGATGCCTACAGTTACTGATATTTGTAGAGCATACTTTGGTTGAGCTTGTTAAGCCTGTTTTCTGCACTGTTACAACTCCTCTTAGCCATTCAGAACGCAGTTTTTTTCCCTCTGAAACACTGCCAACTCGCAAAAGCGATTAGAGCCCATGCGTTTGTTATATACATTTTTTCATACCAATATTGTTCCGTATACCGGGCTCAATTTTTCAGAGATGGCTGATTATACAAGAAAATTGCAATACTCAGCGATGAATTATTAATAAGAAACTAATTCTCTAGTCTCGCATTTTCCATTCAGGCCCAGTAATACAGGCAACATTTTTCGTGCAACTTGTCGCGCAAAAATGTTGCATTGCAAGTTGAGATGATTTGTTGGACGTATTACCACCTTCTTGCGCAGCAAATTTTCACGTTGCAAAAAGTAAAAGCAACGTCTACTTTTTGCAACATAAAAATTTGTTGCGCAAGACTGATGGTAACACGCGCAGCAAACCATGCAGCTAAACGATACCGTCATTTGACTACAACTGCAAGAATTGGGTTTGTTTTTCTTTCCTTATTTAAATAATAGTATCCCCAACGGGGTAAAAGATAACAATTATTCTTTTATAGCTCTAATCTGAGCATAAGACAAGCAAAACCTGTAGGATTCTGGTAGTCAAATGAGCAATTATGCAAATGTTCCAACTAATGGTGAAAAATCTGTAAACAACGATTTCCGTTAATAATAAGTGGTTTTGCTTTTTTAACACAGACAGAGGGGCCACAAAAATGGAAAACTGTCTAACTTGTTGTACCTCAGTTAGCTTTAGCAAAAGTGTTGAAGCGCCAAATAAATGAAGTACAGGGGAAAATCAATTGTAGACAGGTGTGACTATAATTAATTGTCAGTCTTCTACTGCCCTTGTTTAAAATTAAGAATTTATGTGATGTTGGCAGTTAATTGTTGCTACTTTGCGGACATGGATTCTCTTCTTCGGTGCTACATTCTTTAACCGTTGCTTTATTTTGGAGCATCTTACGCTTCTTTTGAAGAAGGTAAGTGTTCTGTCGAATGACGCTTTTCAGTACATTATTATAGCATTTTAAATTGCGGTCACTTCTAAGGGAGATAACTCAAATGAAATCACAGGTAACCCAGGCTCACTGTGTGCGTCACGTAGGTATTAAAATATAGAGAACATATGAGGCGAAGTTTAGGTCTGAAAATTTGCTAGAAAATGGTAATAAAAATCGATAAAACTTACCATGTGGTGAGCTGTTGTTGTCTTTAATACGTACACGAAGTTTCGGGGAAAATGGTCCCCGTTCACCTTCCTTCATAATATAGTGACAAGGTAGGAGACGGAAGCCAGTGTCGGGACTCCGATCGACCCAAAACAAGCACGATTTTTTCCGCGAAAATCAAATCCAGTCGCTAAATAAACACTCCAGGTTCGTGGAATAGGAATTTCTCTAAACCATGAATCCACTGAAGCATCTCCAGGTAGCAACGCGGAGCCACGAGACTCCGTAAAACTTGTAAGTTAACCTGCTAAAATGGCGGCCAGAAAGCGTGGTACTCACGAGCTGCCCAATTCAAAATGGCACTGAACTCTGGACGCCTGGTGACGAGTATAATAAGTTCTGGAGGGAGGGGAGTCCCAAATTGCTAAAAACAAACCTCACTGAGCAATTTGGGACTCCCCTCCCTCGAGGGAGACTTATTATACTCGTCACCAGGCGTCCAGAGTTCAGTGCCATTTTGAATTGGGCAGCTCGTGAGTACCACGCTTTCTGGCCGCCATTTTAGCAGGTTAACTTACAAGTTTTACGGAGTCTCGTGGCTCCGCGTTGCTACCTGGAGATGCTTCAGTGGATTCATGGTTTAGAGAAATTCCTATTCCACGAACCTGGCGTGTTTATTTAGCGACTGGATTTGATTTTCGCGGAAAAAATCGTGCTTGTTTTGGGTCGATCGGAGTCCCGACACTGGCTTCCGTCTCCTACCTTGTCACTATATTATGAAGGAAGGTGAACGGGGACCATTTTCCCCGAAACTTCGTGTACGTATTAAAGACAACAACAGCTCACCACATGGTAAGTTTTATCGATTTTTATTACCATTTTCTAGCAAATTTTCAGACCTAAACTTCGCCTCATATGTTCTCTATATTTTAATACCTACGTGACGCACACAGTGAGCCTGGGTTACCTGTGATGAAATATCACTGAGCTTACTGAATGGATACGAGAACGTTATCTATAAAGATATCAAATCCCTTTATTGTAATAATTTCTCGACTACCCAGAGCTGTTCTGCATGGAAAGTGTGTACTAACTTTCCAAGAAAAAAATGAGTGTGATACGAGGTAACAGATAGCCAACGAAGCGCGTAGCGCCGAGTTGGCTATAATCACCCCATATTCAACAAGCGCAAGTGAAATAATTGTTTTCTTAATAATGGCCACAAATTATGGATTAATCTTCCCTACTTCATTTTGTAAAAACAACAAAACTGATGCCTACAGTTACTGATATTTGTAGAGCATACTTTGGTTGAGCTTGTTAAGCCTGTTTTCTGCACTGTTACAACTCCTCTTAGTCATTCAGAACGCAGTTTTTTTCCCTCTGAAACACTGCCAACTCGCAAAAGCGATTAGAGCCCATGCGTTTGTTATATACATTTTTTCATACCAATATTGTTCCGTATACCGGGCTCAATTTTTCAGAGATGGCTGATTATACAAGAAAATTGCAATACTCAGCGATGAATTATTAATAAGAAACTAATTCTCTAGTCTCGCATTTTCCATTCAGGCCCAGTAATACAGGCAACATTTTTCGTGCAACTTGTCGCGCAAAAATGTTGCATTGCAAGTTGAGATGATTTGTTGGACGTATTACCACCTTCTTGCGCAGCAAATTTTCACGTTGCAAAAAGTAAAAGCAACGTCTACTTTTTGCAACATAAAAATTTGTTGCGCAAGACTGATGGTAACACGCGCAGCAAACCATGCAGCTAAACGATACCGTCATTTGACTACAACTGCAAGAATTGGGTTTGTTTTTCTTTTCTTATTTAAATAATAGTATCCCCAACGGGGTAAAAGATAACAATTATTCTTTTATAGCTCTAATCTGAGCATAAGACAAGCAAAACCTGTAGGATTCTGGTAGTCAAATGAGCAATTATGCAAATGTTCCAACTAATGGTGAAAAATCTGTAAACAACGATTTCCGTTAATAATAAGTGGTTTTGCTTTTTTAACACAGACAGAGGGGCCACAAAAATGGAAAACTGTCTAACTTGTTGTACCTCAGTTAGCTTTAGCAAAAGTGTTGAAGCGCCAAATAAATGAAGTACAGGGGAAAATCAATTGTAGACAGGTGTGACTATAATTAATTGTCAGTCTTCTACTGCCCTTGTTTAAAATTAAGAATTTATGTGATGTTGGCAGTTAATTGTTGCTACTTTGCGGAAATGGATTCTCTTCTTCGGTGCTACATTCTTTAACCGTTGCTTTATTTTGGAGCATCTTACGCTTCTTTTGAAGAAGGTAAGTGTTCTGTCGAATGACGCTTTTCAGTACATTATTATATTATTTTAAATTGCTGTCACTTCTAAGGGAGATAACTCAAATGAAATATCACTGAGCTTACTGAATGGATACGAGAACGTTATCTATAAAGATATCAAATCCCTTTATTGTAATAATTTCTCGACTACCCAGAGCTGTTCTGCATGGAAAGTGTGTACTAACTTTCCAAGAAAAAAATGAGTGTGATACGAGGTAACAGATAGCCAACGAAGCGCGTAGCGCCGAGTTGGCTATAATCACCCCATATTCAACAAGCGCAAGTGAAATAATTGTTTTCTTAATAATGGCCACAAATTATGGATTAATCTTCCCTACTTCATTTTGTAAAAACAACAAAACTGATGCCTACAGTTACTGATATTTGTAGAGCATACTTTGGTTGAGCTTGTTAAGCCTGTTTTCTGCACTGTTACAACTCCTCTTAGCCATTCAGAACGCAGTTTTTTTCCCTCTGAAACACTGCCAACTCGCAAAAGCGATTAGAGCCCATGCGTTTGTTATATACATTTTTTCATACCAATATTGTTCCGTATACCGGGCTCAATTTTTCAGAGATGGCTGATTATACAAGAAAATTGCAATACTCAGCGATGAATTATTAATAAGAAACTAATTCTCTAGTCTCGCATTTTCCATTCAGGCCCAGTAATACAGGCAACATTTTTCGTGCAACTTGTCGCGCAAAAATGTTGCATTGCAAGTTGAGATGATTTGTTGGACGTATTACCACCTTCTTGCGCAGCAAATTTTCACGTTGCAAAAAGTAAAAGCAACGTCTACTTTTTGCAACATAAAAATTTGTTGCGCAAGACTGATGGTAACACGCGCAGCAAACCATGCAGCTAAACGATACCGTCATTTGACTACAACTGCAAGAATTGGGTTTGTTTTTCTTTTCTTATTTAAATAATAGTATCCCCAACGGGGTAAAAGATAACAATTATTCTTTTATAGCTCTAATCTGAGCATAAGACAAGCAAAACCTGTAGGATTCTGGTAGTCAAATGGAGCAATTATGCAAATGTTCCAACTAATGGTGGAAAATCTGTAAACAACGATTTCCGTTAATAATAAGTGGTTTTGCTTTTTTAACACAGACAGAGGGGCCACAAAAATAGAAAACTGTCTAACTTGTTGTACCTCAGTTAGTGATTCGTCATCGTCGAGTGGAAGCGAGAAGTTTACAGAAATGTACCAAAACGTAAAACGCACGTACGAGGTGTGCAAAGCCTAATTAAAGATATTCAGTATTTTACGGCGATCTCGTAGCCGTCGTCTTCGGCCTTTCTTACGGAGTTTAAGAAACGAAGACGGCTACGGTAACGACAACGCCATAAAGCAGTGATATTATTGGTTAAAAGAGGAAAAAATGATCGTGCTGCACGTGTGGCATGCATTTTTGTACATTTCTCTGCCGTACTCGTCAAAACAACAACGCAAAATGACCAATTTCAAGGTTTTGATGACAACGTGGACAAACAAAAGTGAATCTTTCCTTCTCCCTCTTTGCTTCAAATCTGTACATAATATGGTTGTAGCATACTTCGCCCATATTGTACAACATAAACAAGATGGAAACATCGTGACACACTAATTGCTCAAACTTATATTTTGAAGTGATGTTTTCTTCGCCGTCGCCATCGTGGTTTCTCCCTCTTTAAGCGCCCCCTACTCTCAGTCTACAAGAAGGAACTTTAAGATCTACGATGCGGTCGTCATAGAGAACGCCACAAAACAAGAATATCATTGGTTTAAAAATATATATATGTCTAAAAAAAGTAAACACAGGTGATTGCCTCGGGTTCGAAGCTTTGCAAATTAGACATTTTTCGTAAATATGGGACGTGATCTATGTGAGTGTTCTGACGATTTCACGCGTCTGTGACGCAGACTATTCGCCCTTGTAACACGGCGGCCATATTGTCCCGGGAGACCAAGAGAGCTTTGTTTTACCACGCCAAGCCTCGCAGTGGAAACCATGGGGATGAGGCTTGGCGTGGTACAACAAAGCGTTTTTGGTCTCCTGGGACAATATGGCCGCCGTGTGACAAGGGCGAATAGGTCAGTAACCATAAATCAACAAATGCAGTAGCAAATTCATACGTTTTTTTGACTCGACAAAAATTGCTTTATCGCAATGTTTCCATAGCAATCCGTACTCTACAACCTATTTATGCATTCGGCATTGACCGATCAGAAACGCGTTATTCTGTTGAATGTACAATAAATGTGGTTCTTAAAAACAAATTTACTCGGGAAAGGGTTGACTGAAGGAATAATTGGAGGTAAGGGCTCCGCTTGATGATGAGAACCTGCTTTAAAAAGTTTTATGACAGCAATGATCTAAATTTTAACATGGATATCGGCGCAGCTGGTGGGAGTTCAAATATATGTCTTCCTTATATTTAGTGTCTTCATATGGACATCCGCTACGGGGTTTATTACGAACTCAAAAAGCTGTCAGTTGGTTTGATAGCTGAATCGATAAAGCAGCGTACCAGTTTAGCAGAGTTTAGCAGTTCGATTCACGTTCAAGGCTAAACTTTTCAGTAGCGTAGACTAAACGGGAGGCTGCTATTTTGATAGTAAGCGCTCGTGCTATAATCACCCTCCCGACATATGAAGCCAACCTCGACCAATCAGAACACGTGAATCTCTCTAATCACTTGTGCAATCATGGTAAAACGTGTGTTTGCCATTTTGCTTACATTAAAACAATCCCATAATGCCTACGTCGTATTACTTAAACGTTGCGACATCAAAGCAAAAGACTCGCATTAACGGTTTTTTTTCTGCAGGCTCTTGTCGTGAGCTCACCTTTCAGCCTTCTCTTTCCTTTGCTAACGGGCGTTTAAAGAATCATATAATAAAGAGTTATGAAGTACACAGTATGCATGAATGCGAATGGATTTGTTACCAAGAACATGACTGCGTCAGCGTCAACTTCGACACTACTGCGAACACAGATGGAAAACACAGATGTGAGCTGAACAATTCTACTCACGCAGAGCAAGTGGTAAAAGGTAAAAGTGGGAAAATGGTCTAATTGATATGACAAGGCAAGCAAAATTTCGTGGATAGTTCAATGCATGTAAATGTCTGGAAGTGAAATTTGTAATGTAGATTGTGTAAATGTGTAAGCAATCTTTCCACTATAGTTAACGGCCCAGAAAAACGTTTCCTGTCTACAAGCGACACAAATATAACAAAGATCATTAAAAACCAGTGTTCGACGTCTTCTTCCCCAGAGAATCTACTCCATAGAATCTCGTCTTCCTCTTCATCTTGGGGCCATGCACTTGCCCCCGATATTCAGCCGCTTCTGACTCCGTGATAATCGGCTCGACATTTTCGTCGTAAGGCAAGAAGTCTTCGCTCACTGAAACAAAACTATCCTCTGAGGCCTCGGAAGATTGTTCTTGACTTCTTTTACTGGAATATTAATAATCGGACATTTCGACTTAAGAGACGCTAGACAATTCTTACAAAATGCAATAAAAACAGAGAGATTGAACTCCAATGTTGAGCCTCTGACGTCATGATTAAGACATCCTCTTTTCAATTGCGGGCTTAGTAATTGCGGCCAAATTTTAGGACTCTTTGGAACCGAACATTTTTGCGTTAAGGGGTTTGTTATCAATGTTCTTTGTCAATTATATATAGTAATCTTAACCCAACGGCATATTTTGTAGCAGAATAAGGCCGAACGAAACGGGGCACTTTAAGCTGGTGTGCAAATGCTATCGTCGGATTAGTTATTGCTACAAAAAGAGTTCTTGCGGCATACAGTTCTTTAGATTTTCAAATAATCCAAGAACCTTTGCTCTGCGTTCACTTGTGTTTCGTTGAAGCATCGGTTTCCTTTAGACTACAAACAAGCCCACCATAAAATCCTATATATGTATGTTGCTTTCTCGGCCCTAACTAAGCAAGACAAGCCTGGAGCCTGTATTCACTGCTCCGGTTGTGTGGTCTGGAAATAAACACTATCCTCACTGAAAATAGAGATCAAACTGCTCTGCAGACGATAATGGAGTTTTTATACGCACCGATTTGCCAACCAAAGCGTATTTTAATATATTTTGCATATCATATCACCACAGAGCCAATTACTATACGAGAAAATTTGTGACCTAGATATCGTCGCTATAGGCTGCGGCTGTCAGCTGATGATCAGTGCGGAATATTCCACGACAGCCAGAATTGACCTCTTTAAGGCCCGTTTAAACGGTTTCAACATTTGACCAACATTCGTTCAATTAAAGTTGAACGGATGTTGGGCAAATGTCGGACGCAAAAACAAAGTTGTGCGGAGGCCGTTCAAACGGTTACAACATTGCACCAACAAAAGAACCAACACTTTCGCGAAATTTGATTGCGAGGAACTAAGAACTAGAAACCAATCTCTCTCGTCCAGATAAACTACGCCATATTGACTTTTGCAGCCTGATGTGAGCATGCGTGTGTTCTGCTATTGTTGAACAGAGTGTTCAAAACGGTTTCAACACAATTCAACATTTTTGAGAACGAAGGAGAAGTTGAATCGATGTTGAGTAAAAGTTGAAACCGATTTAAACTTGATTCAACACGCTTCAACAAGCTTTCAACATTTTTTACCCTTTCAACAATGTTGCACGACCTGTTCAAACGCACCCAACATTTGGTTCAACAAAGTGTTGAATGCATGTTGAAGCAAATGTTGAAACCGTTTAAACGTGCCTTTAGCTTGCCGAATTTGAATTTCTTATTGTCATTTGTTTCGGCGGGTGAACTTTACGTCAGATTTATCGTCTTAGAAGTGGGATGCGCGGTGGCCTCATGGTTAGTGCGCTCGACTCCGGGTCCTGGACGGGGACATTGTGTTGTGTTCTTGAGCAAGACACTTTACTCTCACGGTGCCTCTCTCCACCCAGGTGTATAAATGGGTATTGCCGAATCTAATGCCGGGGGTAACCCTGCGATGGACTAGCATCCCATCCAGGTGGGAGTTGAAATACTCCTAGTCGCTTCATGCTACAGTAACCGGAGATAAGCGCGGGCTTGATGGGCCTTCTAGTCTCGTAGCAGACTTTACCTTTTCTTATCGTCTTAGAAAGACTGACAAAAATTCTGGGATTTGTATTCAAATGGAGGAATCATGCAAATGTGCTACTGTTCAAACCAATGGTGGGAAATCTGTAAACAACGATTTCCGTTGATTGTAAATGGTTTTCCTCTTTTAACACACACAGAGAGGCCACAAAAGTAGATTGAATTTAATCCATCTCCAAAAGCTGTCATGGCAAAGACAAACACAGAAGAATCTTTGATATCACTGTTTACCTTTTCCCGCTTTCAAAAAGCATAGTGCAGGAGCAATTTCATACGATTTTAGTGTTTGTTCGTTTATTTAGTCCTTCTAATTTCGATAACCATCAAAAATTAAAAATTTACAGTAAACTTTGTAAACAATGATTCCCTCAGCGTTGATTGCTATTCGTGGGATGAGTCAGAACGTTTCACATCGCCTCAATGTCTCTTCTACCGGCTGGAAACGAGAGGCACGGATTTTTTTACAAATACTTGCCAGCAACTCCAGTTCATCACCGCATTAAAATCTAAATGGCACAGAAAACCTCTGGCAACTTCGATATAACGGAAGAAAGGAATGCCTGGGGAGGTTAACAGAATTAATTTTCTGTTCCATTTTATTCTGAGTCAAAAATCCAGACATTTTCAACGAGATCATGGTTCATCAGCGACCTGGTCCATCTTCAACTTTAAAAACATATATGTCTAAAAAAAGTAAACACAGGTGTTTACTTCAATAGATCGATATCGATATATTAAAATTCAGTTCGAATCATGTCGAGGCTCTGGATAATAAATATAAGGATTTGTAAGAATTTATTCCCCAGAGCCTCGAGATGAGTCCTCTTGTTTAGGACTGAATTTCAATATATCGAAAGTGGGCTATTGGCGTATTAAAAAACATCCATAATATTACGCCTCGGGTGCGAAGCTTTGCAAATCAGATTTTTTTTTGTAAGTCGGACGTGATCGGTGTGAGTATTCTCGCGATTTCACCCGTCTGTGACGCAGGCTATACGTCAGTAATCATAAATCACAAAATGCAGGAGCAAATTCATACGTCCTTTTTGAGCTTTTAAAACTCGACAAAAATTTCTTCATCAGAATCTTTGAGGACGTCTTTGTTTACCTTTTCTTGCTTTCAAAAAGCATAGTACTATTGACAAATTTCTGCCACAAAAGATTCCAGTGTTTGTTTATTTGGGCGTTCTAGTTTCGATGACAACAAAAATTAAAAATTTACAGTAAACGTTGTAAACAATGATTCCCTAATTATTATAAGCGTTGGTCCCTTTTCATGGGATGAGTCAGAACGTTTGAAATCGCCTCAATGTCTCTTCTAAAACTGTTTAACTTGTTGTACCTTTAGCAAAAGTGTTGAAGTGCCAAAGAAACGTAGTACAGTAGAAAAGCATTAACTAAATTGTCGACAGGTGTAATTATAATTAATTGTCAGTCTTCCCTTATTTAAAATTAAGAATTTATGTGATGTTGGCAGTTAATTGTTGCTACTTTGCGGACATGGATTCTCTTCTTCGGTGCTACATTCTTTATCCGTTGCTTTATTTTGGAGCATCATACGCTTCTTATGAAGAGGGTAAGTGTTCTGTCGAATGACGCTTTTCAGTACAATATTATAACATTTCAGACTCTGGTCACTTCACAAGGAGATAACTCAAATGAGATATCACTGAGCTTAACAATGGATACGAGAACGTTATCTATATTAAAGATATCACATCCCTTTATTGTAATAATTCTCGACTACTCCAAGCCGTTCTGCATGGAAAGTGTGTACTAACATGTTTGGAGAGGAAATTGAAAATTTATTACCAGATTCTCGCTTCCTCCTCATACGTCATCGCCGTGTGGAAGCAAGAACGTTACAGAAACGTGCCAAAACGTAAAAAGCACGAACAGGGCGTGCGAAGCCTAATTAAAGATATTATTTTACGGCGATCTCGTAGCCATCGTTGTCGGCCTTTCTTATAGGGAGTTTAACGCCCCGTCCATTCGCAGGCTAACACGTATCCGGATATTTCTGAATCGCAATTTTTTCTTTCCGGATACGCCTTCCGTCCACACGTATCCGGCGAATTCGCTGGTGAATCTGGAACGTTTTGAATACACTCTCCAGAGTGGATATATTTGAATCCGATATAAATTAAGTCCAGAGAACTTTGCTCGGGCGTAATCCATTAGGGCAAAAATTCTGGCAAGAACGTTTAGATTTCTTAACATTAAATAGGAAGTTTCTCTTTTCCACTCGGTGAAATGACATCCTCCCATATCCCGTCTGGAAAAGAGAGGCATGGATTTTTTACAAAGAATTGCCAGCAACTCCAGTTCGTCACCAGAAATAAAATCTAAATGGCACAGAAACCCCTGGTAACTTCGATATAACGGAACAAAGGAATGCCTCTATGTTATGTCTATGTAACGGCATTTCCACATATCAAGCTACTTTTAGACGAGTTCTAAAAGTCCCTGTGACGCTATTTTTTAAACTGGTTTAATTTTTTTAGAGCACTGCCCATTTTAACATATTTGGATATCTTTCTGTAATTAATTTTACGGAGTATGTATAAGTAAACTAGAGAAATCATTTTAAGATTATTATGATGAATTTTTGTCTCTGATGCTATCAAAGACAATAATAATTATTTATTCGTGTGAGCGGTAATTTTAGTGTTAAGGGTTAAATTCTCAGTTTAGTGATTAGAGTTAAGCTCTCAGTTAGGTTTACACACTTATTTGAAACAGTTAGCATTTCAGGAGGTGTATGACAACTGCAGGCTGCCTACAAATCGCGCTGATAAACAGTGTTTAAGTCTATAAAGCACCCATTTCAAATATCGCTGAGAAGCAGTATTTAAGTCTGAGCACCATTTTAAAACGGTTAGCTTTTACTGCGATTTACGGTTAGTCTACAGTTTGCAAGTAACTGGAAAGTAACTGCATCGCAATTAAACGTAACAATAATATTATTTGTACTGTTACAA
>OX421453.1:33673102-33678102 GCA_949126865.1 Montipora capitata
ACATACACAAACACATTGATAGTTATGATCAATATCACAGGAGTTGTGTTCGGTATATTAATATTAGTTCTGAAGGTGACCCTCGGCATATCACCTTCAGCCGGCTTCCATTCCATTAGTACATACAATTTACATAAAATTCAATCCCCGAAAAAGATGCCATAAATTATGACAGGCTACAGTACTATGAATTCGACAGCAAAAACAGTATGGTATACCTTGATAAATATGCATTTATACTAAAGATCGGGGTCGCTACACTGTTCACGGACATAACCAAGTTTAATTAACCTTGACCTGACTCAATCTCACCGGTATCAGCCGAAGCTATTAGCGAAAATGATTTCAATTTGTCGGTGTCTTTATTTTTAAAAAGGATAGGAGCGGGAACGCTCCACGGAATAAAGGCGAACTCCACATCTTCACGCGCGCGGATAGCATCAAGATGGTTTTCTTTCAACTTCTCTCGATCTTCTCTTACTTTTCTGGAGATATCATCAGAGATTAACAAATTGGCTTCTTGGAAAGGGTGATCTTTTAGCTTTGCCGCAGCGTTACGTAGAATATATTGTTTATCAGTAAATCTCAACAGGGCCACGTGTATAGGTCTTGCTCGTGTCGCACCTCCTCGACGATTTTGAACTATAGTACGATGAGCTCTCCTAACTTCCACGTTTTCATCCAAGCCCATAAAGTCAGAGAAAATATTTTTAACGAGTGCTTCACAAGAGGAAAACTGCTTCCCTGCATCCTCTGGGACGTTCCATATCATAAAGTTATTTCGTTTGGATCGGTTCTCGAGGTCATCAATCCTTTTAACCAACTCGTCGACAAGGCTTTGATCTGCTTTGGCTGCTAAACTGGTTTTAACGTCTTGCACTTCAGAATTTGCAAATTCCACTGACGTCTTCAGTTCTGCTATGTCACTGCGTAGAATAGTCGAGTTCTCTTCCAACCGCTGCAACCTGTTCAGAATATCCACGTGGCGGCTCTTGCTCGCAGCAGTAAGCTCATCCATTTTGGCAGTCAAATTTGCCACTAAAATTCGAAATTCCTGAAAACGTTCGTTCCCTTCTTCTCTTGTTTCTGTCGCTCCTTCTGAAGCTTTCTTGGAACGCAAATTTTTACTCATATTGGCAAAGAAACTGTATTCAGGAACGGAGCTCGGCAACGCACGTCTTACTCGGTTCGAGACATGCGCAATTTTGTTTCGGCTTCGAACTTGATTTATAATTCCCGTCCAGAGTATTGCAATTGAGCTATCAAGCCAAGGCAACTGTTATATGGACGTTTTGTGAGCTCTTAATACCGTGAAGGATATGCAACCTCGTTCCCAGGGACAAGGGCGTTGCGAAAAAGCCCTGGGAACGAGGTTCGACGCAGTTAATACGAAGAGAGTTCATATAATATATAGATTTAGCCCGGCCTTAAAACCGGAGATCCCGGGTCATTTGTTCTTACAATAAGTTAACCTGGCTTGAGCCTGCGATCCAATCGAAACCCAGTACCTGGTCAGTGGTCAATAAAAAAGCTGACCTCGATATGGTCACGTGATACTGGTCAGTGGACACCTTGTTTTGATAGGTGTCAATTGACTATAACATGGATGTCCAATATCAAAGATGTACGCTGTAAACCTCGGCGCCCTGCTGTAAATTGCAAACATGGCCGCCTCGATGAGCTCTAAACTTGAGCCGGCGATATGGTCACGTGATACTGGGCATACATGGAGGGTTGGACGTACGTACGGTCATACGGTGATCAAAACCAAATTTTCTCGCACGGATGGGTTACCATATTTTCTTACAATTGTGCTCCGCTATGAAAGTTACTTCGACAGGAATGAAAGGAAACGCTCAAAAAATCCAAACTTGAACTGGTTTTGAATCCATCACCTCTACGATACCGGTGCAGCGCTCCACAAATTGATCTATCAAGCCAATTGGGGGCTGGTCATTATGTGCGCTCGTAATAAATTTACGGAGGGGGTGGATACGAAGAGACGATTGTAATAGTACTGCACAGGTATTTCAGAGATAATAAGTGAAAATCCCAATCAAACCAAGTAATATGCAAGGGCATCTAAACGTAATCACCTGTCCCTTAATCGTGGTCTTCTTTACTACAATAACCCCCCATCTCGGGGGGGGGGGGGGTACTCCCTTATATGGGCTATATAGGTATGTGCGGCCCCAAAGGGTGTGGTTTTTATCCGTCTTGGTCTGAAATAGGGTATCGATTTTGAGCATTTTGGTCTGAAATAGGGTATGGTTTGTTCACTTAAGTCTTAATTGGGTATGTTTTTTTAGAAGAATCTTCTTCTTTAATTCATCATTAGGCAATAACAGGAACCCATGACCCGGAGCCTACAACTCTATTGTGTTCGTGTCACGGCGTTTTCACAGACCGACTTATTTTAGATTGAATTTCTCGCAAATCCTACCCCCACCGGAGCCCGATGACCAATTACAAGACAGTAACCTGACGTCATAGGGTCACCGAACCAGAACTACCTTAGTTTTTTTTCGGAAAAGGTAGTCTAAAAATAGATCGGTCTTTAAAATGCAGTGACATATATAATCCCAGTATATGGGTGTTTTTAGGCTCTGGGTCATGGGTTCCTGGTGATAAGACCTTCAACAAAGCTCTTCTCAAATTCTTAAGACAACCGTGTTACAACTGAAATAGATCTGAAAATGAGGTCTAAAATAGGTATACAATTTTTGGTCAGGTATGAAATGGGGTAGGGAGAATCTCAGATTTTGGTCTGAAATCGGGTAATGGTTTCAGAAGATTGGCCGCACACCCCAACCCAATTTTTCTGGGAGAATCATTACGAAAATGTTTTACTAATCCCTTTGACTTTTCAAATGCGAAAAATGGTGCTTATACAAAAACTCTTTGATACATTGGCAGTTTTTTTCGACGCAACGGGACACTTGGTGACATGATGTATCATGTTTAGCTTCCGTTTTCTTTCAGGGCCTCAAGTCCTTTCACTCCTGTGATATCGAAGTTCATTCTTTTAACTAGTGCCATAGATTTTTTTGTTGGCTACTCATGAGAATTTGGTGTTATCAGAAAACAAAGCCCCTCAACTGATAATAATCTTCATTCTCAATACTTGTTCACCGGAAAGTGTTTGAAATTTTGAGGGGAATTTACGTAATTATCACTGTAAGGAGTCAAAGTGTTGCTAGGTGACTAAAAAGTGAATAACTTATCCTCTTATTATTTTCTGTTTAAATACGCCATTTCTTTTTGATCTATTTTTAAGTACAATAAATGATTTTTCCTTCTTTCAGAATCGCCAGAAAAAGGTGCATGGAAATTCGGTGCCACACAAAAGGCGTTTATTTTCTCGCTACGAAACGCCGAAGGACTGCCGCCCTTCAAAAGCGATGTAAAAAATTCTTCCAAAGCGATACGTAATCGTAAATTTGTTGGCCCTACGTTTGGACAAAATGACATCATAATTAATAGGCGTTCGGCTGATTGGGCCAGTTCATCCACAAATTTTGGAGACAACTACATTGTCCCAACAGGGGTTCAGAATAGAGCAACTCTTCTTGCGGGAGCTTCAACATTTGGGGTAGATGAGGTGGAGGTGTTTTTTTCTTCTGTGAATTAAAGCGCATGCACAGAAGTACGTGGTTATTTGCCATTAGGGAGCTTAAGCAATCTCGACCCCAGAGCTCTTCTCTTGACTGAGGGAAAGAAAAGCTCTGGGGAACCCTGAAGCAAAGTGTCTTCTCATTGGTTTTCGTGAATAACAATCAAAAGAGTCTCTAATTGGTGCATTCATGTTAGCATGAGGAGTGAGCAGGCGCCGTAAGATTCAAATAGCCAATTTTTGGCTATGAGAACCCTACGGCGCATGTTCTCCTACATAGAGTTTCCCAGAGCCTTGACTGGCGAAAAATGTCTGATTGGTCGAGGCCTTGTCATGTGACTTCAATACCTCAAATCAAACATGGCTGCCATTCGATGTTTGTTAGATTTCCGTCGGCAAAAAAAGACCCTTTTTCAGGCCAGTAAAACGGACGAATGTTTGACTGCATAGTGCGTTTCTATGCAAGCGAGATTCTCTTTTAAGCCAACAGTGATACGAGGGAAATTTCTTAAAAAATTTCAAGGTCAACACGAGTCTCGGTTGCTAGTGTTCCGGAGTGGAAATTCGGCTTTTACTTCGTGTAGAAGACACTCATGACGTAACAAAAGCTTTAGGGGTCTTTAGGGATTTCGCATTCTGATTGGGTATTGTTTCACGATTTTTTTTCTATCGTTTTAGGTCATTTGTGTCTTATACACGAAGTAAAAGCTGGAAATTCGTTTGTGGAGCTTAACAGCTAATGGGTTACCATCTTGATTGAAATTCATGCGTTTATCTTTTAAAAAGTGGAACAAAAAAGATACCACTAAATTTCCAAATAGTTACTGTTTCCGCCTGGGCTCGCATCTAACAAAAAATGTTAAGATTCTCGCATTTTTTTCAAAATTAAAGTTGTTAAAATTGCCATTCAAGTAGTCCATAGAGGAAAATTTATTAAGACCGAGGGGAAAATTTAGAAATGTATTTCAGTCGTTCAAAAATAAATTTTAAAGTGAATTTAGCAGTAATAATAGCCAAAATCATACTTAACATGTCATAGCACCTCATATTGGGTACACTAGAAGGAAAACTTTTAGTTGCAATTATATTTTGTTATAGTTGTTCCAAGCAAAATGCCTATTGTTTGCTTTCCTGCAAATTATAGAAATAAACATAGATTAGGTTAACTCTGAATAGCCAAAACAACAATATTCTAAGTTGAGAATTTGATTCAGAAGTCCAGTTTACTAGCAGGGAGAATTTTACTGTAACAAAATATTACTACAGCTAATAATACGCTTTCACCACATTGCAGTGGGTTAATGTGACAACAAAAATACTTAATCAGGAACAAAACTTGTTGAAGGTGATTCAGTGCCGCCCTCCAAAACTTTTCACAAATTTCATG
>OX421453.1:33685602-33703102 GCA_949126865.1 Montipora capitata
GTCGAAGTCTAAGAAATTGAAAATAAGGAATGGAGTTCTTGACATGTGATGGATGTGACGATGAATACAACAAATAACTGTGTGAATCAGTAGGTTTGTAGTGCACACTAGTACATAGCGCGTTGCCTCTAATAGAAACTTTGATATCTAGGAAAGCCAATGAAGTTTCCGAAATTTCCCAGGTATATTTAAGAGCCGGATGAAAAGAGTTGACGGAGGTTATAAATTGATCGAGTTCTTCTCTGCTGGATGAAATAGCGCCGATGCAGTCGTCGATGTAGCAGCCGTAGAGTTCAGGTTTGGGGCCGTCGTACTGATTAAAAAATTGGTGTTCAACATATCCTACAAAAAGATTGGCATAGCTAGGTCCCATTCTTGTGCCCATCGCTACACCATTAATTTGTTTGTATTAGTTGCCGGCGAATGAAAAACAGTTAAGCGTTAAAACTAGTTCGGCAAGGCGGAGGAGCGTTTCCGAGTTAGGTTCTTTGACAGTGCGTTGATCGAAAAAGTGTTTGAGTGCTTGAAGACCTTCGCTATTAGGAATGACTGTATATAGAGATGTAATGTCCATGGTGAAAATAAGTTTGTCTTGGCCGGAGAAATTGAAATCGCGGAAAATTTGTAGTGCGTGTGTACTGTCTTTAATGTATGATGGCAAAGATTTGACGATAGGCGTCATAATCCTTTCTAAGTAGCTAGAAATGAGTTCGGTGGGGCAACTACAGGCAGAAACGATAGGGCGACCTGGGTTGTTGGGTTTGTGAATTTTAGGCAAGAAGTAAATGCACGAAGTTCTAGGGGTGTTGATGATGAGATTAGTGGCAGTGTCCGGTAATTCTTGATTAACTATAAGATTTTGAATGGTGTCTTTCACAAGTTTTTGATTTTTGGAAGTGAGATCTTTAGGGATTTTGGCATAAAACGAGGTATCCGAAAGTTGCCGCAAAGCTTCTTTTTGGTAAAGGTCGGACCGCCAAACAACTACCGCGCCGCCTTTGTCGGCCGATTTGACAACTATGTCGTTGCGTTTACTAAGATTTTTAAGAGCCGCCCACTCTTCCGAGGAAAGGTTGGAAAATTTAGTGTTGCGATTGAATTTAAGTTTGTGAATGTCGTGACGGCATTTTTTGGTCAGTCCAGAATTAAGTTGTCGGATTTTAGCGCGAATCGATTGTTCTAAAATGGCTGGACAGATTTTGGAAAGTTCGGAGCGGCAATGAAGAATTTAGATTTAGATTTTTTCACCAAAAAATGCCGTCACGACATTCACAAACTTAAATTCAATCGCAACACTAAATTTTCCAACCTTTCCTCGGAAGAGTGGGCGGCTCTTAAAAATCTTAGTAAACGCAACGACATAGTTGTCAAATCGGCCGACAAAGGCGGCGCGGTAGTTGTTTGGCGGTCCGACCTTTACCAAAAAGAAGCTTTGCGGCAACTTTCGGATACCTCGTTTTATGCCAAAATCCCTAAAGATCTCACTTCCAAAAATCAAAAACTTGTGAAAGACACCATTCAAAATCTTATAGTTAATCAAGAATTACCGGACACTGCCACTAATCTCATCATCAACACCCCTAGAACTTCGTGCATTTACTTCTTGCCTAAAATTCACAAACCCAACAACCCAGGTCGCCCTATCGTTTCTGCCTGTAGTTGCCCCACCGAACTCATTTCTAGCTACTTAGAAAGGATTATGACGCCTATCGTCAAATCTTTGCCATCATACATTAAAGACAGTACACACGCACTACAAATTTTCCGCGATTTCAATTTCTCCGGCCAAGACAAACTTATTTTCACCATGGACATTACATCTCTATATACAGTCATTCCTAATAGCGAAGGTCTTCAAGCACTCAAACACTTTTTCGATCAACGCACTGTCAAAGAACCTAACTCGGAAACGCTCCTCCGCCTTGCCGAACTAGTTTTAACGCTTAACTGTTTTTCATTCGCCGGCAACTAATACAAACAAATTAATGGTGTAGCGATGGGCACAAGAATGGGACCTAGCTATGCCAATCTTTTTGTAGGATATGTTGAACACCAATTTTTTAATCAGTACGACGGCCCCAAACCTGAACTCTACGGCCGCTACATCGACGACTGCATCGGCGCTATTTCATCCAGCAGAGAAGAACTCGATCAATTTATAACCTCCGTCAACTCTTTTCATCCGGCTCTTAAATATACCTGGGAAATTTCGGAAACTTCATTGGCTTTCCTAGATATCAAAGTTTCTATTAGAGGCAACGCGCTATGTACTAGTGTGCACTACAAACCTACTGATTCACACAGTTATTTGTTGTATTCATCGTCACATCCATCACATGTCAAGAACTCCATTCCTTATTCTCAATTTCTTAGACTTCGACGTCTATGTAGTGATGACTCCGATTTTTCCAGCAAATCAGAGGAGATGTGCCAGTTCTTCGAAAAACGTGGCTATCCTGTCTCTGTGGTCAAAGCGGGCCATCATCGCGCTCAACAATTTGATCGACAGTCATCACTACAAACGTCACAAAAAGATAAGAATGACAGAATTCCATTGACCCTCACTTTCCATCCTCATAATCACGCAGTCAAAAGCATCATTCTTAGTAATTTTAAATTACTCCAAAATGATCCCGAGACTGGTAGAATCTTTTCGCAACCTCCACTTATTTCATTCAAGCGCGACAAAAACGTAGGCAACTTTTTAGTTAGAAGCGCGCTCAAAACTAACGAGCAACCCGGCACTTTCAAATGCGCGCGCTCACGATGCAATACTTGTCGTTTCATTGTTAACACTAGCAAGATATCGGGACCTAAGCGATCTGTTAAGATCACCGATCGTTTCACATGTACCTCCGCAAATGTCATTTATTGCATAACCTGTACGTTATGCAATAAATTATACATTGGTGAGACAGGTAGACGACTAGGTGACCGATTCCGCGAACACCTTCGCGATGTTGAGAAGAATGACAAGGATGCATCTAAGCCAGTCGCTCGCCATTTTAATCTGCCTAACCACTCCAAAAAACACATGGCAGTCTGCGGCCTTTCCCTACATCTAGGTACGACGGAAAGCCGCAAGAATCTGGAACAAAAATTCATCTTTCAAATCGGCACCCTTAATCCTCACGGTATTAACGAACGCTTTTCATTTAACTAATATATTCCTATTTTCACGTTGCCATGTTACCACCAATAGCGTAGCTCCTACTCTACTATAAAGACTACACGTAACCCATAATCCCTCGATTCGCTCTGACGAAGGGCCAACGCTCGAAACGTCAGCTTTTAGAATCTCTGTACGGTGGCCAATTTACATTATCAACTCCGTTGATAAAACCAAATTTTTGTATACTACTTCCCCACCGACGCAGCACCACAGTTTCTTTAGAAACTACCCCTTCATTCATATTTTTTACCAAAATTATTTTACTGCCATCAAACCCAATGAGACCTTATGCACTGTTTCTAGCTGCAGCTCCAAATCACATAATATATTAATAAATTTTGCCATCTAAGAAAAGAACAAACATGTGAGGTGTAACCAAAAAAAGTCCAAGGCAATAAAGCTTCCTTTCAGCCTTTTCAGGAACAACTATCCACTGTCAACCATACTTGACTCAAAACAGATTCCTTGATCCACCAACACATGACAGTCCCCTAAAACCGTGCCAAAATTACATCATCAATGCTTCCAGAAAACAACAGTTTAAAAGAAAGATTTGAAAAACAGTCACGAACCTGAATCTATAGATATCTATATACATCTGTACCTACACTTCTGTTCTTCCAAACATTATTTTAACTAACATGGATTAACGATTTTGATTTTAAACTCAAATTTAATTGCAACGCAAGGATCGTTGAGTTGTGACGGCTAAAAAGTATAATAACTTAGACATTCACCAGAAAAGGGAATATAAATGACCTTAAAAGCAGCTATTTAAAATATTTGATACTAGGGTTACGTTCCAAATGACACAATCACATTCAAAATCAAATTCACATCAGATGGAATCATTGATCATTCATGTAGAGGTGCCGATCGTAAGGAGTAATGCAGAAAAAAATAACCTTCACGTTGACCAATATTGCCATTTCCCTGCCACCTGGTACAAGCCAATTCACAAATGAACGTAAACCTTAGGAATCCTCCTTTCTGCACATTACACTAACTTTTTGTACCCGGTGGCAACAAACTTTCCACATTAAAAATTGCGTAAAAACCTCACTTGTTTCGCAGCTCTTATCCCACGAAATAAAAGTTTCCAGGAGCAAATTTTCCGAGGATACTAGTTGGATTGGAGTTGCAAACGTGTTACAAAACATAAACGTTCTCTAAGAATACATTCCACTCGAAACTGGTGTTAAAAATAGCCTTGATCGCTCTAAAAAGAACGGAAACCAACAAGCTACCGATCCTCAAAGAGCAGCCATTTTTCTGTTCTTCTCGGGAGTGCTTTTTTTCATGAGAGCCAATGATAGTCCCGGAAACGTATGACGTGCCATTTTGCGCAGACATTTTTCGCCAGTGAACCCAGATCCTTGGGTCGATCCGAGGCTCTAGTGACGAGAATGGGAGCTTAAGCAACGACAACAGCGACGGCAACGAGAACATCACAAATTTGCATATTTAGTGAGCAAAAGCAATGGCTTTGCACGCTCTGCACGTGCATCTTTTTATTTTTGTCCATTTCTTTGCTTTTGGCAGCAAAACAACAACGTAAAATGACCAAATATAGGTTTTATGAAGAACGTCAGCACTTGAGGATAAATTTTCATTTTCTCTCCTATATTAAGTGCCGTTCCGACCAGTGTCATTTTTGAAGAACTACCACTGACACCTTTGTCATTTAAAAAGGTTGAAATAGTCACGAAGCGATTAAAGTAACCGGAATTTATATTTTGAGATGAGGTTCTCTCCATTGTCATATGATCTTAAGCTGTGTTCATGTTAAATCAGACAGCACTATTTCTGTAACCGCCGGCTTGTCGGAGAATTGTGGGCTCTTACAAGCAGTCAGGTCCACTGATCTCTAAAAGAGACTAAATCGAACAACCCATTGTCTTCACTCCCGCGGTACCATCTTGTAGCCACTTTTGCGTTATAGGGTAAAGGCGGAAACTCCTTCGATATGAGGCAAAATCTTTGAAATTGGTTTTTACAACATTGCCACATTGCTTTCCTCTCTTTTTTGATATTTTGTTGTGATTCGCGTGAAACAGTAGATGCGCGATCCAATCTTTTTCGAGATCAGCAGTGGTCTCGACTCACTTCAACTGCACTTCTTTCTGAAGTGGTTAGAAGTAGCTTTTATTCAGTGCTAACCGAAGAAATCGCTGTTTTGGAGCGAAAAATGGGTGTACCCTGGGAACGAGAAAATTAAAGAAACTAAACAATCATGTTGCTGGTCACCAGTCCTCGCTTTGCAGACTCCTCCCGCATATGATGTGGAACAGGATATTTGCATGATGACGCCATTTGACTACAAGGACCAGAATCCTTCAGGTTTTGCTTTTCTCATACTAATAGACCTTTTTACCGGCCATTTTGATTTCTATTGTTTCGAATCGCCATTATGGGATGCACAGGGGGCAAATTAATATGTATTTGCCCCCTGGGCATCCCATAATGACTATTCGAAACAATAGAAATCAAAATGGCCGCCGTATCGGTAAAAAGGTCTATTAGAGCTTTTGTTATTTTTACCCCACTGGGAAATACAAAATTTAAATCAGAAAAGAAACACAAACTGAATTCTGATAGTTGTAATCAAATGACGCCATCGTGAAAGTTGCATGCCTATTACAAAGTGCTTTTGTAGTTGTGACACATTTCCTATTTTATACGACTAGGCAACACTTCTTAAATGTTTCATTTTACGGGAAATAGCCTGTCTTGTATCGTACTTGCCCTTGTAGTAAAATCTGCAGTTATTCATTAATTTATTTCTTTAATTTTTTTAAAACTGGAAACTCATTAAAGTTAAAGTTAGGCAACAATCCCTCTTTCCTCCACATTACCAGGAGCCTAGCTACAACTCCAATACTAGGTCTATGTAACGGCATTTCCACAGAAAAGATCAAGCCACTTTTAGACGAGTTCTTAAATAGTCTGGGTTGCCCGAGTTACAATGCTCAATTCCATGGGTACTAATTTTTCATGCAAGACTTGGGATTGGCTGCAACGGTCTGGTTTCGCGGGAAAATCATTCTGAAAACAAATCCGTCTGTAAAAACGCTCTTCCACAAATACAATGAAGTCGTAAACTTCTATAGTTATGGGCTTTTGACATTATCCAATGGAGGAAAAAGAGGACTTAAAGCTTTAGTTAAAGCTTCTTTGTTGTATAAATGAGTTTACTTATGTTAGCAGTAGTGTATATTTAGTGAGGTTTGTTGGCTGGCAGAAGCATAGTCAGTATCTGCGTAGTTCGTATATACAGTGGAACCCCGCCTTAAGGCCACCTCATTCTCTTAAAGAAAACCCTCGTTAATGCGGTCACACGCTCATACATACGGCCAACGTCCACAATTCTAAATCCCAAACACTCAGTAGAATCCTCTATAATTTCACCCCGTTAATACGGCTACCTTTGCTAATTTAAGACAACCAAAATGCCTGTGACACGGTAATCGAACAGCCGATTTAATTTACGAAGTACTGTCAGCAACACTCCTCCCTGTTTTACGGCCACGCCAATATTTTTAGGCCCGTTGATGACCGTATTAACGGGGTTCCACAGTAGAAATAGATTCGTATTATAGAACCCTATTATGGAAACATCCTAGTATACCAGCTTTTCAGTGATTGGGCAACTGGTATAAGGTGTACTAGTCATAATGTTAGTAGATTTATAAGTAAAGTTTGTAATGTACGTAAATTGTTTGTAAAAAATAAAAGTTAAAAAAAAAGTGCAACAAAAGGCTGCTATCGATAATAAATAACTGGCATTTCAAAAAAAAAAAAAATCCTTTACACTCTTTCCATTTTTGTCAGTCTTTCTAAGACGATGAAAAAGGGTAAAGTCTGCTACGAGACTAGAAGGCCCATCAACCCTTCGCTTATCTCCAGTTACTGTAGCATGAAGCGACTAGGAGTATTTCAACTCCCCCCTGGATGGGATGCTAGTCCATCGCAGGGTAACCAACGGCATTAGATTCGCCGGTACCCATTTATGCACCTGGGTGGAGAGAGGCACCGTGAGACTAAAGTATCTTGCCCAAGAACACAACACAATGTCCCCGGCCAGGACCCGAACCCGGACTACTCGATCCGGAGTCAAGAGCACTAACCACGAGGCCACCGCGCCTCCTACTTCTAAGACGATAAATCTGACATAAAGTTGACCCGCAGAAACAAATGACAATAAGAAATTCAAATTCGGCAATAGACCTCTTTAGCTTGTACGTTTTGTTTTCCCATTTCAGACCACGTGATGTTACTCTAGGGAACAGTTTCTTTTAAAGGCCGTCTTAGTTTATTGCTTTATTTTTTTTGCTTTATTGGGAATACCAGGGATAGTGCAGCAGTTGCGTTAAGGAATCCGTGGAAATACAAAAAGATAATCATGTTTTGTGATTACATATAATTACTTAACTAAACCTCTTGGATCACTGAGATGCAGTGTGCTTTTGCTTTCATCTATCAAAAAGTTACAATTTAAAGGCCAAAAATGTTGGGAAATGCCCTTTCTGGTGTTTTGTTTTCAAATATTTTCAAGAGGTGAGGGGCGGTGCCTCACACACCCATGGCTCCAGTCCCCGCCCCTGCAAAGAAAGGGCTTTCATCACCCGTCCAATGCGTCCCCCCCAAATTTCAAAATACAAGTTGCTTAAGATCTTTGCACCCCTCAGTTTTTCCGGGCCTGCTACGGCTCTGTATTGCCGATAGCAAATAGGCCTTATTACGGTTTTGGAAGCTATCTTGACGGGTAGGCAAACATGCATGTCCGAAATAACAGTGTTTGTATTGGAATCTGCGTTGAAATAGCTTGAGAAAACCTTCAATGTAGAAACATCTGTGAAATGGTAAAATTTAGTTGCTAACCAAAGGATTTTACTGACAAAGTTTGAATGTCCTATGTGTACTAGAATTTGGCCAGCGAAATTTGAAATTTTGTCATACAATTTGTTGATTATTTACGCTCATTCAGACATGTGTCTGTGGGAAAAAAATTACAGACAAATGTAAAGGAAATTTAAGATTTCGCTGGGCAAGTTGCCGTGATAAGGCCTATTAAACGGATCACTAGTTCGCCTTCCCTTGACATTTTTTATATCTATTGGCGTTTGCCGCGTCGTGTTTCATTCGACATTTAGATTCTCGTTTTTACGCCTTAAATTAGCACCAGGGATAATAATGTAATTAGAAGTGACTTGTTAAATATTTAACAATTATTCGCCGAAGGCGAGTTGAATATCAGTGAATAAAAAAAAATCACCGATATTTACCCAGCCTGAGGTGAATAATTGTTTTTAGTATAATTACATAGGCAATTCTTTGAAAAAATATGCATTTTCTCTAAATAGCTCGACAAAAACGGCTTGCGGCCTTTTTGAAAAACCGCTTAGGTGATTACCGAGTAATAATCACCTCATCTGCACCTATTTAAATGTCTCTGCACGTCATTAGTAAACTTTGTAAAATATTCTTCCCTAAGCGTTAATGGCTTTTCGTGGGATGTGTCAGAACGTTTCACATCGACTCAATGTCTCTTCTTCCCGCTGGGAACAAGAGGCATGGATTTTTTTACAAATACTTGGCAGCAACGAGGATAAAGTAAAAAAAAAACGATGCTATGTGGATAGTCTTTCCTACTTAAAAATAGTGGCCACTCTATGAAATGGAGAAGACCTTCGGCTTCGCTTTGACAAAAGAAGCTAAATAGGTGAACTTTGCTCGGGGGCAATCCATTAAGGCAAGAACTTATAGATTTCTTAATGTTAAATAAGAAGTTTCTTTTTTCCAAAATAAACTGAGCCAGTATGAATTATAATCTCGTTGAAAATGTCGGAATTTTTGACTCAGAATAAAATGGAACAGAAAATTTAATTATGTTAACGTCTTCGGGCATTCCTTACCAGAGGTTTTCAGTGCCATTTAGAATCAGTATTGCGGTGACGAACTGAAGTTGCTGGCAAGTATATGTAAAAAATCGAGGCCTCTCGTTTCCAGCCATTTCACCGAGTATCATCCGATCGTCAGCGACCTGGTATATCTTCAACTTTAAAAACATATATGTGTAAAAAAAGTAAACACAGGTGTTTGCTTTGGAGACAAGAATTCAATTGTCGTATCAAAAAAATTCCATATTATTATGCCTCGGGTTCGAAGCTTTACAAATTTGACTTTTTTTTCTGTAAGTGGGACGTGATGTGTGTGAGTGTTCTCGCGATTTCACGCCTCAGTGACACAGGCTATAGATGAGTACTCACAAAATGCAGGAGCAAATTCATAAGTTTTTTTGAGTTTTTAAAACTCGACAAAAATTTCTTCATCAGAATCTTTGACGACGTCATTCTTTACTTTTTCTTGATTTCAAAAAGCATAGCTATTGACAAATTTCTGCCACAGAAGTTTAAAGTACTTGTTTAATAAGAGGTTTTCACGTGACGTCATCGCCATGTTGGTGGACGAAAACACAACACAAGATCTCTCATTAGCTTCAATTGTTCGTCCACCAGAAGTCGTACATTTCTCTATTGTTATTGGTGTCCCTAGGGGTTGGTTGAAAACGTTCTATTAGGGACTCTAGTTTCGATGACCATTAAAAATTAGAACTTTACAGTAAACTTTATAAAAAATGATTCCCTTAGCCTTGGTCGCTTTTCATGGGATGAGTCAGAATGTTTCACATCGCCTCAATGTCTTTTCTAAAACTGTTTAACTTGTTATATCTTTAGCAAAATTGTTGAGGCGCCAAATAAATTTAGTACAGGAGAAAATCATTAATTAACTAAATTATCGACAGGTGTGATGATAATTAATTGTCAGTCCTCTGCTGCCCTTATTTAAAAATAAGAAATTATGTGATGTTGTCAGTTAATTGTTGCTACAGTAACTTTGCGGACATGGATTATTTTCTTCGGTGCTACATTCTGTATTCTTTGCTTTATTTTGGAGCATCTTACTCTTCTTATGAAGAAGGTAAGCGTTCTGTCGAATGACGCTTTTTTTAATATTATTATAGCATTTTAAACTGCGGTCACTTCAAAGGGGGATAACTCAAATGAGATATCACTGAGCTTAACAATGGATACGAGAACGTTATCTGTTCAGTGTCTGTTAAGGATATCAAATCCATTTATTGTAATAATTTCTCGACTACCCAGAGCCGTTCTGCATGGAAAGTGTTTATTAACATTCCAATAATAAAATGGGTATCAACGGTGTCGATGTTTGGACATAAAGTTCTGACATAAAGTTCAGCCGCGGAAACAACTGACAATAAGAAATTCAAATTCGGCAATTCGCCCTTGTCACACGGCGGCCATATTGTCCCGGGAGACCAAAAAAAGCTTTGTTTTACCACGCCAAGCTTCGCAGTGGAAACCATGGGGGTGAGGCTTGGCGTGGTAAAACAAAGCTTTTTTGGTCTCCCGGGACAATATTGCCGCCGCGTGACAAAAGCAAATAGACCTCTTTAGCTTGTACGTTTTGTTTTCCCATTTCGATCAGACCACGTGATGTTACTCTAGGGAACAGTTTCTTTCAAAGGTCGTCTTATGCACGTGCATATGTACGCAAACTTATGAAAAAAACAAAAAGAAAAATTCCCTTGGGAACATCACGTGGTCTTAAATGGGAAAATAAAACGTACAAGCTAAAGGCCCGTTTAAACGGTTTCAACATTTGCTTCAACATGCATTCAACACTTTGTTGAACCAAATGTTGGGTGCGTTTGAACAGGTTGTCTAACATTGTTGAAAGGGTAAAAAACGTTGAAAGCTTGCTGAAGCGTGTTGAATCAAGATTAAATCGGTTTCAACTTTCACTCAACATCGATTCAACTTCTCCTTCGTTCTCGAAAATGTTGAATGGTGTTGAAACCGTTTTGAACAGTCTGTTCAACAATAGCAGAACATACGCATGCTCACATCAGGCCGCAAAAGTCAATATGGCGTAGTTTATCTGGACGAGAGAGATTGGTTTCTAGTTCTTAGTTCCTCGCAATCAAATTTCGCGAGAGTGTTGGTTCTTTTCTTGGTGCAATGTTGTAACCAGGCCATTTCCGAGTTCATGTCTGCTTCCTTTCCAAAGCGAGTCTAAGTGCGAATTTTTTGAAATGGTAATTAGTTCTACTTTACATATGAATGAAAACTAATTTTCATAACAAAAACTTGGCACTTAGACTCGCTTTGAAGATGAGGCAGGCTTGAACTCGGAAATGGCCTATTAACGATTACCTCAGAGAAAGCGAAGTCTTTATTCTTTGATTGCATCTGACTTCACAGAGGCCATGTTGGTGTAAAGAACAATTAAGCGGAAAAGCCTTTTGGGAATTTGACTCTATTATTATGCAAAACTTGAGCTGCATGTTTTTATTGTTTTGGCACCAACATGGCGGTCTCATCAAATGAGTGCGATCAAAGAATCAAGGGCTTAAAACAACGTGGAACGTCAAAAGAATTATCATACTTAATAAACCTTTCTAAATCCTTAATTAAAGGTATTGTTTGTTGAAAAATAGTCATAATTGCAGTATTCTTATCTACGATTTCTCTCCTTTCTACTCTATAGATGGTTTTCAATCACGTGATAAGATGGTCTTGTTGGTTCACAAAACACTAGTAAATTATGGCTCATGTTTTGCATTATAATAAAGTCAAATAGGCCATTTCCGATTTCATGCCTGTCTCGTCTTTAAAGCGAGTCTAAGTGCGAAGTTTTTTTTTTTAATGATAATTAGTTTTCATATGTAAAGTAGAACTAAATACCATCACAAAAACTTGGGCGCTTGAACTCGCTTTGAAGAAGAGGTAGACATGAACTCAAAAATGGCCTATTCCCAAAAGACTTTTTTCTCTATTGTTGTGTACTTCAACATGGCAGCGATGACATCAGGTTAAGAATATCACAGCAGTCATGTTCATACACAGAAAAAAAGGAGAAAAAGTCCTTTGGCAATTTGTGCACTAACACGGCCGTCTTATCACGTGATTGAAAACCATCTATTTTATGTTGTGGTGAGAAGGGAAGGTAGGATTTTCAAAATGAGGTTAAAAAGTTAAGGTAAGTTAAAAACTTTATTTATCCACGGTAAATTCACCACGCATGCTCACACGTGGCCGCAAAAGTCAATATGGCGTAGTTTATCTGGGCGAAAGAGACTGATTTCTAGTTTTTAGTTCCTAGCAATCAAATTTCGCGAAAGTGTTTGTTCTTTTGTTGGCACAATGTTGGAACCGTTTGAACGGCCTCCGCGCATCTTTGTTTTTGCCTCCAATATTTGCCCAACATCCATTCAACTTTTTGTTGAACGATTGGTCAAGTGTCGAAACAGTTGAAAAGGGCCTTTTTTGCAATAAAAAGTAAACGCTACTAAAAAGCTGTCCTCCATGAATGCCGTGCCTAAAATACAGATTTTTTTAGTTTGCTGAATAGACAAAGGGAATCAGAAATTCAATATTAGTCGTATTTAAGGTCAGTTTGTTAGCAATCAGCCAGTTGTTAACATTTGCCAGATCTACAAGTCATTCAAACATGACTGTTTGCTTGCGCTTTAAAACCGCTTAATTTCCAATAATTGTAATGATCTTTCGCTTGGAAAAACAAATCGTTATTAAGCTAATGAAATATTAATATATTAATAACTACTTAATAATAACCTTGATCGTTTCGCCCGCAATAGGGGCGAAGTTTGAGATTTTGCTGTAACGACTGAACAGTCACAGTTATTAAATTGTTTATAGAGTGTTTTCACTCACGTGATCAGTAACCTTGTTTTTCCACCGAAACAAAAGAAAACGTTTGCATGATAAAAGAGCTCGATTCCCTGAGGATTAGTTGGGGACACCAACTTGGTCGCCGTTCCTTTGTTTTGGGACACCAACATGGCCGCCGTGACGTCACGTGAAAACAATCCATTGTATGGCAAACAAAACGGTTTAAAGGAAGAAAAAACTAATTGCATAACCAAAGCGGCCCATGGGCATTTCAGGAGAATAACGACCAAGCGCTTAGCAGCACTTAGCCAATCACAGCGCGCGTTCGATCCGCCAGAAACGCAAGCCATATAATAACTAATTATTCAACACCTTTTAAGTTCTTCAGTCACGTAATTTTAATTACGCGAGGCCTTCAAAGAATTCTTGTGTTCTCAACATGTAAGATGTACTGGCTATAATTACAGTTCAGAAAATAAGTTACCAATTTGAAAGTTTTGCCTTTCTTGTTAACATGTTGTCTCATCGTGAACAATTTTTCCGCGAGCGCGAGTTGGATACGAGATGATAGATAGCCAACGAAGCGCGTAGCGCCGACCTGAGTTGGCTATAATCACCTCATATCCAACAAGCGCGAGTAAAATAATTGTTTTATTAATAATTGCCACAAATTATGGATAAATCGTCCCTACTTTATTTTGTAAAAACAACAAAACTGATGTCTACAGTTACTGATATTTGTAGAGCATAGTTTGGTTTGGTTTGGTTTGCTACGCCTCAGTTTCTGTACTTTCACCATTCCTCTTAGCCAATCACAACGGAGTCTTTTTCCCTCTGAAACACTGGCAACTCGTTTGCCAAAAGCGCTTAAGAGCCCATGCGTTCGTTCGTTTTTTTTTAATACCAATATTGTTCCGTATACCGGGTCCAGTTTTTCAGAGATGGCTGATTATACAAGAAAATTGCAATACTCAGCGATGAATTATTAATAAGAAACTAATTCTCTTTTTTCGCATTTTCCATAGTACACTTCTTTTGTCCCCCAAATTTTGCATAAACAATTGCTTTCAAATGTTCGTGAGAATATTCAGTATCCCCAAGAGCATTTGAAAACAACGGTTTATGCAAAATTTGGGGGAATGCAAAATAGAGAATAGGCAACTTTGAGGATAGCGTCATTTGACTACAACTTCCAGAATTCAGTTTGTTTTTCTTTTCTTAATTACATTTTAGTGTCCCCAATGGAGTACAAAATAGCAATAGCTCTAATCAGCACGAGACAAGCAAAACCTGTAGGATTCTGGTACTTGTATTAAAATGCATGGCGGAATTATGCAAATGCCCCACTGTTCAAACCAATGGTGGGAAATCTGTAAACAACGATTTCCGTTGATTATAAATGGTTTTCCTCTTTTAACACACACAGAGAGGCCACAAAAGTAGATTGAATTTAATCCACCTCCCAAAGCTGTCATGGGAAAGACAAACACAGAAGAATCTTTGATATCACTGTTTACCTTTCCTTGCTTTCAAAAAGCATAGTGCAGGAGCAAATTCATAAGATTTTAGTGTTTGTTTATTTAGTCCTTCTAATTTCGATAACCATCAAAAATTAAAAATTTACAGTAAACTTTGCAAACAATGATTCCCTCAGCGTTGATGGCTATTCGTGGGATGAGTCAGAACGTTTCACATCGCCTCAATGTCTCTTCTACCGGCTGGAAACGAGAGGCACGGATTTTTTTACAATACTTGCCAGCAACTCCAGTTCATCACCGCAATAAAATCTAAATGGCACAGAAAACCTCTGGTAACTTCGATATAACGGAAAAAAGGAATGCCTGGGGAGGTTAACAGAATTAAATTTTCTGTGAGTCAAAAATCCCGACATTTTCAACGAGATTATGGTTCATACCGGCTCAGTTTATTTTATCATCCAGCGACCTGGTCCATCTTCATCTTTAAAAATATATACGTCTAAAAAAAATAAATACAGGTGTTTACTTTCGAGATTTAGAATTCAATAGCCCTTTTCACGGTTTGTTTTTCTCATTTGCATTACAATGTAATCTAACGTGGGTACGAGGCAATTTCGGGTTAAAACTAAAAAATAGCCCGAAATTGCCTCACATACATGCTAGATTACATCTTAATGAAAATGAGAAAAACTAACCGTGAAAAGGGCTATTAGCGTATTTAAAAAAAATGTTTACCTTTTCTTGCTTTCAAAAACCATAGTTCTATTGACAAATTTCTGCCACAAAAGATTTCAGTGTTTGTTTATTTAGGCGTTCTAGTTTCGATGACAACAAAAATTAAAAATTTACAGTAAACTTTGTAAACAATGATTCCCTAAGCGTTGGTCCCTTTTCATGGGATGAGTCAGGACGTTTCACATCGCCTCAATGTCTCTTCTAAAACTGTTTAACTTGTTGTACCTTTAGCAAAAGTGTTGAAGTGCCAAATAAATGTAGTAAAGGAGAAAATCATTAACTAAATTGTCGACAGGTGTAATTATAATTAATTGTCAGTCTTCTACTGCCCTTATTTAAAATTAAGAATTTATGTGATGTTGTCAGTTAATTGTTGCTACTTTGCGGACATGGATTCTCTTCTTCGGTGCTACATTCTTTATCCGTTCCTTTATTTTGGAGCATCATGCGCTTCTTATGAAGAGGGTAAGTGTTCTGTCGAATAACGCCTTTCAGTACATTATTATAACATTTCAGACTGCGGTCACTTCAAAAGGAGATAACTCAAATGAGATATCACTGAGCTTAACAATGGATACGAGAACGTTATCTATATTAAGGATATCACATCCCTTTATTGTAATAATTCTCGACTACTCCAAGCCGTTCTGCATGGAAAGTGTGTACTAACATGTTTGGAGAGGAAATTGAAAATTTATTACCAGATTCTCGCTTCCTCCTCATACGTCATCGCCGAGGCTTATTTCCCTTTCGTAAACGGTCGTTGCCATTTCTCAGAACGGTCGTTGCCATTGGAAACGGTCGATGCCAGTTTTTAGCTCTGAATTACACTCATTAGGTCTAAGAAATCAAAAGGTTGCGGTTACTGGGAGTTGCAGCTGCAGTTGTGTCTCGCTGGTCATATGAGTTGGGGTTCGGGTTAGGGTTCTGTTAATTCTTAGTTCGAGTCTTGAAATTTTCGGACTCTTTTTTTCCTCCAGTTTTTCTTTTAAATTTTTTTTTCCTTTTTTTTCTTAATTTTTCTTAATATTTTTTCTTAGTTTGTTTCTTTTAATTTCTTTGAAGTGAAGTGTGTAGTCGACCGTTTCAAATGGCACGACCGTTCTGAGAAATGGCAACGACCGGTTTCAAATGGCAACGACCGTTTACGAAAGGGAAATTTGCATCGCCGAGTGGAAGCAAGAAGGTTACAGAAATGTGCCAAAACGTAAAACGCACGAACAGGGCGTGCAAAGCCTGATTAAAGATATTATTTTACGGCGTTCTCGAAGCCATCGTCCTCGGTCTTTCTTATAGGGAGTTTAACGACCTGTCCATTCGCAGGCTAACACGTATCCGGATATTTCTGAATCGCATTTTTTTCTTTCCGGACACGCCTTCCGTCCACACTTAACCGACGAATTCGCTGGCGAATCCGGAACTTTTTGAATACGCTCTCCAGAGTGGATATTTTTGAATCCGATATAAATCCAGTGAACTTTGCTCGGGCGTAATCCATTAGGGCAAAAATTCTGGCAAGAACGTTTAGATTTCTTAACATTAAATAGGAAGTTTCTCTTTTCCACTTGGTGAAATGACATCCTCCCATATCCTCTGGAAACGAGAGGCATGGATTTTTTACGAAGAATTGCCACCAACTCCAGTTCGTCACCACAATAAAATCTAAATGGCACAGAAAACCTCTGGTAACTTCGATATAACGGAAGAAAGGAATGCCGGGGGGGGTTAACAGAATTAATTTCTGGTCCATTTTATTCTGAGTAAAAATAGCGACATTTTCATCGAGATTATGGTTCATACTGTCTCTTTATTTTATCATCCGATCATCAGCGACCTGGTCCATCTTTAACTTTAAAATATATATATGTCTAAAAAAAAGTTAACACAAGTGTTTGCTTTGGAGATTAGAATTCAATTTCCGAATTTAAAAAAAATCCATAATATTATGCCTCGGGTTCCTAGCTTTGGAAATTTGACTTTTTTTTGTAAATGGGACGTTATGTGCGTGAGTGTTTTCGCGATTTTACACGTCTGTGACGCAGGCTATAGGTGAGTAACCATAAATCACGAAATGCAGCAGCAAATTCATACGTTTTTTTTGGAGTTTTTAAAAACTCGACATACATTACGTTATCGCCGTGTTTCCATAGCAATCGGTCCTCTGCAACCTATTCCCGCAATCGGCATTGACCGATCAGAAACGCGTTATTCTGTTGAATGTATAATAAATGTGGTTCTTAAAAAAAATTTACTTGGGAAAAGGGTTGACTGAAAGAATAATTGGAGATAAAGGCTCCCCTCGATGATTAGTCCCTGCTTTAAGTAATTTTCATAACTGCAATGATCTAAATTTTAACATGGATCTCGGTGCAGTTGGTGGCAGTCTTCCCTATATT
>OX421453.1:33715602-33718102 GCA_949126865.1 Montipora capitata
AGATGCTCGATCTAGTCTTTTTCGAGGTCAGCAGTGGTCTCGACTCACTTCAACTGCACTTCTTTCTAAAGTGGTTAGAAGTAGTTTTTATTCAGTGCTGATCGAACGAATCGCCGTTTTGGAGTGAAAATAGGTGTACCCTGGGAACGAGAAAATTAAAGAAACCAACCAATCATATTGCTGATCACAAGTGCTCACTTTGCACACTCCTCCCGCATATGATGTGGAATAACAAAGTGCTTTCGTAGTTGTGACACATTTCCTATTTGACACGACTAGGCAACACCAATTGTTCTTAAATGTTTCATTTTAGGGGAAAAAGTCTGTCTTGTATCGTACTTGCCCTTGCAAGTCAAATCATATCTTAAAACTTGCTTAAAAAAAGTTAACAGGGCCTTAGCCAGTATGAGGTAAACCGAGGCACTTGCCTAGCTCAGCCATTTTTTAAACCGTGATTCCGTTGTTGTCTGTAAAATGTACTCATCATAAACACCTAAAATATCTATGAAGATAATTTAACCATGGACATTGCGTCAGTCATAATTTTTTTCTAGCTATGACCCTGGTTAACATATTTAGTAAATCTGTAGTTATTCATCTTTTTTTTTTTCTACCGGAAACTCATTAAAGTTAAAGTTAGGCAGTACTCCCTCTTTCCTCAACATTATCAGGAGCCCAAACTAACTGAGAGCTTAACCCTAATCACTAAACTGAGAATTTTACCCTTAACACTAAAAATTACTGGTCACACGCATAAATAATTAATATTGTCTTTTATAGCATCAGAGACCAAAATTCATCATAATAATCTTAAAATGATTTCTCTAGTTTACTTATACATACTCCGTAAAATTAATTACAGAAAGATATCCAAATATGTTAATGTTAAAATGGGCAGTATTCTAAAGAAGTTAAACCCGTTTAAAAGATAGCGTCACAGGGACTTTAAGAACTCGTCCAAAAGTAGCTTGATATGTTGAAATGCCCTTACATAGACATAACATAGACGTAGGCGTTCCATAGACGTAGTATTGGAGTTGCAGGGTTACGTTTACACACTTATTTGAAACAGTTAGCATTTCAGGAGGTGTATGACAACTGCAGGCTGCCTACAAATCGCGCTGATAAACAATGTTTAAGTCTATAAAGCACCCATTTCAAATATCGCTGAGAAGCAGTATTTAAGTCTGAGCACCATTTTAAAACGGTTAGCTTTTACTGCGATTTACGTTTAGTCTGCAGTTTGCAAGTGTCAGACACTGCAATCTAGGTAAGGGATCGGCACGCATTGTAGTGATAATCAGATTGGAGTGATCACTTATTGGCAGTGTTTAGTCTAAAACAACCGCTGTCTTGGTTTTTGGGCTAAGAATATTGGCTCATGGTTGGTGGAAATAAAGAATTCTTTCATATGTAGGATAAAGGGGTTTAGTTTGTAAAGACGCTGTGTGCAGTGTCAGTGGGGAAGTTGAATAAAGAAAAGGGTTTATCAACTGAGTTGATATGGTAAATTGATCACTGTAAAGAAATTTGAAAGCTGACGTTTCGAGTGTTAGCCCTTCGTCAGAGCTAAACCAGTTTCTTTCTTTCACAAATAGAACTACTTTTCATAATGAAAAAACAGTGATATTCTTTAATCATTCCATTTGCAATATAGCTTGTATAATATAAGATTTATAAATATCGGTCTCTCAGATTTTCAATTAAATATAGAGCAGTATACAACTGGAAAGTAACTGCATTACAATTAAACGTAACAATGGTATTATTTGTACTGTTACAATATTAAAAAACAAGAATTTATCTTGAAAGGAAATTACTCATTTTGCAAAATGACCTGTTTACAAGATGCATATAAAGGAAATGTCTTCGAAATAATCGAAATTAAGAATAGTAGCACTGCACAGGTTTTATGTTGTAGGAGAAATAACTCATTGGACTTCTCCAAACTTGGTCACTACTCGGCCATAATTATAATGGTTTTCGATTACAGTTAATTTTCCTAAAAGCATGTTGGGGTACAAGGGAGGCATTTTACCATCAAGTCGATCTCTATCGAGAGACGGAGGACTATTAGAGCTGTCATTGGTTGTTGGGCATTTTTTGTGCATAGAATGGATGTGTTGACAGCCTTCTGGCTGATTTCTGTATAATTTCTTGAAGCCACTTTCCTGTAATTTGACTGTGTGCTTGGGACAAGACTTGAAACAGTTACCGTTTTGGAACTACGTTTTTGTTTTTTCTTGTGAAAAGTTCCTGTAACCCATTTCCTTCGAGTTATCATGTTGTTCCATTAATTGTTTCGGCTTAGATCGATCTTTGTTTCCAGAAAAGCGGAATGTTTGGCCTTTTTTTCCAAAAATCATCTTCTAAATAATTTTTTTTTGTGAGTTTTTTTGTCTTTAGGTGGCCTTTAAATTTTTCTGTTTCTCTATAGAAATTTATTTCATGTACGCAAGTGCGTTGACGTGACTCTGCCATATACCGGGCTCTGGTGTTG
>OX421453.1:33723102-33763102 GCA_949126865.1 Montipora capitata
TACTTACAAACCGCATCGATTTTGACACGGTTTCGAAGTCATGAAACCTTGTCGATGTGGAGCTTCGTTCGTTTGAATGTTGCCTTATTCTCAGGATATTGCACATTGCCATTGAACGACGCGAACGAGATGAATAATCGCGAAAGACTTACGACAGAGCAGAGCAGAGTTATTATATATATATATATTTTTTTATTTTTTTTTTTTGAGATGAAGTTTTCATCGACGTCGCTGTCGTGGATCTTAAAGTTTCTGAGTTCGATTTTGACTTTGGCTTAAAGAATAGCTTTGATGTTAACTTTAAGTTTCACTAAGTCAGGGCGTTAAGTGACAAATGACACTGGCCAAAAAATGGGAAAAAATAGACATTTTCTTCCCAAAATAGGAACAAAATAGGAAACGTTCCATCAACTCTACTCCTCTTAACAAAGCCAACAACAGCTCTGTTTCACAACCCAATGCCTTATTTCATATCTAATAGACAAGATGGCAGGTATCCTTCAAGTGCTAAAACTTTTTACCAAGAGAAACTTGTCTTTCACCTTCCAAATTACATCACATACAGTACTTTCTAAGATGTCTTTACATACAGTAAAAGCCAACAAAGACTATTCGTAAACAAAAATAATCTAACGCTTAATATTTTTGGGCTATTTTAGCAGACTGGGTAACCTTAGCTTTGCTCTTATTTTTGGCATTGTTTGTCGTTGACGACATGGACTTGTCCAACAGTTTATGCAGTTTTTCAGTTACCAATGCCCTCTTTTGTCCTTTTTTCTCTAAGTAGTTCATTGGATTCACTTTAGAAGCTGAATACAATTTTCTTATGTTCAAAAGTTTATTCAAAGCTACGTCTTGTCCCTTTTTGGTCATAAGGGGAACACGTTAAGTATATCCGAAAAATTATACCCTGTGTAAACAAGAGTTTGTTTGTAATGGTTACCACTCTAACAGCTATCAAAAAACGTATAAGGCTGAAAAATATTCGAACTTTTTTCGAATAAAACATTGCTATAAAGACAAAGATACAACTGTCTCTAAAGAGATGGCATACCTCAACTCAGTATTGCTCAAAAACAAAAAGGATAAAATCGGATTGAATTACCAGCTTCCTTAATTCCACATATATAGCAGCTGCACAAGCATGCAAATGACCTCCCAGACTTCTTTGCATGATACCAAAAACATCGAGAAAGTCTGGACACAAGTTTCAAAAGGTTATTATTCCGCGTTTTTTCTTTTTTTTTTTTTTTTTTTTGTTGTTGTTGAATAATTTACCAATTTTATTGAAATTTTTATCTCAAATATTTCAAAATGTACCCCTGCACTCGGTAAAATCCTAAAAAAATGGGAAAAATTAGGAATTTCTTGAAAAAATTCGAGAAAATAGGATGCAGGCCAAAAAATAGGAAAAATAGGAACTTGACGCCCTGCTAAATTAGTAGGTTCCACAGGCATTTTTTCAAAATGGCAGCACTCATATTAAGGTTCCCTGTGCCGGTTAATTAAGCCCAAATTCGACTGAAGATGTAGGTTAAGTTAAACTAGAATTTTAATTTTTGAAGGTTCGTCATTACTAGATTTAAACTCTTGAAACAGTTGGACCGAGAGTTATTTTAAATCAAGAGTGCGTTCGATTTACCGTATTCCGGAATAGGAATACTTGGAATAGAAGTTAGAAATCCTTCGCTTTTACGGGGATTCACATTAAAATTGTCAAACACCTGCTAAAATGATATTTTCAACATACCTTTATTATCCTTGTTGCTTCAAAACGCCGATATTATATGGTTCATACTTGTTCATTTTTTTTTTATCATCCGATCATCAGCGACATGGTCCATCTTTAACTTTACAAATATATATGTCTAAAACAAGTTAACACAAGTGTTTCCTTTGGGGATTAGAATTCAAATTTCGAATTAAAAAAATTCCATAACACCATACCTCGGGTTCGAAGCTTTGCATTTTTTTTTTCTGTAAATGGGACGTAATGTGTGTAAGTGTTTTTCGCGATTTAATGCGTCTGTGACGCAGGCTATAGGTCAGTAACCATAAATCACAAAATGCAGGAGCAAATTCATACGTCTTTTTGAGTTTTTAAAAACTCGACAAAAATCACCTCATCGCCGTGTTTCCATAGCAATCCGTACTCTACAACCTATTCATGCATTCGGCATTGACCGATCAGAAACGCGTCATTCTGTTGAATGTACAATAAATGTGGTTCTTAAAAACAAATTTACTCGGGAAAGGGTTGACTGAAAGAATAATCGGAGATAAGGGCTCCCCTTGATGATGAGAACCTGCTTTGAGTAATTTTCATAACTGTAATGATCTAAATCTTAACAAAGATCTCGGGGCAGTTGGTGGCAGTTCAAATATATGTCTTCCTTATATTTAGCATCTTTATATGAAATCCGCTACGGGGTTTATTACGTACTCAAATAGCTGTCAGTTGGTTTGATAGCTGAATCGATGAAGCAGCGTACCAGTTTAGCAGAGTTTAGCAGTTCGATTCACGTTCAAGGCAAAACTTTTCAGTAAAGTAGACTAAACGAGTGGCAGCCATTTTGATATTTAGCCGTGGTGCTATAATCACCCTCTGCAAGGTGATTATAACCTACGACATATGACACCAACCTCGACTAATCAGAAGGCGAGAATCTCTCTAATCACTTCTGCAATCATTGTAAAACGTGCGTTTTCCATTTTGCTTACATTAAAAAAAATCCCACAATACCTACCTCGCTCGTATTACGCCTCCCCAAACGTTGCGACATCAAAGCAAAAGATTCATTAACGATTCTTTTTGTGCAGGCTCTTGTCGTGCGCTCACGTTTCAGCCTTCTCTTTCCGTTGCTAACGGACGTTTAAAGAATCATACAATAAAGAGTTTTCAAGTACACAATATGCATGAATGCGAATGGATTTGTTACCAAGAACATTACTGCGTCAGCGTCAACTTCAAGACTAAGCCGAACACAGATGGAAAACATAGATGTGAGCTGAACAATTCTACTCACGCTGAACACGGTAAAGATTTGATCAAGGCCGAAGATTACATTTATCGAGGAACGGAGGTGAGACATTCAGTTTAATTCACTCCTGTGAGACAAATACAGCCGTGTTAACATGGAATATCTCTTTTTAGTTTTTGCTTAAAGGGTGGAAAGCGTTGAAGGCGCGCTGTGATTGGCTCCTCGATTCCGAATATCCTTTGCTATTCACCGAGCAAACCGTGCGGGATTTGCGACCGAAAATATTATAATCGTTGCAGGAATAAATGCATGAGCTATGTGCAGATGTCGCTGGCTAGCTAGTGTTGGATATTTACCTCTTTTGGTGTTGTGCCTGTGGCTGGTGGTAAAGCTTCGCAGCTTGGTCAATATCCACCATTAGCCACTCCCAATTCGGTACCCTGGTCCCAGAGGTTTTTCTTGAGCCTCGAGAAAGCCGCGAAGTAGCAAAGACCAGTCGCGAGTCTTCCTTTCTCCTTCGCGACTCTCTCACGGCTCAAGAAAAGCCTCTGGGACCAGGGTACCCCTTCGGTAAATAGTTGTTAGTTTACCTTAGCTTGCTTTTGGTCTTAACTATGTGTGATACTTTGCATTGGCATTTTGGTTAATGTTTGCATCTATCAAATAAATGCCACATCCATGTATTCGAAGTGCCCGTTATAGATGAAAGAGAGAAGAAGAGAGAAGAAGGAAGAAGTGGTCCTCGCACTTATCTTGACAATTTAAGCAATTGTCTCTTATAGACAACTAAAGCTAATATACTTATTATATATATGCTCAATAATGCGGGCATTTTGATTGGTTCTCACCTATGATCTATTAATTACAGTTGCTTTTACACTCCACCATACAAATGACAGTGATGTATATTTTGTTTTTCTTGTTCAGAACGCCTGTGGTAAATCTCACTGTAAAAACGGTGGAACATGTCAATCCGGTTTTACACAGAAAAGATATCGCTGTTTGTGCACTCCTGGATTCAATGGTGACCTCTGCCACGAAGGTAAGGATAATGATGTATTTTTTTACAAAGCGCGCCTAACCCACCCCTCCACCCACCCTTTTTTTTTTCCTGGCAAATACCTAATTTCGTTCCCAGGAATGGGAACGAGAAGGTCCTGGGAATGAGGTTCTCTAAAACCTGGTTTTCACTAACGACGCAAGCACAACAGTGTTTAATTCACCGTGAAAACGGGCCTGACGCAGGAACAAACACAAGCATAAACGCAAGTACAAGAATGTTTAATTCACCGTGAAAACGGGCCTGGCGCAAGTATAAGTACAAGCGCAACGATCAAAATGTATCCATTTCTTTGTGCTTGGGCTTATGATTGCGTTCGCTTGCGTTTTGTGAAAACGGGACGCTACTCAAGCACAACACAAGCTGTGATGGATTGACCCTAATTAGATGCACGACGATTTCAATAAGCATCACGAAGTGTCCCTTTGCACTTCTCGCCAACTTCAACATCACTCGTGTCTCGGAACAAGACAATTAACGTCACAAAGTATCTCCCAAACGCTGCTCAATAACAAGTAAAGATTAACTGCTGCATTTACCCAAACCTAAAAATAACGCTAACTTTTTCCCTTACCTTTTTGTTGAAAATAGGTAGCAAATGCTTAGCCTTAAAGGGAAACTTCATGTTGGACTTCAAAATTGCGCGTGCGTCTAATTGGAGTCAATTCTGGACACAATAAACACCAGGGCCCGGTTGTTCAAAAGCCGATTAACGCTAATCCCAGATTAAGAATTAATCAAGGAGTTCCTTTCTCTACTCCCAAATGCTTTTTAACGCTGATATTCGGCAAAATTTTACATTAGAGGAGGTCAATCTTGAAAAACAAAAATAAGGAAAAGAAACTTCCACCAAAATGTTGAAAACTTGAAATAAAAGTTTACGTTAATCCTGGATTAAGTTAATCGGCTTTCGAACAACCGGGCCCAGATGTATATATCTAGACGAATTGCAGACGAAACCATCCTAAACGAGTTATTCTTCTCTAGTATAAATTTGGCCGTTTATATATATACAAATTATCAGACGAAGTATCTTATTTTGCCCAAGTTCGTCGCAGACGGATGACCCATTTCTAGGATGATGCGTCTCTAGTATAAATTCACCCAAACGTTAAGATCCCATCTCAAAAATTGAGCCTTACGAAATGTTCTGTTAATTAGTTTCAGCCACGTGGCTCCAAGAGTAACTTAACGGATGCCAAAGAATCGAACGGCGTGCCATTTTAAAGTTTAATAGCCTGATATCTAGCCGGTAATTGTATTTGAATCGTTCACTTTATCATGTCCAAAACACACATTTGGGACGACCTGTTCCAAAACAAAGGCGAATTTAACCTACATCAACTTGCAGAGAATTGAGAGCTTCTTTCAGAAATACGATTGATATAGTATTATTTAAAGCAATTAAGTTAATGAGTGATCTCAATTGTTGGGTTGTCTGTGTATAATTACTGATTCGCAAATAAAAGTTCCCGGATATTTTCATGTTAATTGACGATTTGCATCTGAGGTCACGGCGGCCATTTTGGTGTACAGAACAATGCAGTAAAATGTCTTTTGGGAATTTCACTCTATTATTATGCAAAACTTGTGGGGCCATTTTCTATTGTTTTCTACACGAACATGGCCGTCTCATCACGTGGATGCAAACCAAGAATAGATAATTTAATCTAATTCCATCTCCATCATAACCGCCGACAGAAATCTAATTAACTGCGAGGTCGGTAGTAGATAATTTTTATTGCAAGATCGAGACAGGAGCTTTGAAAGACGCACTCTCACTGAAAGAGCTTGAATAACTAACTATTGATTTTTCCCGATGTTTAACTTGTTCCAGACATTAACGAGTGTTCTTCTGAAAACGAGTGTCACGTGAATGCCACATGTACGAATACCAAAGGATCTTACAAATGCACTTGCAAAAAAGGATTTACAGGAGACGGAAGAAACTGCTCAGGTAAAGTCAAAAAGATGTAACGAAGGTATTATCGCGACTGTTGCTTACAGTTTTGTTTTGCACGCCTTGCGTGCCCGTTAGTCACGTGATGCTTTCGCACACACCGACCTTGTTGTCGTTTTTTGTTTAAAAGTGCAGTCTTCGAGTTCCCTTTGTTATGTTCATTTGGTTCCAGACATTGACGAGTGTTCATCTGAAAACAACTGTCTCGTGAATGCCACCTGTACCAATATCATAGGATCTTACAATTGCACTTGCAAAAAAGGATATGGAGGAGACGGAACAGGTTGCCCAGGTAAAGTCCCGTCTAATAAAGGTATTATCACGACGGATACTGACAGTTTTCTTTTGCACGCCTTGAGTGAACGTTAGTCAAGTGATGTTTTCGTACACACAGACCTTGTTGTCGTCGCCATGTTGCTTTGTTTGAAATTTAAGTCCTCAAGTTCGTTTTTTTAAAATTCTCATTTGGTTCCAGACATTAACGAGTTAATGATTCCAAGTTCGAGTGAGGCCTAACACTACTGTGACGTTTTTAACCCAATTATTCCATCAGAGATCAACCCTAGTATTGGAATTGGGCCCACACAAGGACAGAGAAAAACTCTGACCAGGGTGGGATCAATCTCGTACCCAGAGTCCTCGGGCTTTTTGGCCAGCGGTTGAGCGCCCGGAGAGACTCTGGGATAATCGACTCCATTTCCCAGAAAACGTGGGTTCCGGTCTTATTACGTATGCTTGAGTTTAACCGGAAACAGAAAAGAGAAAACCGTAAACAGTAGAAATGGCGGGTTGAAAGTGTTCGAGAAACAAGAATTTTAGCCTTACACACAAAGAAACTGGAGAAATGATCATTGGCTTGCTGTAAGAGCAAGTGAAGATGAAACCTCTGACGCTTTCGGTAAGTGTTTCAGCGTACATTCCATCGTTCAGAATGCCATCGTGCATGCAACACGATCGACAATTTTTGTGTGGAAACGACACAAATATCCTCTTCTTCTACAATTTGATGTTTCCGTAATTCTGAATGGCTTCGACAAGACCTTATTCCACGGATTTCTCCTCAAACAGACTGATGTAATGTTTTCCCACGGTACTTTTGCAATAGCAACAGTAATCACTTTTTAGCAACGTGGGAAAATTCCCGTGCGGAATAAGACATAATTCAAACCTCGTCGTTTTATTATTTTTCTGATTTTCATATTTCTGAGGTAGAAAAAAACAAACAGCACTGAAACTAGTTTTAGATTTTGAATCTCCCTCCAAATTCTGGGGCTTCCGAATTACTTACCGACTTCCTGTCGGACTGCCATTGTTACGGAAGCAGCCAATCAAAAATATAGTTCAAGTCGATTATCCCAGAGTCTCTCCGGGCGCTCACCCGCTGGCCAAGAAGCCCGAGGACTCTGGGTACGAGATTGGGGTGGGATTTGAACCCACGACCTTCGGATTAGATCACCGCCGCTCTACCGACTGAGCTACAAGGCCAGAACGGGAGCAGGCCGTGGGTATGTGAGATGTTATTCACAAGGACAAATTCGGCTCGGCCCAAGCCTAGTTTAGATAATCATTAGTTGTTGTCCTTCAGTAGTGTTCGTCTGAAAACGAGTGTCACGTGAAAACGAGTGTCACGTGAATGCCACATGTACGAATACCATATTATCTTACTATTGCACTTGCAAAAAAGGATATGGAGGAGACGGAAGAAACTGCTCAGGTAATATTACAAAAATGTAACGAAGGTATCATCGCGACTGATTCTTACAGTTTGTTTTGCATGCCTTGCGTACCCATTAGTCACGTGATATTTTGGCACCCGTCGACCTTGTGGTCGTCGCCATGTTGTATTGCTTGGAACAAGAGGCTACGGGTAGTCTACACTTTGCTTGAAGGAATTTTAGCCGATTTCCTTTAAAATTCACAGTATTTCAGTGATTTTTTTTTTTTTGCTACAATAGCTTGGTCAATGTCCAGTTCAATTCCAGAGTCCAAAGTCCAAAGTCCGTATTCCGTGACTCAACCATGTCGTTAGAATGGTTGTTCACATTTAAAACTGTTGTTAACGGCGTTGACTCCAATCAAAACCAGTAAACAGATGTTCTACAAGTTTCCACGATGGTATTTAAAAATACTCCACAACAATCAGCAGCCTCGGAACCTGGACAAATGTGAATTATAATGACAAGCCATTATGCGGATGATGCATCTCTAGTATAAATTGACCCAAACGTTAAGATCCCATCTAAAAAACTGAGCCTTACGAAATGTTCTGTTAATTGGTTTCAATCACGTAGCTCCGAGAGTAATTTGACGGATAACAAAGAATCGAGCGGCGTGCCAATTTAAAGTTGAATAGCCTGATATCTAGCCTCTAATCGTATTTCAATCGTTCACTTAATCTTGTCCAAAACATACGGGACAACCTGGGTCAAAACAAAGAGATGTTAGTTGAAAACGTCTCTATCAGGCGAATTTAATGTACAGCAATTTGCAGAGAATTGTGAGCTTCTTTCAGAAATACGATCGATATAGGATTTTTCAAAGCAATTAAGTTAATAAGTGATCTCAATTGTTGGGTTGCCTGTGTATAATTATTAATTCGCAAATAAAAGTTCCCGAATATTACCAACAAGAAGCATGGCATGCTTTTCATGTTAATAGATAATTTAATCTAATTTCATCTTTATTATGAGCGCCGACAGAAATCTAATTAACAGACAGATCGGTAGTAGACAGTTTTTATTGCAAGATCAAGACAGGAACTAAAGAGCTTGAATAACTAACTATTGATTTTTCCGATGTTTAACTTGTTCCAGACATTAACGAGTGTTCGTCTGAAAATGAGTGTCACGGGAATGCCAAATGTACGAATACCATAGGATCTTACAATTGCACTTGCAGAGAAGGATTTGGAGGCGACGGAAGAAACTGCTCAGGTAAAGTCAAAAAGATGTAACAAAGGTATTATCGCGACTGTTGCGTACAGTTTTGTTTTGCACGCCTTGCGTGCCTGTTAATTAAGTTAATGAGTTATCTCAATTGTTGGGTTGCTTGTGTATAATTATTAATTCGCAAATAAAAGTTCCCGAATATTACCGACAAGAAGCATGCCATGCTTTTCATGTTAATAGATAATTTAATCTAATTCCATCTTTATTATGAGGGCCGACAGAAATCTAATTAACAGCGAGATCGGTAGTAGACAGTTTTTATTGCAAGATCAAGACAGGAACTAAAGAGCTTGAATAACTAACTATTGATTTTTCCGATGTTTAACTTGTTCCAGACATTAACGAGTGTTCGTCTGAAAATGAGTGTCACGGGAATGCCAAATGTACGAATACCATAGGATCTTACAATTGCACTTGCAGAGAAGGATTTGGAGGCGACGGAAGAAACTGCTCAGGTAAAGTCAAAAAGATGTAACAAAGGTATTATCGCGACTGTTGCGTACAGTTTTGTTTTGCACGCCTTGCGTGCCTGTTAATTAAGTTAATGAGTTATCTCAATTGTTGGGTTGCTTGTGTATAATTATTAATTCGCAAATAAAAGTTCCCGAATATTACCGACAAGAAGCATGCCATGCTTTTCATGTTAATAGATAATTTAATCTAATTCCATCTTTATTATGAGGGCCGACAGAAATCTAATTAACAGCGAGATCGGTAGTAGACAGTTTTTATTGCAAGATCAAGACAGGAACTAAAGAGCTTGAATAACTAACTATTGATTTTTCCGATGTTTAACTTGTTCCAGACATTAACGAGTGTTCGTCTGAAAACGAGTGTCAAGGGAATGCCACATGTACGAATACCATAGGATCTTACAATTGCACTTGCAGAGAAGGATATGGAGGAGACGGAAGAAACTGCTCGGGTAAAGTCAAAAAAATGTAACGAAGGCATTATCGCGACTGTTGCTTACAGTTTGGTTTTGCACGCCTTGCGTGCCCGTTAGTCACATGATGTTTTCGCACACACCCACCTTGTTGTCGTGCTTTGTTTGAAAGTGCAGTCCTCGAGTTCCCTTTGTTATGTTCATTTGGTTCCAGACATTGACGAGTGTTCATCTGAAAACAACTGTCTCGTGAATGCCGCCTGTACCAATATCATAGGATCTTACAATTGCACTTGCAAAAAAGGATATGGAGGAGACGGAACAGGTTGCCCAGGTAAAGTCTAGTCTAATATAGGTATTATCACGACGGATGCTGACAGTTTTCTTTAGCACTCCTTGAGTGAACGTTAGTGAAGTGATGTTTTCGCACACACAGACCTTGTTGTCGTCGCCATGTTGCTTTGTTTGAAATTTAAGTCCTCAAGTTCGTTTTTTTAACTTTCATTTGGTTCCAGACATTAACGAGTGTTCGTCTGAAAACGAGTGTCACGTGAATGCCACATGTACGAATACCATAGGATCTTACTATTGCACTTGCGAAAAAGGATATGGAGGAGACGGAAGAAACTGCTCAGGTAATATCACAAAGATGTAACGAAGGTATTATCGCGACTGATGCTTACAGTTTTGTTTTGCACGCCTTGCATGCCCGTTAGTCAGGTAATGTTTTCCCACACAACGAGTTGTCATCGCCATGTTGCTTTGTTTGAAGGTGAAGTCCTCAAGTTCGTTTTGTTTTGTTCCTTTGGTTCCAGACATTGACGAGTGTTCATCTGAAAACAACTGTCACGTGAATGCCAACTGTACAAATACCATAGGATCTTACAATTGCACTTGCAAAAAAGGATATGGAGGAGACGAAAGAAACTGCTCAGGTAAAGTCTATCCTAATGATTGAGGGTACAATCGCGACTGATGCGGACAGTTTTGTTTTGCACGCCCTGTGTGCCCATTAGTCACGTGATGTTTTGGCACCCGTCGATCTTGTGATCGTCGCCATGTTGTATTGCTTGGAACAAGAGGCTACGGGAAGTCTACACTTTGCTTGAAGGAATTTTTGCCGATTTCCTTTAAAACTCACAGTATTTCAGTGTTTTTTTTTTTTGGCTACAATACCTTGGTCAATGTCTAGTTCAATTCCGAGATCCAAAGTCCAAAGTCCATATTCCGTGACCCAACCATATGGTTAGAATGGTTGTTCACATTCAAAACTGTTGTTAACGGCGTTGACTCCAATCAAAACCAGTAAACAGATATTTGCTTTAAAAGTTTCCACGATGGTATTTAAAAATACTCCACATCAATCAGCAGCCTCGGTACCTGGACATCAAAATTTCGAGTTGAACCTGGACAAATGTGAATTATAATGACAAGCCATTCGTTCCACATCGAAAGGTCCACACTTATTTTAAGATTTGACATCCCATCGTCGGGATCAATGATACGACTCAAAGAATCGGCCTACTCATTCTCTTTCCTCGGGATCCATTGGGTCTGAAAAGATACTCCCGATACGAGGAACTCATGACACGTTTACAATCATTTCAAATTCCAGAACAAAATTTGATCTCGTTACAGCAAGAAACTTGAGCACCATAACCAGCCAGACTAGCGTGAAAAGTCAAAATCGCATTACAAGACAGGTGTATTAATCGGGTTACCGTTAAATGCATCTACATGCCCTACCCAGGATTTCAATTCTTGTAAAATGCCTCCGGGAGTAGAAAGCACGTCATTCCACGAACGCCTTAGTTAAAGGAAAAAGTACATTTGTCTAGTGAACAAGCGGGCAATTGGGCCAAAGCAACAGTGAGGGAAATGACAAACCCAGAAACTGACTAGCTACGTCTCGAACTCGAAGGTTAGGAAAATCATTAATTAGCCTGGTCAAAACAGACTACAACTTCACAATATATCTTTTTCTCAGGAATGACAAATTAACTTAAAGAATGTGAATTGAATTGTATCCACAACAATTCCCAACCACTCACCAATCTGACGGGGTTCCCAACCGGACTTATTTTCATTGTACTTCTGACCGGAATTCTGAAGGTGAGACCTGACAAATGAAGAAGGTAAGAGATCTCCGAGAAAAAATGCCATAGTCAATATACAAGATAGCAAAAATGCCGAGTGATCTCCAACGTGCAACGAATGGCCTAAGCATTCTAGTGAATAGATAGCAAGCCGATCATAAACGAAAAGGCAACAATCTGAAAACAAAATATCTAACAACTCCCGAGAAACTCCAGGAAAAACCCAGATATTTCCAAACATCACTATTAATATCCAAACGATGATAATCAGAAACATTGCAGCAAGGGAAGGTAAACCTTCATATTTAAACTTGAATTTCCGAACAAACGGATTAGCTGATCTACTAAGATCCGAGACCAAACGTAACTTGCCGCCTGAAACTATAGAAAGAGGAACGGGAAGGTCCTGGAGACGAGGTTCGCAAAAACCTTGGCTCGGTTGTTCAAAAGCCGATTAACGCTATAATCCCACATAACAATTAACCAAAGAGTTCATTTCTCTTCTCCCAAATGCTGTTCAACGCTGTTATTCGGCAAAACTTTACATTAGTGTCATGAGGTTATACACTTTCCAGAGTATTCTAATTTTATTCTACATGCTAGAACTTTCTAGAGTCATTCTGGTCAGTCAGCATTAGTCAGCGATACCAAAAATTGATATGTTGTATTAGTATATACTTGCTCAGTGATCTTGGTGTCTCAAGCAATCTGATTGGTTCGCTATCTCGGAGTAATTAAGCATTATTCACTCCCCACCGAGTGAATAATGCGTGATCCAAACAAAACAAAACGGCCGGCGTAAACTCGAGCTCGCCAGCATCTGAATCGGAAATATCGAGAATACAAAATGATGCTGTGCTACAGAATACAAAGAGGACCACAAAATTTGGCCTGAAGTTTTTTTCACAGGTGAAAGAAGATTTAATAACTTTTGCCAACCAGTGGTTTTCCACATAATTATTGCTGACAATTAAACAATCTTCACGCCAACAATTCGTTTCACTCGGAGTAATTCTATTTTGTAGGGCTGGCCGCCCAGCAAAACGAATTTGTCACTGAAATTGAGGAGTTTAAATAAATGTTTAAGAATGTCGTACATGGCTGCAAGGAAACAAGACAGGTCATTTTACAACAACCCGAAGCTCACCTTAATAACTTAGAGCCGCGATTTCATGTGGATCCTTTACCAACTGCACTCTTTCAATTTCCATTTCAAATGAACCTGTAAAACTTTGATCAAACGGTGAAAATGCTTTAACAAGTGGACTTTCGATTTATATTGCTGATTTAAACGGTGTTAAATGCCAATTTTGCTGTCACCTTTGTGACGAGGATTTTAACAAAGGTTATTTAGATTTGCCATGTTAAAGCTTCTGTAAACAATTTCGCGCATGCTTTGTGCCGCTTGCACGTTTTCAACGCATAAATTGAGATGTCAATTAAACCGACTTTGGATGGTTTTCTTCTGCAATTGTTGCTGAGATTACTTCGTGAGTATATATATACTAAAACAATTATTCTTAATATTCTGCCACTAATCACCTGGATTTCAAAGAATAATCGTTAAATGTACAAAAATAGAGCTCCTTTAGAAACTTCTAGAAAAACAAGAAAAACTGCATAAACGTCCTTAATTCAAACGGTAGTAGTGGTTGTTGTGGAATTGTGTCCTGTACGTAAGAAGTGATAAAAGAAAAAGAAGACGAGTGATAGAAGACGCCTTTTCCTGTGAGACTACAGACAAGTGGATATGTTGTAGTTGTGGTCTTCAGGAGGCAGTGTGGCCAAGTGGTTAGGCGCTTGCCTTGAAATTCGAAGACCCGGGTTCAAGAGCCGTTCTGACCACTCGTTGAATTTGTTCCTGGTAGTTCCTGGTTCAACTTCCCAGCTGCACTTGTAAGTTGGGATTCTTAACAGTTGTTGTTGTTGTTATTCTGTTCCGTCGTTTCATTGTGTTTCACTGGCCCTGAGAAGCCCCTACGGGGAGCGGTCAATTAAGTATGTATTGTATTGTGGTTTAATTTTGTTTTTGGTTTGAATTTTTTTAAAACCAGTTCTTTTTTTTTTTTCAAACCAGTTGAAATTTTTGTAACGACTGTGGTTTCAGTCTTAATCAACTGTCTAAAAAATGGATTTTTCTTTTTGTGCGGGTGTAGTTAAAAAACAGGGCCTTGGATTTTTTAGGGAGTCTAAAACACAACTACACCCTCCGTGAGGGTACACTGGGTTGCCTGTGGTACGTGCACCGTTCCAGACAATTTTTTTCAGGTTGGGGGGTCATTAAGAAGTAATACCAGAAGAGGCCCTTTGGCTCACAGGTCCTCACACGTTCGTACGACGAAACAGATCTGTCCTTGCGTAATATGTAGCTCTAACAGTGCACGATATTGTTTTGGTATTGTCTATCATTGTAGTGCCATGGTAGAAGTCTTGGGTAAATAGTCTGAGAAGACATGTGGTTACCAGCAAAGTACTGAACCCAGAAAGATTGAAGAAAATAAATGGGAAGTTAGAAACATTGGCTTCTGGGCTGACATGTTGATAAACTTCTTTTCACCACAAGTTTAAGCTTGCCCTCTGAGCATCTGACAGCTTTCTGATACCGAAGTTCACTGAAGTTAAGCCCTGTTGGGCGGGGTTAGTGTTTGGATGGGAGACCAAAACAATATACCCTCATAAAACAGAAGCATCGGACCGAAAATACTATTAACGCTAACAAATGCGAACTCAGCAGGGTACAGATTTTGTTAGCTTGCTTTATGCAAAAACAAACATTGATGCAAAAGTAAATTGATACTCAGTTTTTAGAAAGAGCAGAAGGAAGTTTCCAGGACGGAACCGTGAATATAGAATATAAACAGTTACGATCAGCGACAAACATTTTGGGAGATTTTTGCTACGTTCAACTTTGTTTTTGTACGTTTTGGCTGCACAAATAAATCGCAAAATCGAAAGTGACATCGCCGGAATTCAGCGGGCGCCGTGATTAAGTTACCGCGGCATGTTTACTTGCCAAACAGTGAAGCATCTGTGTCAAATGATGGCAAGATACCGGGTTTTCGTTAGTTTCTTTTTCTGTAAAGTGTTATAAAGTTTGCCAATAAATGAGCGAAGTCAAAACAAAGATCACAATCACCCACCATTGTTTCTGCAAAGTCAAAAATTTACTCTCCAAGACGAGGTTATTTATCACCAGGTAATTCCATCGTTTTGGAAATAGCAGCTACTTTATTATTTATCTGCGTCACAATTTTTCACTGATTTTGGGGCTCATTTTGTTGAAACTCAAGCACGCTTCCAACAGGCCTGTGAACACTTCCTGCTTACAGAGCAATACTAAAAAACTTCTCCCATATCACATTTCAACCTTAAGCTCGAAAATTCAATACACAACATGATATTATAATTCACAAAGGCAGAAAATACCACAGAATCCTTTTCCAGCGAAAAATTTATTGAAACAAACAACATATTTGCCCTTAGAGGCGAAAACCTCTTCCAATTTCATTGCGTGCGTGAAAACAAGAAACTCAATCGTGTCAAATTACCATGTACTTCAGGTATATACAGCTCACTTTCATTTCGGCTCGACCGGTGATAGATTGTTGTCGAAGTCCATTACTCGTCGCTTTTGAGATTCTAGGTGTTGGTTTTTCACCGCCTGCCTAGTTTATCCAACTGACTTTCCATCATTGAGCTCCATAAGGGTATATTTTGTTTAAGGATCCACTAAAAGGCCATTTCGCGTTACATGACTTTCGACGCCATTACAGGCTAAGTTAATGATTCTACTGTGTCCACCAGAGAAATCTACGCAGTTCCACTACCCTCTCGATCCTAAGAAAATACGCGCAGAAGGCTCTATGCACAAAGACACCACTTACCAGGGGAGTGACAGGCAAGACTTTTACCGACACGAAAAAAAAAAACTAAAATAAATAATAATAGTAATAATAGTAATAGTAGGAGAAGAGAAAAAAAGAAAAAAAAGAACCGTGACAAAGAAAGGTGGAATAGTTGAATTAAAAAGGGAGAGGGGAATGGAACAAATTATCAAAGCAAAGAACAAAAACCTGGTTCATTCAAACTGTTGTTTGTTATTACGCTAAATCTCTGCTTTTCGAGATTTACTAAGCTAACACCCTGTAATAATCCAATCTACCAAAGCCTGCCTTAAATTCTCTCATGCGTGGATCAAGTCATGGTCAGTATCCGTAAACCAGTTTCTTTCTTTAATTGCAGCAAGTGATTCTCAAGTGATTGATTTTTGTCTTTAAATCTTATGGACTAAATGTGTGAGCTCTCGCCCCTGAGAAATTCCCGTTTCGTAGCTCCTTTAATTTATGTCATGAAATTGGCCACCTTTCATCGTACCCAAGGGATCAAACCTAAATCGAACCTCTTACGGTGTTTCTTGCATCTTCTAGGCAAGGATTGCTTGGATATCAAGACAAGAGGGCTTTCGCTGGGCGATGGCATATATTTGTTGAACCCGGATGGAGAAAGCCCCTCAAACGCATTCCAAGCATACTGTGATATGACGTCATATAATGGAGGATGGACCATGTGTTACACAACCGATGAGTTCGCCAAACCCCGCATGGAAGTCACATACAATGCTAAGACTCCTTATGGAAGTGATGGCTACAGGACTGACTGCAACAACATTCCGGTATGTTGCTAGATCCAATGTCGTAATAAACCAATAAAAGCACACGTAGTTTATACTTTTTTCGAGGCTAAATAACTCCCAATTTTCAACATAATAAACACTGACGCAACTTGTGGACCTCATATGAAGACCATTCAGAATTTCTATTCTCAAATCATAGACAGGTTTCCCTGTCTGGTCAAGAACAGTCAGAAACCTCTACCTTCTACCGACTTCATTAATAATATAAATTTTAAAAAAAATTGCTGATCAAATCGATAAATCCAAGAGCACAACAGCCAAACAAACAATATAAAGGACATGCATATGACTTATAAAAGAAAGTAATGAAACCTTTCTAATGCGTAAAAATCTTGCAACCTTGGAAAAATCACAAATTTCCGAGTTAAAACCTATATTTTGATCTTCAGTTGACAAAGTAAGAGTGACTCTGACAAACCGCAATCCAAATAATTTTTTTTTTTCGTTGTTAATTAGTTTACAGAAATCATGTTCGTCAACCACCAGACGGGGGAAAAAGCTTATTTCAAGCGAAAATCCAACCTCTCAGTTAAAGCCGCAGCTCAATATGGTAAGAATGGAAGTGCTTTAGGATTGTGGGATGCCGTAGGAGCCTCTACTGCCTACTCCTACCAGCTGTTGATCTGCGACCATTCTTTCTACACTGGCTTCTTTGTATCTGGTTTTACTGATAATTGTTACAAGCATTGTAACAATTGGTGTAGTGATATGTCATCGCCGTACTTCCGCACTGCCTCCACCAATTCAGGTTACAAAGGCGTGGCCTTCAACGTCAACGGTCACCACCCCCGAAACGTCAGCCTCAGGCTGATGAGCGTTGGATTGCGCTAAAGTGACGCCTACTTCATTTTTCTAAGGGTTTCATAATATAGCCGGGAACTAGTGTGCAAATCTCAATAAACAAATACTGACAACGGTAGATACTGAAGTCAAGTCATCGGAGAGACAACCTGTTATGTGATTGATAAGAGATAATGTGATTCAGTTCAGAACCTAGAAAAATTAGTTTGCAATTGAAACTTTCATTTTCTGTAAGGTGTCGGGTAAATAAAGCAATTTCAAAAGAATCATCAGTTTTGGTTTCGCATGATCTATTTATCCTAAACATTCCTTACGTTTTGCTCTTTCACCTGTTTATGTTCATGTTTAGAGAGACTAATCTCAATAGCTAGAGTCCCCTCACCCACCCGTCAACTGAACAAGGTGCTCTCACCTACCCTTCCCGTCCGACCAACCCGCGTGTTAACAAGGTACCGGCTTCATCGACCCGCCAACCCCCCTGGGATTAATATATATTGGTGGGTTTACCGTAAATCCACGCTCAGCGACAAATATCTCGCCTTTGATTCTTATTAAAGGCTGTTCTACTCAAGAAGTTTATTACTAGAAGTTTCCTCATGAGGCATGAGTGTCTACCATCTTCGAGTGGTGGTGTGTTACGAGATCGCCATACTTCCACACCTCGACCAGTTCAGCTTACAAAGGCGTAAACGCCAACGGTCACCGATCCTTCAACCCTAAAGAGATGAGCGTCGCTGTGCGACGAAAAGGCGCATTCTTCCTTTTTTTCTGAGGAATTCATAATATAGCCTGGAACTAGCGGGAAATATTCAATAAACAAATAACGGCAATGGTCGATACCGAAGTCGTGGGAGAGATTTGTGATGCATGGTGATTGATCCCTGAAGTTATTATTGCCACAAGCAACTCTACAATACCAGCAGTCCATAATTCAGAAGTCTCGATCTGCGATGAAATGCGGCTCCTATTTTTAGCACGGTCAGCACTATATATTTGCGGGAAATCAACGTGGCTGTATATAGTGCTCCTCGCACGATTCACACCACACTTATGGGCTATAAGCTATCAGGGTAATTGGCTTCTTACAGTACCATGCACGCGCATACTTAACAATAGGCTGATTTAGCAACAGAACGGGAACGTCAGTGGCGACGGCGCGCGCAGAAGAAACACCAATGAGAATTCAGAATAGAGTAGACTCCACTCTTTTCTTCTCTATCCTTTATTCTCATTGGTAGTTTTGCTGCCCGAGACGTCGCCACTGACGTTCCCGTTCTGTTGCTAAATCAGCCTAATTATTCCACGAGCGCGCGTTGGACATGAGATGATAGATAGCCAACGAGGCGCTATAATCACCTCATATCCAACAAGCGCGAGTGAAATAATTGTTTTATTAAAAACGCCCCCAAAATATAGAAAACTAGACTACAATAAAAATAAAAAGGCCCAAAAACTCACGCATATGCTTGCAGTGTGTTTAGATCATGGTATAATAGCTGATAACCCATGATGGCTTAGCCAATCAAAACTCTCCAATTGCATTATCCAATAAAAAGATATATCATCTATGAAATGAGAATCGGGGGTCTTCCCTTGTCATGGAATGGCAGAATTACCCAGAATTCTTTTTGGGCATGAACAAGGCAACTTGAGAAGCACGAGACTGGTCCTCATCAAATGGCTGAAGCGCAGCCGGAGGAAAAAGCGAGAAGAAAATTTCTAGCCAGATACGAAAGAGGAACCCTGTTGTGTGTTGTTAACTTAGACTTTTATTTCTGAACAAGCTTTTATTATGGAAAATTCGCGACAAAGTAGTGCTCTTTCCGCTGTTATCCTCGTAGCAAAAAACTGGCCTTTCGTGATTTCTTGTCAAGGAAATGGTATAATATTTAGATTTATATTTGCAGGTTACCTGCCCTCTTACCACTAAAGTCATAGTCTACATCACTATGCCTTCATCACTATGCCTATAAGCACATTCAAAGTTTCCTCATATTACTGTATAGAAGTCTGTCTTTTCACAATTTTCCTGCTTTTGTATACGAAAAATAGATGTTCTCTACAGTCTTAATTCTTCTCATGATCTTCGCGGAAATTCTATTCTGCCCCTCAATAAACTCAGAACAACCAATTATGGTCTTAGTTCTTCTTCTTACGTATCAGCTAAGTTGCGGAATGCGCTACGTGATTTTATCCGTACCACTGAGTTTACTGGTTTTAAAAGAGAATCCCGGGCCGCATTTTGTACAGCGGCTTTACTTTTTAATTAAAATGTCCTTAAATTTTGTGTATTTAGTCATGTATCTGTAGATGCTATGTATTTTAGCTGTAAATGTAATGTCTCGAAGATATTAGCCTTGCTTGTACTTATTCTGAAATTCGAAATGAAATAAAGTTTATGCATGCATGTATGTTACCTTTAGCAGGGCGCGTGCGTACACTTTTTCCATCCGCGACTCCAGTGCCTACTATATGACACATAAAATGATTTTTGTCTTGAATATTTAGGCGATCGAATTCTTAGTACGTAAAATTGACAAGGGTGGTCCTGAGCTGTGAGTAGGCGTGGAATTTGTCTCATATGACATTCCGTCAGCCCGTGCGTTAATGTTCTGGCTTTCCAATACGTACCATACCAAAAAAATCAAAACAAAAAGATGCTGGTTTTTAAACTGAAGGAACTTGTTGACATTTCAATTGATTCTACAGGCATAAACATAACGTAAGAACCGAACGTGTCTTGTCTTCTGGAGACAGAGGTGAGACTGGGACGCCTAAAATGCTTTGTTGTAAATATGGCGGTTCACGAGTGAAGTTGTCTCTCTTAGCCTTTCTGTGTCTGTACTATTTAGGGCGCAAGTTTTGAAAGTTAAAAACTTCAACCGATGCTGTATTTTGCTGGTAGGACTGGGTGGCCCCGACACTTATAAAAAACGATGTGATAATGATCCGATGATAACGGAACGAAAATGGTCCCACATAAGGACAGAGAAAAACTCTGATCATAGTTTTCCTCTGGCCTTGTGTGGGCCCATTTCCATTAGTAGGGCAAACGCTCACATAGTTCATGTGGGGTAGAAACCTAGCACTTCAAATTACAATCTAATCAGTTAAGTCTTTTCAAATATAAGTGCTACACAGGCAACGTTTGCAAAAACGTAATTCTTTCTTGTTCTAGATAGCCAGTTTACTAGCTACCTACTAATTGAGTGCGACATCATCGTTAACTAAAATGGCGAGGCTCAATTCCTCTGCTCATTAGGGTCCAGACCGCAAGTGGCGTCTCTGAGAGTCTATTGGGGAGGGGGCGCATGCATGGTCGTTGAAACGGCGGCTATAACTTAGCCGGTCCCTACTGCACTGGAAAGCTTCAAAATTGGCAATAACAGTGTTCACATTGCGCACGGATTTTCGGTGAGTCGACTTGAATGAATGACAAACAGTTTGAAGAGTAAACGACAACACAACATCACTGAGCACATTCCCCCCCCCCCTCCCCCCCTCTCTCCTTCCTTTAAAGTGCTCAACTGCTCAATCAACCCCTTAATTTCGCTTGCAAAAGCAAATCGGCTTTGACAAATAACTCTTCCATCAACAACTCCGAGTCCCGTCTCAGTTAGATACATACTTTCAAGCAGCGAGTTGTCCAAATCTGGCTTGGAAGCCCTCCTTTCTCAATGATGAAGTTAGTGGACACTGAAAACGGTGGTCTTGTAATCCAACATGTTATTTATCATCGTTTGTTGCTGCTCTAGTTTGAAGAGTTATGAATCCGACTTACCAAGTTCCGATTCAAGATCTAACGCATGTGTCGACATTTGTCCCAGTGTCTTCATCACTGTTGAGTTAAGTCCTTTCTATATTCGCTTTTCGCGTCCTGTTTCAATAAATTGAATGTTTGAGATAAAAGGATTCCGTTGGCATGGTTTAAAGGAGCGTGGGCCGTGGAGCGGATTCAGACACCTTCGCAATTGAACAATGTTAAGGTGGCTCTGAGTCCGCTCCAGAGAATTTTAACTTTGTACTGAATTTTATTTTATTATATACATATTTATGAAATACCAGGATTTCTCCTTTTACTAAAAAATCATATCTTCACCGCGCGCAGTGAACATATCATTTTTATCTTTCACATGTGAGGATATAGGTGTAGTCATGGTAACCAACACGATTAGCCAATAAAACGCGAGCTTTCTCTTTATTGTAAGATACTTTTGTGCTTTAATATAATTCTTCTCTACTACATTAACATTTTTATTGCAAAATTTGACATTATCATGATTTGCTTTTCATAACATGCGATCATTGCGCTGTGAGCTAGCTTATAGATTCACCAATTTAAATCTTCGCTTGCTGTTTTGGTACAAAACCAACAACGGCCATACTCGATACTCGAAACTGTATTGTTTGCCAAAAGCTCCACTTTTGACAACGTTTTTTCAAAACAATCCGCTTTCAACATGATAACGAGACCGGCCGGTGCCGTGTAAACGGAAAACGTAACCGCATCAAAAGCGATGCGGTTAAAAGTGAAACCGTGACCTTGTAAACGCTATCTAAAATGCTACTAGCTAGTTCGTTGGCTAACTCTAACCCTAACCCTAACCCTAACCCTAACCCTAACCCTAACCCTAACCCTAACCCTAACCCTAACCCTAACCTAACCGTAACTTGTATGGGTTCCTCGTAACTTATTAAGATTTATTTTCACTCGTTTTTTCAAAGTCTCGAAATTTTATCAAGACTTTGAAATCACTCGTGAAAATAATTCTAAATTTTCCTTGGCTCCCCTACGATTATTCAGTTCTAGTTTGTCGGTTGAAGGACTACTTTTGAAGAAATGGGATTTACACTTAATACTGATTAACCGGCACTACTTTTCTGGATTTGTTCATTTCTATACCAAACTGCGGTCGCATTTGGCCTTTACCATCTCTAATTCTATTCTAAAATTTATCTTTCACGTTAACTTGAAGATCAGAACTTACCGGTGACTTGAAAGGTTTAATAAACATTTAACACTAAAGACTACCACGCCGTGTAATGATCTATGCATTACGTTGGATCAACACAAACAGTGATAAGCATAAACACGCTACTGTTCGGACAGATCAAACAACGTTCACGAAGACATTCTCTTCAGACGTAGACAGCTGTTTCGGGCTTGTTGGCCCTCGTAAGTGCACCGTAGCTAAAACACAATGAGCCTCAGTAACACTTCACCTATCTCATGTGTTTCGCTAGTCTGCGCACGCGTCTGCTTTCTAGTTTTAGCGCTGATCATCCTGGCAGATACATGCCAGCTGGCCAGCAGTTGACCGATGATAACAAAATATAATAGATCTCTCATGTCCTGAAAGAGAAGTTTGTAACAATGCCTCATAATTGCAATTCGAATTTTGCTATGATGTGCTATGATTTCAGACGCGTACGTAGGGGGGTGCATTGGGTGCACGTGCAACCCCTCGCCCCCCCCCCCCCCCCCCACCTGATAAAAATGTCCGCTCAATCAGATCAGATACGGCAAGACAAGAACAATCAAAGAAAAGGGGATGAATGAATCGACTTTTTCATGTTTCATGCTAAAGTGAGTGCACCCCTCCCCCCCCCCCCCCCCCCGGGCAGGAAAAGCTGCGTACGCGCCTGGATTTCTTATCTTTAAAACCTGTTCGAAAGCCTGATTTTAAGACCGGGTCCGAAAATGTGAATATCAAAATTTTAACGGTATATTAAAACCATTTCAAGGTCTTACTTCCATTTGCAAGTAGCCCAAAATTAGTCTTTTATCTCTATCGTTCTAAATAGCCATGCAAGAAATAGCTAGAATCAAGCGAACCTGGTACAAATATTCGAGAGGTGTAAGGACCTTTAGAAGGAAGAAGACTATTTATCTGGCATGAAAATGGTATAACTGAATAAAGCAACGCATGCGAAGTAGTACTGACTTAGGGCTTAATAATGATCTGTTTAGGGCTTTCCCTCGCTGCCACTATCTGCTCTAAAGTTTCAGGGAGTGAAAACTCATGTGCTTGACTCCTCCATCAAATGATTCCTCCTATTCTTCCAACCGAAAAACAACCCCGAATGAAGTAAAAAAACAAAGATTATTTCAATCCTCTTTAAATAGTTTGTATGCAGTACTGAGTAATGATTCTCGAAACAAAATCTTATCCAATCTGCATAATCTGCGAGATCCGCTCAATCTGCCTTTTCACATGACCTTAATACAATGAAACTTTCATACAGTTCTGTGATTATTTGACATATATTAACGTATGATCATGACTGCGCGCAGGTGAAACCAGTCGTTTTGGTGGAAAAACGTTGAAGGCAGTAACTTTTTTTAATGTAACGGCAGGAGCCATAATCAGGGATGGAGACGCGGGGTCCACCCAACCCTATGTGTTGTGCCAAAAAATATATTTTTAGGAAAAATTGCGCCAACCCTTACGCCATAAACCCGCGCGGATACGCAGAAATTTGCGTGGACACGTGTGTCTACTTGATTACGTGACATTGCCCGGAAATTGTTTTTACGATGAGGTAAAAATAAAAAGACGAACTGCCAGGGGGCGCGGGCTTACTTTTGCTAATTGTTTACATTTTCGCCGGGTTGTTCGCAGTAGTAAACTCAGTATGGGTACCGGTTATGATAAAATTGATAAACTTGTGTTAGTGAGCTGATCTCAGATACGATAATTACTTTTTCGCTTTTCTATGTGGACAGACGGGGAAACTTAAGCTTCGGGCACACATTCTTGCGAAGAGCAACGATTTGAGATCTCTCGAGACCCTTGCTGTTAATATCCAGAACAAACTACATTACATTACATACTTAATTGACCGCTCCCCATAGGGGCTTTTCAGGGCCAATGAAAGAATCAACGAAACAACAGAGCACAACAACAACAATTGTTAAGAATCCCAACTGGCCGGAGGCAAACCAGTTGGCTATTTACAAGTGAAGCTGGGAAGTTGCACCAGGGACTACCAGGAACAAATTCAGCGAGTCGTCAGAGCGGGTCTTGAACCCGGGATCTCCGGATCTCAAGGCAAGCGCCCTAACCACTGGGCCACAAAGCTGAGATTCGTCTCGAAGTAGTAGGAAGCAGCAGGAAGCCATTGTTGGTAGCTGTAATGCTAGTGGTGGATACCAGTTGTTTGTTTATCATTTCAATCCTGTAAGAAGTAGAACTATTGAAACTAAACCCTCCGTGAGGGTACACTGGGTTGCCTGTGGTACGTGCACCGTTCCAGACAATTTTTGTTCAAGTTGGGGGGTCATTAACACCATTCAAGTGGTCACCCAGAAGTCATACCAGCAGAGGCCCTTGGCTCACGGGTTCTCACACGTTCGTAGGACGAAACAGATCTGTCCTTGCGTAATATGTAGCTCTAACAGTGCACGATATTGTTTTGGTATTGTCTATCATTGTAGTGCCATGGTAGAAGTCTTGGGTAAATAGCCTGAGAAGACATGTGGTTACTAGCAAAGTACTGAACCCAGAAAGATTGAAGAAAATAAATGGGAAGTGAGGAACATTGGCGTGTGGGCTGACATGTTGATAAACTTTTTTTCACCACAAGTGTGCCTGCCCTCTGAGCATCTGAGAGCTTTGTAATATTAAAATTCACTGAAGTTAAGCCATGTCCGGCGGGGTTAGTGTTAGGATGGGAGACCAAAACAATAAACCCCTCCTAAAACAGAAGCATCTGACCGAAAATACTATTAACGCTAACAAATGCGAACTCAGCAAGGTACAGTTTTTGTTAGCTTGCTTTATGCAAAACAAATATTGATGCAAAAGCAAATAACTATTGATACACAGTTTTTAGAAAGAGCAGAAGGAAGTTTCCGGGACGGTCGATCGAGAATAAAATATTTACGACATGATAACAACATTAATTTTGAGCCGTGAATATAGAATATAAAAAGTTACGATCAGCGACAAACATTTTGGGAGATTTTTGCCACGTTCAAAGAAAACGCAAAATCGAAAGTGACATGGCCGGAATTCAGCGGGCGCCGTGATTAAGTTTATACCGCGGCATGTTTACTCGCCAAACAGTGAAGTATCGGTGTCAAATGATGGCAAGATACCGGGTTTTGTAAGTTTCTTTTTCTGTCAAGTGTTATAAAGTTTGACAATGAAATGAGCGAAGTCAAAACAAAGATCACAATCGTCCAACTCTTGTTTATGCAAAGTCAAAATTTACTCTCCAAGACGCGTACGACGTTATTTATCACCAGGTAATTCCATCATTTTGGAAATAGCAGCTACTTTATTATTCATCTGCGTCACAATTTTTCACTGATTTTGGGGCTCATTTTGTTGAAACTCAAGCACGCTTCCAACAGGCCTGTGAACCCTTCCTGCTTACAGAGCAATACTAAAAAACTTCTCCCATATCACATTTCAACCCTAAGCTCGAAAATTCAATACACAACATATTATAATTCACAAAGGCAGAAAATACCACAGAATCCTTTTCCAGCCAAAAATTTATTGAAACAAACAACATATTTGCTCTTAGAGGCGAAAACCTCTTCCTATTTCATTGCGTGCGTGAAGACAAGTAACTCAATCGTGTCAAATTACCATGTACTTCAGGTAAATAGAGCTCACTTGGATTTCGATTCTACTGTGTCCACCAGAGAAATCTACGCAGATCCACTACCCTCTCGATCCTAAGAAAATACGCGCAGGATGGGAGAAGGCAGGAATAAGGGTGTATTAACTGGAAAGGAAGTATTACCGCCAGTGCATTATTGCCAATGAAATGTAAATTGTATGCTACCCAAAAACGCGAAATTAAAGTGATTGAAAATATATAATTTTCGCAAAATCGTCATATTTAATTGTCGCGAAATATGCACACCTTAAAATCGCGAAATAAACATGTCGCGAAAATTTCATGTAATAAAGTACTATGAGTTCATCCATTTATATTTAATGATTAATAATGGTAACTGAACTGAGTGGAATGCAATTGGGTCTGAAATCATACGTGTGATTTTAAAATCGAACGAGCGCGCAGCGCGATTTCGATTTACAATCACAAGTATGATTTCAGACCAAAATTGCACGACACGAAGTTCAATTACTACTTTATTACATCCATTTAGAAATCACACAATAATTATTTGATCTATAAAATACAGGATTTTAGTCAGTACCAATATTTTATTGATCCAGTTTGGAACAAAAGTTGCAAAATTCGCCACACAATGGTTTTCTTTGTCCTTCATTTTCCTGCAATTTGATTGGTTACCTTAAAGAAGCCTTGGAATCTGATTGGTTGTTTTGTTTTAGTGTTCCTTTCTCATTGGCTGGGAAAATGCTACGATTTAGAGCAAAAAATAGTACGATTTGGGAATAAATCGCGTGCTGAGAGCCAATCAGATTGCAAGGATCACCAGTGATTTCTAAATGGTTGTAATAAACCTTGGAATTGAATATCGGCCCTAATGCAAACCTAACCGCAATTTTTCTCATCAAAACTAATCCAGTAATAGCAAGGACCAAGAGATGATGAGGGGAGTGGACACATCCCCATGCTCCCTTTTTTAATCCAGTTTTTTTTTTTTTTTTTTTCAATCTGTTTTAAGCTTCGCGCCAAAATGTGAAAGTTATTTTGGAGTGGTCTAATCTCTCGACTCCGGATCGAGCGCGTCCGGGTTCGGGTCCTGGCCGGGGACATTGTGTTGTGTTCTTGGGTAAGACACTTTACTCTCATGGTGCCTCTCTCCACCCAGGTGTATAAATGGGTACCGGCGAAATGCTGGGGGTAACCCTGCGATGAACTGGCATCCCATCTAGGGGGAAGTAAAAAATACTCCTAGTCGCTTCATGCCACAGAAACGGGGATAAGCTCCGGCTCTGATGGGCCACTTGGCTCGTAAACATCTTTTACTTTTACTAATCTCGTATCATCTCACTCTGTCACTGGACATGACCGTGGGAGCTCTGGTCGCGCAGCCATCAATGATCAGTCAGGTGTCTTCCTTAAAATAACCGCGCATCATGACCACGAGCTAAATTTATATTGAAAGAAATTATCATCGGAAGAGTCCTATGTATGGCGAATGTTTTCTCTCCACTCATCCTCTCTAAAGATTGGGGGAATGCCACGGTTTCCATACACGGTGCCGTGCATACGGCGAGAGCTACTGAAATTTGAATTGACCAATGAAAATTCAGCGAACGGAAAAAATTGTACTGTCCGACGTCACGTCAATTGTTATAATACACTTTACACTTTATTTAAAGTGTAAAGTGTATTATAACAATTCGCAATTAAAGGGCTAGAAAACCGTTTAAAAGATTTTGTGGCAACGTTTTTGTCAACAAACTTTGGCTCCAAAACTGGGTTGCTAGCGAGCGGGGATTCGAACATGAGCTGTTGTGCTTTGGCTGTTATTTGCGCTTTTTCTAACTATTTTTAAACGAATTCAGTCTTGTATTTTCGAATTAAGTATAAGAAAACGTCAAAACTGTATTGATGATGTTTTTTATTTGTGCTAACTTCGCCAAAAAAGACTTTGATGACGTCCTTTCGACAGGGTAGACATACAACAACGTCGTTTACGCACATAAATGCATCGTTTCAGGTGAAAGGGCAAAGGATTGGAAGGATAGCACAGTTAAAGTAGTTTTATTCAAAAAAATTATCATTGGAAGTATCCCGTGTGTGGTGAATGTGTTCTCTCCACTCATGCTCTCTATTGATTGGGGAATGCCACGCTTTTTGATACACGGCTCTCGGCACTGTATCATCTCATTTAACGATCCTTGCAAATATTTACTCACCTAACTTAATTCTTTTCAATTTACCTGCCAGCTATGATGAATTCAGTGATATCATCCAGTGATGGATTTTATCTGCGCTATCTTGCAATGTTTCTGTCGCCTGTCATTGGAGATGACTCCCGGTGGGAACTCTGTTACAGAAGCTCGACCCACGGAGATTCTGATTACAAGTTTCACAGTAATTGCGATGGAAAAAGCAACACGGTTACAATTGTCAAGAAAAACGATTTCGTGTTTGGAGGATTCACAGATATCCCTTGGGGTAGGTATTCAACGTTTAGCTATTTTCAAATCACGGTTTACGTTACTGCGATAAATTTCTTGCAATTGTTTTATTGCATATACGCGATTTTGAAGGATTTCGTTCCCGGTGGGAACTCTGTTACCGAATTTGAATTTGAATTTAATGACCTTAACACTCTGTAAAGTGTGCCGTACCAAGAAAAAAGTAAAGAGAACTGTCTACCAGTAATACAACGCCTGTTTTATTTGTCTTGTGTCATGTGGTAGGTCACGTGACCTAAGTTATCACCACAGCGGTATTTCTTGTATCCTCAGATAACGATAACACAAACTTTAGAGTCATGCCGGGACACTTCTAGTAAAAAAATCGTCAGAAAATGCCCATCAGCTTGTTAACCTCACTTTCATGTGAGATTTACAGTGACGTCAGAAAACACCCCCTTAACTCAAAACCTATACCACAAATCGACCCTACGAACTACCTGGCGTTATTCAGGAGGTGTTGTTCTATCAAAATCCGTTATCAGACCTTTTCTGTGGTGATCGGAGAGCGAAACCCCTTTTTTCCGGTCTCAGCTCCTGGACTATGAGGGTCATTGGTTTACAAAAGTTGGAAACTGACCAAAAAAATGCAAAATTGTCTCAAATTGCTTAACCATTACATCCTTAGCAACGCATCCCAAAAAAAACATTTCAGTGGTACTATGACGAAAATTACATCTTTCCTATCTAAGCCATTTTGAAACATAAACAAGTAGTCTGCGTGAGAAGAAAATGCTGTTTACTTTTTTTCAAATATCTCTTTTCGTTCCAGAGATATTTGAGTTTTTAAACTATGCAAATTAGCCAAGTGAAGACGTCATACACTCAACCAAATTTTGTTCAAATCTGATAAAAAGAGATATCTCAGCCAATTTGTATCAGAAAGTTTTGATTTTTTGCAGTAAGATTCTACAAAATGTTCTCCACAATATGAGCTTACCAGTTATGTTACCATGGCATCATACTGGGTTCCAGACATCCCCATATTAAAAGCTTTTCTGGCCACCTTTAGCATTCCATTTTGATATTTGCTAACAGCACTTCATATGCATGATCCAGCAAGCATATAGATATGTTAGCTCGAGTTTGTGGCCTTGTTTAACATTTTTCAAGCTGAAAATCACTAACATATTGAAATCAAGTGGGTGGGGACTGGAAAAGAGTGAGTTTCCATGGGAACAAAATTTTTCATAGCCATAGGTGTGTTTTCTGTACAACTATTAGACTACCAAGTTTCAATGGTCTGCGCTGCAAATTGGCCAAGTTAGCTCTATTTATATACTCAAGATAATATTGGGTTGAGTGTATGACATCATCAGTCATCTCATTTGCATATTTTACCCATTTTTCAAACTTAAATATCTCCGGAACCAATGCAGATATTTGCAAACGGTAAATGGCATTTTTGTTCTTGTACGGAATTCTATGAGATACACTCAAAAAATCAAGGGGTAAAAATTTGATCATAGTACCACTTTAAGTCAGACAGCACTCTTTCTATAACCGCCGGCTTGTCAGCGAACTGTTGGCTCTTATAAGCGGTCAATTCCACTGATCTCTAGAAGAGACTGGATCGATCGAACAACCCACTGTTTTCACTCCAGCGGTGCATCTTAGCCAATTTTGCGCTAAAGCTTCGTATGCACAGTGAAGTTATGGGTAAAAGCGGAACCTCCTTCGATATAAAGAGGCAAAAACTTTGAAAGTGGTTTTTACAACATTGCCACATTGCTTTCCTCTCACTTCTGATAGTTTGTTCTGCTTCGCATGAAACAATAGATGCTCGATCCAGTCTTTTTCGAGATCAGCAGTGGTCTCGACTCACTTCAACTGCACTTCTTTTTGAAGTGGTTAGAAGTAGTTTTTTATTCAGTGCTGACCAAAGGAATCGCCGTTTTGGAGTGAAAATAGGTGTACCCTGGGAACGAGAAAATTAAAGAAACCAACCAATCATATTGCTGATCACAAGTGCTCGCTTTGCACACTCATGATGTGGAATAACAAAGTGCTTTCGTAGTTGTGACACATTTCCTATTTGACACGACTAGGCAACACCAATTGTTCTTAAATGTTTCATTTTAGGGGAAAAAGTCTGTCGTATCGTACTTGCCCTTGCAATTCAAATCATATCTTAAAACTTGCTTACAAAAAAGTTAACAGGGCCTTAGCCAGTATAAGGTAAACCGAGGCACTTGCCCATCTCAGCCATTTTTTAAACCGTGATTCCGTTGTTGTCTGTAAAATGTACTCATCATAAACACCTAAATTATCTATGAAGATAATTTAACCATGGACATTGCGTCAGTCATAATTTTTTTCTAGCTATGACCCTGGTTAACATATTTAGTAAATCTGTAGTTGTTCATCTATTTATAATTTTTTTTCTCTACCTGAAACTCAGTAAAGTTAACGTTAGGCAGTACTCCCTCTTTCCTCAACATTATCAGGAGCCCAACCTAACCCTACAACTCCAATGCTATGTCTATGGAACGCCTAGGTCTATGTTATGTCTAGCAATGTAACGGCATTTCAACATATCAAGCTACTTTTAGAGGAGTTCTTAAAGTCCCTGTGACGCTATTTTTTAAACTGGTTTAACTTTTTTAGAGCACTGCCCATTTTAACATATTTGGATATCTTTCTGTAGTTAATTTTACGGAGTATGTATAAGTAAACTAGAGAAATCACTTTAAGATTATTATGATGAATTTTTGTCTCTGATGCTATCAAAGACAATAATAATTATTTATGCGTGTGAGCAGTAATTTTTAGTGTTAAGGGTTAAATTATCAGTTTAGTGATTAGGGTTAAGCTCTCAGTTAGGTTTACACACTTATTTGAAACAGTTAGCATTTCAGGAGGTGTATCACAACTGCAGGCTGCCTACAAATTGCGCTGATAAACAGTGTTTAAGTCTATAAAGCACCCATTTCAAATATCGCTGAGAAGCGCTATTTAAGTCTGAGCACCATTTTAAAACGGTTAGCTCTTTCTGCGATTTACGGTTAGTCTGCAGTTTGCAAGTGTCATACACTGCAACCTAGATAAGGTATTGGCACGCATTGTAGTGATAATCAGATTGGAGTGATCACTTATTGGCAGTGTTTAGTCTAAAACAACCGCTGTCTTGGTTTTTGGGCTAAGAATATTGGCTCATGGTTGGTGGAAGTAAAGCATTCTTTCACATGTAGGATAAAAGGGGTTTAGTTTGTAATGAAGCTGTGTGTAGTGTCAGTGGGGAAGTGATATAAAGAAAAGGGTTTATAAACTGAGTTGATATGGTAAATTGACCACTGTAAAGAAATTTGAAAGCTGACGTTTGGAGTGTTAGCCCTTCGTCAGAGCTAAACCATTTTCTGTCTTTCACAAATAGAACTACTTTTCATAATGAAAAAACAGTGACATTCTTTAATCATTCCATTGGCAATACAGCTTGTCTAATATACGATTTATAAATATCGGTCTCTCAGATTTTCAATTAAATAGAGCAGATTACAACTGGAAAGTAACTGCATCACAATTTAACGTAACAATGGTATTATTTGTACTGTTACAATATTAAATTAATAAACAAGAATTTATCTTGAAAGGAAATTACTCATTTTGCAAAATGACCTTTTTACAAGATGCATATAAAGGAAATGTCTTCGAAAAAGTCGAAAGTAAGATTAGTATAGCACTGCACAGTTTTAATGTTGTAGGAGAAATAAGTCTTTGGACTTCTCCAAACTTGGTTACTACTCGAGCATAATGGTTTTCGATCGAAGTTAATTTTCCTAAAGGCATGTTGGGGTATAAGGGAGGCATTTTACCATCAATTCGATCTCTATCAAGAGGCGGAGGACTATTGGAGCTGCCATTGCAATTGGTGTTTGGGCATTTTCCGTGCATAGAATGGATGTGTTGACAACTTTCTGGCTGATTTCTGCATAATTTCTTGAAGCCACCTTCCTGTAATTTGACTGACTGTATGCTTGGGACAAAACTTGAAACAGTTCCGTTTTGGAACTACTTTCTTGTTTTTCATCTTGTGAAGAGTTCCTGTAACCCATCTCCTTCGAGTTATCATGTTTGTCTTTAGGTGGCCTTTAAATTTCTCTATTTCTCTATAGAAATTTATTTCATGTACGCAATTGCGTTGGCGTGACTCTGCCATATGCCGGGATCTGGTGTTGTATTGCACATTTCTGAATAAAACAAAGTTAGGACCGAGAGTGGCCAGGGGTGAGTGATGAAATATTCTTTTATAAATTATTCTGGGGAATTTGCATCAATAGACCTTTTCGGCTTGTACATTTTGTTTTCCCAATACAGATCATGTGATAATACTCAGGAGGCTTGGTCCTTTGTTTTCTTCATTAAAAAGAGTGCATGCAGGCATATTCATGCTTGCATGTCCTCGATCATTTTAATGAACAAAACAAAAGAATAAACCTCCTGAGTATTACCACATGATCTGTATTGGGAAAACAAAATGTACAAGCCGAAAAGGTCTATTGCTTGCGTGTTCAAGTGGATTAAGGAGTAGGCAGCAGATTCAGAGGTAAGGAGCTCAAGATCAAGTTCTGGTGAGTATACAGAGAGGTTTTCACAAATACGTGTGCGTCTTGAAGAATATGAAATGGGCTTAGGTGGTATCCAAGGGTGGGGAAGAATGGAGGTATGGAGAAAGGGTTTAGGTAAGTAAAAAGGAGGAAAAGATGTCTGGTTTGGAAAAACCCAATCTCGTACCCAGAGTCCTCGGGCTTTTTGGTCAGCGGGTGAGCTTCCGGAGAGACTCTGGGATAATGGACTCCATTTTCAAGTTCCCGTGATAAGGCCTATTAAACGGATCACTAGTTCGCCTTCCCTTGACATTTATATATATTGGCGTTTGCCGCGTCGTGTTTCATTCGACATTTAAATTCTCGTTTTTACGCCTTAAATTAGCACCAGGGATAATATTGTAATTAGAATTGACTTGTTAAATATTTAACAATTATTCGCCGAAGGCGAGTTGAATATCAGTGAATAAAAAAAATCACCGATATTTACCCAGCCTGAGGTGAATAATTGTTTTTAGTATAATTACATAGGCAATTCTTTGAAAAAATATGCATTTTCTCTAAAAAGCTCGACAAAAACGGCTTGCGGCCTTTTTGAAAAACCGCTTAGGTGATTACCGAGTAATAATCACCTCATCGGCACCTATTTAAATGTCTCTCCACGTCATTAGTAAACTTTGTAAAATATTCTTCCCTAAGCGTTAATGGCTTTTCGTGGGATGAGTCAGAACGTTTCACATCGACTCAATGTCTCTTCTTCCCGCTGGGAACAAGAGGCATGGATTTTTTACAAATACTTGCCAGCAACTCCAGTTCATCACCCCAATAAAATCTAAGTGGCCCGGAAATCTCTGGTAACTTCGATATAACGTTCCCCCTCTTAAAAGGTTCCCTCTTGTCTAAGTTGATAAACTTCCTCTGGTCGCCCGTATGAAAATGAAAACAATCATGTGATAAGTTCTACACTGCAGTGAGGATAAAGTAAAAAAAAAAAAACGATGCTATGTGGATAGTCTTTCCTACTTAAAAATAGTGGCCACTCTATGAAATGGAGAAGAACTTCGGCTTCGCTTTAACAAAAGAAGCTAAATAGGTGAACTTTGCTCGGGGCCAATCCATTAGGGCAAGAACTTATAGATTTCTTAATGTTAAATAGGAAGTTTCTTTTTTCCACTCGGTGAAATGGCTGGAAACGAGAAGCCTCGATTTTTTACACATACTTGCCAGCAACTTCAGTTCGTCACCGCATGCAATACTGATTCTAAATGACACTGAAAACCTCTGGTAAGGAATGCCTGAAGAAGTTAACAGAATTAAATTTTCTGTTCCATTTTAGTCTGAGTCAAAAATCCCGACATTTTCAAGGAGATTATAGTTCATACTGGCTCAGTTTATTTTATCATCCGATCATCAGCGATCTGGTATATCTTCAACTTTAAAAGCATATATGTGTAAAAAAAAGTAAACACAGGTGTTTGCTTTGGAGATAAGAATTCAATTGTCGTATCAAAAAAATTCCATAATATTATGCCTCGGGCTCGAAGCTTTGCAAATTTGACTTTTTTTTCTGTAAGTGGGACGTGATGTGTGTGAGTGTTCTCGCGATTTCACGCCTCTGTGACACAGGCTATAGGTGAGTAATCACAACATGCAGGAGCAAATTCATGAGTTTTTTTGAGTTTTTAAAACTCGACAAAAATTACATCATCAGAATCTTTGACGACGTCTTTTTTTACGTTTCTTCCTTTCAAAAAGCATAGTGCTATCGACAAATGTCTGCCACAGAAGTTTAAAGTACTTGTTTAATAAGAGGTTTTCACGTGACGTCATCGCCATGCTGGAGGACGAAAACACAACACAAGATCTCTCATTAGCTTCAATTGTTCGTCCACCAGAAGTCGTACATTTCTCTGTTGTTATTGGTATCCCTAGGGGTTGGTTGAAAACGTTCTATTAGGGCCTCTAGTCTCAATGACCACCAAAAATTAGAAATTTACAGTAAACTTTATAAACAATGATTCCCTTAGCGTTGTTCGCTTTTCGTGGGATGAGTCAGAATGTTTCACATCGCCTCAATGTCTCTTCTAAAACTGTTTCACTTGTTATATCTTTAGCAAAATTGTTGAGGCGCCAAATAAATGTAGTACAGGAGAAAATCATTAATTAACTAAATTATTGACAGGTGTGATGATAATTAATTGTCAGTCCTCTGCTGCCCTTATTTAAAGATAAGAAATTATGTAATGTTGTCAGTAAATTGTTGCTACAGTAACTTTGCGGACATGGATTATTTTCTTCGGTGCTACATTCTGTATCCGTTGCTTTATTTTGGAGCATCTTACGCTTCTTATGAAGAAGGTAAGTGTTCTGTCGAATGACGCTTTTTTTTATATTATTATAGCATTTTAAACTGCGGTCACTACAAAGGGGGATAACTCAAATGAGATATCACTGAGCTTAACAATGGATACGAGAACGCTTATCTGTTAAGGATATCAAATCCATTTATTGTAATAATTTCTCGACTACCCAGGGCCGTTCTGCATGGAAAGTGTATACTAACATTCCAAGAATAAAATGGGTATGAACGGTGTCGATTTTTGGAGAGAAAATTGAAACTTTATTACCAAACTCTCGCCTCCTCCTCACAAGTGCACGTCATCGTCGAGTGGAAGCCGCCCATTTCGTACAACATGAACAAGTTGGAAACATCGTGAAACACAAATTGGAATTGCTCAAACTTATACAGTATTTTGAAGTGAAGTTTTCGTCTCCGTAGCGGTGGTGGTTTCTTAAACTCCCTCTTTAAGCGCTCCCTAGTCTCTACAAGAAGGAACAAAATGGTGAAGTTAGCACGTAGTGGAGGGATCGCTTATGCCATCACGACTTTGATTTTCTGGCGAAAACGATTCCGTGTAAATACTTACAAACCGCATCGATTTTGACACGGTTTCTAAGTCATGAAATCTTGTCGATGTGGAACTTCGTTCGTGTGAATGTTGCCTTATTCTTATAGGATACTTAAACACATTGCCATTGAACGACGCGAACGAGATGAATAATCGCGAAAGACTTACGACAGAGCAGAGCAGAGTTATTATATATATATATATAAATTATTATTATTATTTTTTTTTGAGATGAAGTTTTCATGGACGTCGCTGTCGTGGATCTTAAAGTTCCTGAGTTCGATTTTGACTTTGGCTTAGAGAATAGCTTTGATGTTAACTTTAAGTTTCACCAAGTCAGAGCGTCAAGTGACAAATGACACTGGCCAAAAAATGGGAAAAAATAGACATTTTTATCCCAAAATAGGAACAAAATAGGAAACGTTCCATCAACTCTACTCCTCTTAACAAAGCCAACAACAGCTCTGTTTCACAACCCAATGCCTTATTTAATATCTAACAGACAAGATGGCAGGCATCCTTCATAGAAACAAGTGCTAAAACGTTTTAACAAGGGAAACTTGTCCTTAACCTTCCAAATTTCATCACATACAGTACTTTCTAAGATGTCTTTACATACAGTAAAAGCCAACAAAGACTATTCGTAAACAAAAATAATCTAACGCTTAATATTTTTGGGCTATTTCAGCAGACGGTAACCTTAGCTTTGATCTTATTTTTGACAGTGTTTGTTGTTGACGACATGGCCTTGTCCAACAGTTTATGCAGTTTTTCAGTTACCAATGCCCTATTTTGTCCCTATTTTCTCTAAGTAGTTCATTGGATTCACTTTAGAAGCTGAATAAAATTTTCTTATGTTCAAAAGTTTATTCAAAGCTACGTCTTGTCCCTTTTTGGTCATAAGGGGAACATGTTAAGTATATCCGAACAATTATACCGTGTGTAAACAAGAGTTTGTTTGTAATGGTTACCTCTCTAACAGCTATCAGAAAACGCATAAGGCTGAAAAATATTTGAACTTTTTTCGAATAAAACATTGCTAAAAAGACAAAGATACAACTGTCTCTAAAGAGATGGCATATCACAACTCAGTATTGCTCAAAAACAAATTTAAAAGGATGAAATCGGATTGAATTACTAGCTTCCTTTATTCCACATAGCAGCTGCACAAGCATGCAAATGACCTCCCAGACTTCTTTGCATGATACCAAAAACATCGAGAAAGTCTGGACACAAGTTTCAAAAGGTTATTGTTATTATTATTATTATTTATTTATTTTTTTGAAGAATTTACCAATTTTATTGAAAATTTTATCTCAAATATTTCAAAATGTACCCCTAAACTCGGTAAAATCCTAAAAAAAAAATGCGAAAAATTAGGAATTTCTTGAAAAAATAGGAGAAAATAGGAAGCAGGCCAAAAAATAGGAAAAAGTAGGAAAAATAGGAAGTTGACGCCCTGCTAAATTAGTAGGTTCCACCGGCATTTTGTTCAAAATGGCAGCACTCATATCAAGGTTCCCTGTGCCGGTTAATTAAGCCCAAATTCGACTGAAGATGTAATTTAAAGGGAGATCTTTGAAAGATGTACTCGTTAAAGCAAAACTCTGAGGGTCTTATAAATTCCTATCTTGATTAATAGGAGTGGTGTTTGGCCACGTCATGCGAAGTGACCCCTGATGACTGACGTTTTATGACACCGGAAGTGTTTACAGACGGAAGTCAGGTCTGTCGCTAACTGGCCGGTTTCATCCGAGACTATGAGTTAAAGGCCTTGCACACAAATGTATTTGTGTGATATATTAAAACGATTATTTATAAACAACATAACTTGACCCTATTTAAGTCAACCCTTTAGTTATTGCCTTAACGATACCTGAGATATTTTGACGGCTTAGATTGGCTTGCTTATTTGACGGTTGAGGGTAAAATTATTGCGTTTTTGACGATTGACAGTTAAATGTTTAGCCATTTGACGGTTGACGGTTAACCCCATTGACTGCACCCTCCGTCATGGTTACGGACATGCCATATCCCGCCTACTCTTGACAAGTGTCCTTGCTCAAAAACTAGCATGCTAGTTTTTGAACAAGGACACTTGTCAAGGAAAAACTTGTCAAGGACGATCTTTGCTAGTGTAAATTACTTGTCAAGGAAAACTTGTCACATTTTTCATTTACACTACCAAGGAAAACTTGTCAAGGAAAACTTGCAAGTACAGTCGGCAAGTTTTCCTTGACAAGTGGGCTTGTCAAGGAAAACTTGCCAGTGTAAATGAGTCTTTATGGGATGAGGCAGAACGTTTCACATCGCCTCAATGTCTCTTCTAAAACTTTTTAACTTGTTGTACCTTTAGCAAGAGTGTTGAAGCGCCAAATAAATGTAGTAAAGGGGAAAATCATTAACTAAATTGTCGACAGGTGTGATTATAATTAATTGTCAGTCTTCCACCGCCCTTATTAAAAATAAGAATTTATGTGCGGAGTTAGGTATCATCGAGTTTGGATTCGAGTTCGAGTTCGAGTTGGACTTCGAGTTGGACTTCGAGTTGGACTTCGAGTTGCGCTTCGAGTTGGACTTCGAGTTGCGCTTCGAGTTAATAATTAAAACGCAAGTATATAATTGATAATAATGTATAATTATTATTTATTATTAATGTTAATAAGCAAAGAGATGTATAAGCTGGGCGAAGAACAGGAATTCGGGGCAATATTGGGATTTTTCTTTTTTTTTTTTTCATGTGGTTTAAGTAATAAAATTGCTGACACATTAAAATATAGAGCAGGGATATAGGTTTTCAACAATGTGTGGTACCTTTTGTCATTGCGAATGAATAATAACAAATTGTCCATATTTGGGGTCGTGGCCCATATATTTACTAATAGACGATTTCATATTATTCAGAATTAAAAATAATTTTAACTACCTCTCTACATTTCATTTCGCTCTACAAGACAATCATAGGCACTTACAAAGTAAAAACGCAACGAAAGTGAACTACGATTGACATTTAAAACGTCTTCTCACAGTCAGTTTCTAAAACATTTGTTTTGGACAAAACATCAACTTTCAAAAGAACAAATTGTTTATTTCTCTACAAACTGATCTGTCACTGTAATCTAAACTGTAATCTGCTACGTAGACAATAGTTGCTGGTTTTTGCTACTTATAACCGAGGAAACTATAAGGGAAGTGAACCTCACTTTTTAACCGTAACTTTCATGTTGATTATTTTTTTGGGCGAGACCTGGAAAAGGTTTTGAAAGGTCCTTTCACATCAAAATTGGAAAACAGGTAACTGTCTTCTTTTTTCCTCCAACTTCTCAGCATTCCTGAATCTCGCCGCTCCTGCGGTCTAGATTTCCCCTTCCGGACCCCGAGTATGGACCGTTCCGAAATTTCCAACTTTCCCAACGTTTCAAGCTTTTTGTTGCACAGTAAAACAAAGTAAAATATAAACATTTAACACAGAGTCAAACAAGTAAGGATTCCGATAGCTCAATTTTGGAACAAAATGTCAAACGCTCGCCTACGCCACATTTGCATTGGCTCTTTGCTGGGCTATAACTTGAAGAATACCAGACGTGGAAAGAGGATATCGAAAATGACAAAATGGGCAACTTTGAGTCCCCTGGTATTAAAGAGTGAGCTTATACTACAATTTGAATTTTCGGAGAATTTAGAGGATTTCTATGGAAAATGTTGCTGGAGAGCAAGGTCTTTCTCTTCAACAGCTTTTTCAATACAAATCTTCTCATTTTTTTAAAAATTCAAACCATCATAAAAGTCATTCTTTAATGCCAGGGGCCTCAAACTTGGCCATTTTGATATTTTTGACATGCTTTTTCCATTTCCGGCATTCTTTAATTTATAGCCCACAATTTTATGAAAAGTAGGTCACGTGATGGTCTAGCTGTAAAAGGCCTGTTAAAATTTAAACACAAAAGTTGCTTTCAAAATAATACTGTAGAGAAAAAAAAAATGAACACGTTATTTGCAGGCTTTGGTCGTTCCGTATCGATTACG
>OX421453.1:33768102-33793102 GCA_949126865.1 Montipora capitata
GACCAATCAGAACGCGAGAATCTCTCTAATCACTTGTGCAATCATAATTAAACGTGCATTTCCCATTTACTTACATTAAAACAATCCCACAATGCCTACCTCGATCGTATAACGTCTCCCCAAACGTTGCGACATCAATTAAAAGCAGAAGATTCATTAACGATTCTTTTTCTGCAGGCTCTTGTCGTGCGCTCACGTTTCAGCCTTCTCTTTCCTTTGCTAACGAACGTCTGGAGAATCATATAATAAAGAGTTATGAAGTACACAGTATGCATGAATGCGAATGGATTTGTTACCAAGAACATGACTGCGTCAGCGTCAACTTCGACACTGAAGCGAACACAGATGGAAAACACACATGTGATCTGAACAATTCTACTCACGCTGAACACGATCAAGATTTGGTCAACGCCAAAAATTACATTTATCGCGGAACGGAGGTGAGGCATTTAGTTTCATTCACTCCTGTGACACAAATGCAGCCGTGTTGGCATGGAATATCTGTTTTAATTATATGCCTAAACGATGAAAGCGTTGAAGGCGCGCTGTGATTGGCTCCTCAAACTCCGAATATCCTTTGCTATTCACCTCCGAGCAAAGCGCGCGGGATTTGCGTCTGAAAATATTAGAATCGTTGCAGAAATAAATGAGCTATGTGCTATGTCGTTGGCTAACTAGTGTTGGATATTTACTTCTTTTTGTGCTGTGTTTGTAACTGGTGGTAAAGAGTTACCTGCCGCTTCGCAGCTTGGTAAATATCCACCACTAGCCACCTCCAATTCGGTACCCTGGTCCCACAGGTATTTTTGAGCCTCGAGCTGAGAAAGCCGCGAAGTAGCAAAGACCAGTCGCGAGTCTTCCTTTCTGATTCGCGACTCTCTCTCGGCTCAAGAAAAGCCTCTGGGACCAGGGTACCCCTTCGGTAAATAGTTGTTAATTTACCTTAGTTTGCTTTTGGTCTTAACTGTGTGTGATATCTGCATTGGCATTTTGGTTAATGTTTGCATTTATCAAATAAATGCCACATCCCTGTATTGGAAGTGCCCGTTATAGATGAAAGAGAGAAGAAGAGAGAAGAAGGAAGAAGTGGTCCTCGCACTTATCTTGACAATTTAAGCAATTGTCTCTTATAGACAACTAAATCTAATATACTTATTATATATATGCTCAATAATGCGGGCATTTGATTGGTTCTCACCTATGATCTATTAATTACCGTTGCTTTTACACTCCACCATACAAATGACAGTGATGTATATTTTCTTTTTCTTGTTCAGAACGCCTGTGGTAAATCTCAGTGTAAAAACGGTGGAACATGTCAATCCGGTTTTACACAGAAAAGATATCGCTGTTTATGCACTCCTGGATTCAATGGTGACCTGTGCCACGAAGGTACTGATAATGATGTATGTTTTTACAAAGCGCGCCTAACCCACCCCTCCACCCATTTTTTTTTTCCTGACAAATACCCAATTTCGTTCCCAGGACTGGGAAAGAGAAGGTCCTGGGAATGAGGTTCTCTAAAACCTGGTTTTCACTAACGACGCAAGCACAACAGTGTTTAATTCACCTTGAAAACGGGCCTAGCGCAAGCATAAGTACAAGCGCAAGGATCAAAATGTATCCATTTCTTTGTGCTTGGGCTTATGACTGAGTTCGCTTGCGTTTTGGGAAAACGAGACGCAATTCAAGCACAACACAAGCTCTGATGTTCACATATCTCCAGGACTGACCCTAAATAGATGCACGACGATTTCAATAAGCGTCACGAAGTGTCCCTTTGCACTTCTCACCAACTTCAACATCACTCGTGTCTCGGAATAAGACAATTAACGTCACTAAGTATCTCCCAAACGCTGCTCAATAAAAAGTAAAGATTAACTGCTGCATTTACCCAAAGCTAAAAATAACGCTAACGTTAACTTTTCCACTTATCTTGTTGTTGAAAATTAGTAACAAATGCTTAGCGTTATAGGGAAACTTCATGTTGGACGTCAAAATTGAGCGTGCGTCTAATTGGAGTCAATTCTGGACACAATAAACACCAGATGTATATATCTAGACGAATTGCAGACGAAATCATCCTAAACGAGTTATTCTTCTCTAGTAAAAATTCGGTCGTTTATATATATATCCAAATTATCAGACGAAGTATCTTATTTTTCCCAGGTTCGTCGCAGACGGATAACCCATTTCTAGGATGATGCGTCTCCCAGTATAAATTCATCCAAACGTTAAGATCCCATCTAAAAAATTGATCCTTACGAAATGATCTGTTAATTGGTTTCAGCCACGTGGCTCCAAGAGTAACTTAACGGATGCCAAAGAATCGAACAGCGTGCCATTTTAAAGTTTAATAGCCTGATATCTAGCCTGTAATTGTATTTGAATCGTTCACTTAATCTTGTGCAAAACATACACATTTGGGACGACGTGGTCCAAAACAAAGGGATGTTAGTTGAAATTTACATCAACTTGCAGAAAAATTTAGAGCTTCTTTCAGAAATACGATCGATATAGGATTTTTCAAAGCAATTACGTTAAGGAGTAAGCTCAATTGTTGGGTTGCCTGTGTATAATTATGGGATTCGCAAATAAAAGTTCCCGAATATTTTCATGTTAATTGATGATTTGCATCTGACGTCACGGCGGCCATGTTAGTAATAAGGGCGTTTCCGAGTTCATGTCTGCCTCCTCTTCAGAGCGAGTCTAAGTGCAAAGTTTTTCTCATTCCCTCTTTTCACAAATCCCATAACTGATGGTTTTCATCTGACGTCACGGCGGCCATGTTGGTGTACAGAACAATGCAATAAAATGTCTTTTGGGAATTTGACTCTACTATTATAATGAAAAACTTGTGGGGCCATTTTCTATTGTTTTCTACACGAACATGGCCGTCTCATCACGTGGATGCAAACCAAGAATAGATAACCCTAACCCTAACCCCAATCTAATTCCATCTCCATCATGAGCGCCGACAGAAATCTAATTAACAGCGAGATCGGTAGTAGATAGTTTTTATTGCAAAATCGAGACAGGAACAATGAAAAACGCACTCTCGCTGAAAGAGCTTGAATAACTAACTATTGATTTTTACCGATGTTTAACTTGTTCCAGACGTTAACGAGTGTTCGTCTGAAAACGAGTGTCACGCGAATGCCAAATGTAGGAATACCTAAGGATCTTACAAATGCACTTGCAAAAGAGGATATGGAGGAGACGGAAGAAACTGCTCAGGTAAAGTCAAAAAGATGTAACGAAGGTATTATCGCCAATGACGCTTACAGTTTTGTTTTGCACACCTTGCGTGCCCGTCAATTACGTGATGTTCTCGCACACACCCACCTTATTGTCATGCTTTGTTTAAAAGTGTAGTCCTCGAGTTCCCTTTGTTATATTCATTTGGTTCCAGACATTGACGAGTGTTCATCCGAAAACAACTGTCTCGTAAATGCTACCTGTACCAATATCATAGGATCTTACAATTGCACTTGCAAAAAAGGATATGGAGGAGACGGAACAGGTTGCCCAGGGAAAGTCCAGTCTAATAAAGGTATTATCACGACGGATGCACTTCTTGAGTGAACGTTAGTCAAGTGATGTTTTCGCACACACAGACCTTGTTGTCTTCGCCACTCTCGCTGAAAGAGCTTGAATAACTAACTATTGATTTTTCCGATGTTTAACTTGTTCCAGACATTAACGAGTGTTCGTCTGAAAACGAGTGTCACGTGAATGCCACATGTACGAATACCATAGGATCTTACAATTGCACTTGCAAAGAAGGATATGGAGGAGACGGAAGAAACTGCTCAGGTAAAGTCAAAAAGGTGTAACGAAGGTTTTATCGCGACTGATGGTAACAGTTTTGTTTTGCACGCCTTGCGTGCCTGTTAGTCACGTGATGTTTTCGCAAAAACCGACCTTGTTGTCGTGCTTTGTATTCGAGTTTCCTTTGTTATGTTCATTTGGTTGCAGACATTGACGAGTGTTCATCTGAAAACAACTGTCACGTGAATGCCACATGTACGAATACCATAGGATCTTACAATTGCACTTGTAAAGAAGGATATGGAGGAGACGGAAGAAACTGCTCAAGTAAAGTCCATCCTAATGATTGAGGGTACAATCGCGACTGATGCGGACAGTTTTGTTTTGCACGCCTTGTGTGCCCATTAGTCACTTGATGTTTTGGCACCCGTCGATCCTGTGGTCGTCGCCATGTTGTATTGCTTGGAACAAGAGGCTACGGGTAGTCTACACTTTGCTTGAAGGAATTTTAGCCGATTTCCTTTAAAACTCGCATTCAGTATTTCATTGATTTTTTTTTTCATTCATTTTTTGCTGCAATACCTTGGTCAATGTCCAGTTCAATTCCGATATCCAAAGTCCAAAGTCCAAAGTCCATATTCCATGACAGAACCATATGGTTAGAATAGTTGTTCACATGTAAAACTGTTGTTAACGGCGTTGACTCCAATCAAAACCAGTAAACAGATATTTGCTTTACAAGTTTCCAAGATGGTATTTAAAAATACTCCACAACAATCAGCAGCCTCGGTACCTGGACACCAAAATTTCGACTTGAACCTGGACAAATGTGAATTATAATGACAAGAGATTTTGTCCACATCAAAAGGACCCGACTAAATTGATACTTAACAATTTACGATTTAACATCCCATCGTTGGGATCAACGATACGACTCAAATAATCGGCCTACTCATTCTCTTCCCTCGGGATCAATCGGGTCGGAAAAGTCTGAAAAGATACTCCCGATACGAGGAACTCATGACACGTTCACAATCATTCCACATTCCAGAACAAATTTGATCTCGTCACAGCAAGAAACATGAGCTCCATAATCCGACAGATAACACGACAGGTGTATTAATCGGGTAGCCGTTAAATGCATCTACTTGCCCTACCCAGGATTTCAATTATTGTAAAACGCCTCCGGGAGCAGAAAGCACGTCATTCCACGAACGCCTTAGTTGAACGAAAAAGTACACTTGTCTAGTGACAAGCGGGCAATGGTCCCAGAGCAACAGTGAAGGATATGACAAACCCAGAAACTGACTAGCTACTGACGTCTCCAACTCGAAGGTTAGGAAAATCATTATTTAGCCTGGTCAAAACAGACTTCAACTTCACAATCTTTTTCTCTCGCCAATCTGACGGAGTTCCCAACAGGACTTAAATTCGTTGTACTTCCAACCGGAATTCTGAAGGTGAGACCTGACCAATGAAGAAGTAGATCTCACATCGGTAAGAGATCTACGAGCAAAAATGCCATCGTCAGTATACAAAATAGCAAAAATGCCGAGTGATCTCCAACGTGCATAGAATGGCCTAAACATCCTTGTGAATAGATAGCAAGCCGACCATGAACCAAAAGGCAAAACTCTGAAAACAAAATACCTAACGACTTCCGAGAATCTCCAGGCCGGGAACACCCAGATATTTCCAAAAATTACTATTAATATCCACACGATGATAACAGACACTAAATCGAACAAAAAAATAAAAAAAATTCTCGAAACATTGCAGCAAGGGAAGGCAAACGATGATATTTTAACAAACGCATTACCTGATCTACTAAGATTCGAAAACAAACGTAACTTGTCGCCTGAAACTATAGAAAGAGGAAGGGGAAGGTCCTGGGGACGAGGTTCGCAAAAACCTTGGCTCGGTTGTTCAAAAGCTACCCTGGGTGCCAGAGGTTCTACTTTTCTTTCGCCAGGAGCGAGCGGTTAAAACGGAGAGGCGAAAAATACGAACCTCTGCATGATCACGGCTGTTAAGAATCTCACTTCCATGCAATTTCGGAATAAGATTATCTTGCCAAACCGGTTTTCTACAGTGATGTCAATGTTGTATCCAATTCAAGTCCTTTGGGAATAGAACGTTTGATTTTGACAGTTCCCATCGTGCAACAACCAATCAAAAGCGACATGAAAACACAAACTAATTACTGTTGGTAGCTGCGGTTTAGTTTTCTCACGCGTGACTAGTTTCTTACTAGAAACACGATATTTTTAGTGTTCACGGTTTTCGGATTTTCTTTCAGATCTAGGATATGCGAATCAATCAAGGCATTCAAGGGACCTATAACGACTACGATCGACCACGATAGCATCTTTTGGATAATGAATCCATGATCATGCAAATACGAACAAACTTTCAGCACAAGTTGAAATATCAAAGATTTGTGACATCCTGGCAGGACCATAAACACATCCTCACGCTTGATGAAACTCCTGAACAGGTTTCAATCCTAAAATCTCCGAAAATCCAAAATTTGCTGTGTATTGGTCAATAGATTGGGGAATGCCACGCCTTTTAATACATGGTTCTGGGCGCTGTATCATCTCATTTAACGATCCCTGCAAATATTTACTCATCTAACTTAATTTCTTTTCAAATTACTTGCCAGCTATGATGGATTCAGTGATATTATCCAGTGATGGATTTTATCTGCGCCATCTTGCAATGTTTCTGTCGCCTGTCATTGGAGATGACTCCCGGTGGGAACTCTGTTACAGAAGCTCGACCCACGGAACTCAAGATCACATATTTCACAGTAAATGCGATGGAAAAAGCAACACGGTTACAATTGTCAAGAAAAACGATTTCGTGTTTGGAGGATTCACAGATATCCCTTGGGGTGGTATTTAAAGTTCCTTTATCTTTAAATCACGGTTTTACGTTGCTGTGATAAATTTCTTGTTTTATTGCATACACGAGATCTTAAAGCCGAGGATTTCGTCGTTATTTACCGCCAGAAGAGCAACAACATATCAGAAAAATTTTCTGTGCAAATTTGTAACTTTTTTCCAAACCTCAAACTTATTAACTGAGTTTAGGTCGGGCCAGGCAGGTAATTAAAAATATAGGGCTCGAGGTCATGGCGTACGCACCTCTGCACTTGGTCCGTTCGCGATGACCACGAGGGCCAAATATTTTTCTGTGCGGCCCTCCCACTCAATAGGTACATAATCTTTGAACTGGGAAGCCTGAAAAACTCAGCCTTGAGCTTGATTTATAATTCCCGTCCGGAGTAATGCAATGGAGCTATCAAGCCAAGGCAACTAGTAAATGGACATTGAGTGAGGTCTTTATGCTGTGAATGATGTGCAACCTGGTTCCCAGGGCCCAGGGCACTTCACTTTTCTTGATATAAACACTGTTTTCAAAACAAATTTCGAACACATTTGTTTGTAAACATAATTTTCTTCGGTTTAAACTTATTCTGTAGTAAGAGTGGAGATTCTCTTTAACCCAACCGTGTTACAGCTGAAATAGGTTTGAAAATAAGGTCTGAAATAGGTATCAAATTTTTGGTCAGGTATGAAATAGAGTAGGGAGAATCTCAGATTTTGGTCTAAAATCGAGTACGGGTTTCAGGAGGCGAGCCGCACACCCCAATCTAATTTTTCTGGAGAACGAAAATGTTTTACTAATCCCTTTGACTTTTCAAATGATTCTTATACAAACACTCTTCAATACATTCGCATGCAGTTTGATTTAGACGCAATGACACACTTGCTGACATGATGTATCATGTTTAGCTTCCGTTTTATTTCAGGGCCTCAAGTCATTTCACTCCTGTGATCTAAAAGTTCATTCTCCTTACTAATACCATAGATTTTTTGTTGGCTAGTCATGAGAATTTGGTGTTATCTTAAAACAATGTCCCTCAACTGATAATAATCTTTATTCTCAATACTTGTTCACCGGAGAGTGTGAAATTTTGAAGAGAATTTACATAATTATAACCGTAAGGAGCGAAAGTGTTCATAGTTGACTAAAAAGTGAATAAATTATTACCTTATTATTTTGTGTTTAGATACGCCATTTCTCTTTGATCTATTTTAAAGTACAATGAATGATTTTTCCTTCTTTCAGAATCGCCAAAAAATGGTAAATGGAAATTCGGTGCCACAGAAAAGGCGTTTATTTTCTCGCTGCGAAACGCCGAAGGACTGCCGCCCTTCAAAAGCAATGTAAAAAATTCTTCCAAAGCGATACGTAATAATAGATTTGTTGGCCCTACGTTTGGACAAAATGACATCCTAATTAATAGGATTAATGCCATTTCATCCTCAAAATTTGGCAAGAACTACATTGTCCCAACAGGGGTTCAGAACAGGTTAACTCTTCTTGCCGGAAAGTCAACATTTGAAGTAGATGAAATGGAGGTGTTTTTTCTTCTGTGATTTAAAGAGCATGTACAGAAGTACGTGATTATTTGTTATTAGGGGTTTAAGCAACGACAACGGCGACGGCAACGAGAACGTCACAAATGTGCATATTTAGTGACCAAAAGCAATAGCTTTGAACGCTCTGCACGTGCATCTTTTCATTTTTGTCCATTTCTTTGCCGTTGTCAGCAAAACAACAACGTAAAATGACCAAATATGAGGTTTTATGAAGAACAGCACTTGAGGATAAATTGTCATTTTCTCTCCTAAATTAAGTGCCGTTCCAACCAGTGTCATTTTTGAAGAACTACTACTGACACCTTGGTCATATTTAAAAAGGTTGAAATAGTCACGAAGCGATTAAAGTAACCTGAATTTATATTTTGAGATGAAGTTCTCCCTATTGTCATTTGATCTGAAGCTGTTTTCATGTTAAATCAGACAGTACTATTTCTGTAACCGCCGGCTTGTCGGAGAATTGTGGGCTCATATAAGCAGTCAGGTCAACTGATCTCTAAAAGAGACTGGATCGAACAACCCATTGTCTTCACTCCCGCGGTACCATCTTGTAGCCACTTTTGCGTTATAGGGTAAAGGCGGAAACTCCTTCGATATGAAGCAAAATCTTTGAAATTCGTTTTTACAACATTGCCACATTGCTTTCCTCTCACTTTTGATATTTTGTTGTGATTCGCATGAAACAATAGATGCTCGATCCAATCATTTTCGAGATCAGCAGTGGTCTCGACTCACTTCAACTGCGCTTCTTTCTGAAGTGGTTAGAAGTAGTTTTTATTCAGTGCTAACCGAAGGAATCGCTGTTTTGGAGCGAAAAATGGGTGTACCCTGGGAACGAGAAAATTAAAGAAACTAAACAATCATGTTGCTGGTCACCAGTCCTCGCTTTGCAGACTCCTCCCGCATATGATGTGGAGCAGGATATTTGCATGTTGACGCCATTTGACTACAAGGACCAGAATCCTTCAGGTTTTGCTTGTCTCATACTAATAAACCTTTTTACCGATACGGCGGCCATTTTGATTTCTATTGTTTCGAATAGCCATTATGGGATGCACAGGGGGCAAATTAATATGTATTTGCCCCCTGGGCATCCCATAATGACTATTCGAAACAATAGAAATCAAAATGGCCGCCGTATCGGTAAAAGGGTCTATTGCAGCTTTTGTTATTTTTACCCCACTGGGAAATACAAAATTTAAATCAGAAAAGAAAAACAAACTGAATTCTGATAGTTGTAATGAAATGACGCCATCGTGAAAGTTGCATGCCTATTACAAAGTGCTTTTGTAGTTGTGACACATTTCCTATTTGACACGACTAGGCAACACGAATTGTTCTTAAATGTTTCATTTTACGGGAAATAGCCTGTCTTGTATCGTACTTGCCCTTCTAGTAAAATCTGCAGTTATTCATTAATTTATTTCTTTAATCTTTTTAGAACTGGAAACTCATTAAATTTAAAGTTAGGCAACAATCCCTCTTTCCTCCACATTACCAGGAGCCTAGCTACAACTCCAATACTAGGTCTATGTAACGTCTATGTAACGGCATTTCCACAGAAAAGATCAAGCCACTTTGAGACGAGTTCTTAAATAGTCTGGCTTGCCCGAGTTACAATGTTCAATTCCATGGGTACTAATTTTTCATGCAAGACTTGGGATTGGCTGCAACGGTCTGGTTTCGCGGGAAAATCATTCTAAAAACAAATTCGTCTGTAAAAACGCCCTTCCACAAATACAATGAAGTCGTAAGCTTCTATAGTCATGGGATTTTGACATTATACAATGAAGGAAAAAGAGGACTTAAAGCTGTAGTTAAAGCTTTTTTGTTGAATAAATGAGTTTACTTATGTTAGTAGTAGTGTATATTTAGTGAGGTTTGTTGGCTGGCAGAAGCATAGTAAGTATCTGCGTAGTTCGTATATACAGTGGAACTCCGCCTCTACGCCAACTCAGTAATACGGTCACCTCGTTATTGCGGCCACTTCTTTTTTGGCCCGGCAAAACGGCCTTACATTCTCTTAAAGAAAACCCTCGTTAATGCGGTCACACGCTCATACATACGGCCAACGTCCACAATTCTAAATCCCAAACACTCAGTAGAATCCTCTATAATTTCACCACGTTAATACGGCCACCTTTGCTAATTTAAGAAAACCAAAATGCGTGTGACACGGTAATCGAACAGCCGATTTAATTTACGAAGTACTGTCAGCAACACTCCTCCCTGTTTTAAGGCCACGGCAAGTTTTTTAGACCGGTTGATGACCGTATTAACGGGGTTCCACAGTAGAAATAGATTCGTATTATAGAACCCTATTATATAAACATCCTAGTATACCAGCTTTTCAGTGATTGCGCAACTGGTATAAGCTGTACTAGTCATAGTGTTAGTAGATTTATAAGTAAAGTTTGTAATGTACGTAATTTGTTTGTAAAAGAAAATGGAACAAAAGGCTGCTATCGATAATAAATAACTGGCGTTTCAAAAAAAAAAATTCCTTTACACTCTTTCCATTTTTGTCAGTCTTTTTAAGACGATAAAAAAAGGTAACGTCTGCTACGAGCCTAGAAGGCCAATCAAGGCAGCGCTTATCTCCGGTTACTGTAGCATGAAGCGACTAGGAGTATTTCAACTCCCCCCTGGATGGGATGCGAGTCCATCGCAGGGTTACCCCCGGCATTAGATTCGCCGGTACTCATTTATTCACCTGGGTGGAGAGAGGCACCGTGAGAGTCAACTATCTTGCCCAAGAACACAACACAATGTCCCCGGCCAGGACCCGAACCCGGACCACTCGATCCGGAGTCGAGCGCCCTAACCATGAGGTCACCGCGCCTCCCACTTCTAAGACGATAAATCTGACATAAAGTTGACCCGCGGAAACAACTGATAATAAGAAATTCAAATTCGGCAATTCGCCCTTGTCACACGGCGGCCATATTGTCCCCGGAGACCAAAAAAGGCTTTGTTTTACCACGCCAAGCTTCGCAGTGGAAACCATGGGGGTGAGGCTTGGCGTGGTAAAACAAAGCTTTTTTGGTCTCCCGGGACAATATGGCCGCCGTGTGACAAAAGCGAATAGACCTCTTTAGCTTGTACGTTTTGTTTTCCCATTTCGATCAGACCACGTGTTGTTACTCTAGGGAACAGTTTCTTTCAAAGGTCGTCTTATGCACGTGCATATTATGCAAACTTATGAAAAAAACAAAAAGAAAAATTCCCTTGGGAACATCACGTGGTCTTAAATGGGAAAACAAACCGTACAAGCTAAAGGCCCGTTTAAACGGTTTGAACACTTGCTTCAACATGCATTCAACACTTTGTTGAACCAAATGTTGGGTGCGTTTGAACAGGTTGTCCAACATTGTTGAAAGGGTAAAAAATGTTGAAAGCTTGTTGAAGCGTGTTGAATCAAGTTTAAATCGGTTTCAACTTTCACTCAACATCGATTCAACTTCTCCTTCGTTCTCGAAAATGTTGAATGGTGTTGAAACCGGTTTGAACACTCTGTTCATCAATAGCAGAATACACGCATGCTCACATGTGGCCGCAAAAGGCAATATGGCGTAGTTTATCTGGACGAGAGAGATTGATTTCTAGTTCTTAGTTCCTCGCAATCAAATTTCGCAAAATTGTTGGTTCTTTTGTTCGTGCAATGTTGGTGCAATGTTGGTGCAATGTTGTAACCGTTCGAACGGCCACCGCACAACTTTGGTTTTGCGTCCGACATTTGTCCAACATCCGTTCAACTTTAATTGAAAGAATTTTGGTCAAATGTTGAAACCGTTTAAACGGGCCTTAAATCGCTTTCCAAATATTTCGCTGAGGATTTTAATCTCTTTCCTTCGAATGCAGCACATGGTTTAATAATTTTAAGGGGTTGACTGGATCCTGGACATTAAACATGAATGGCAACCAAATATGACATTATACATATGTAGGTTTGTAGCTCACACAGGCCTCTTAGGTTCTTTTGCCTCGTTAGTGACTGTTCTTTTGTCCCTGGATCAAGTTCTGCTCAGCTATTATGTTAAAAAGGCTATCACGAGTTCGGGTAACTTAATTGGGAATTGGAGGCATAATAGTATCTATTATTGCTGAATTCCGTATCTCTAGTTTTACACCCAACTGAAGAATTCCGGGAAGTTTGTTAGAGACTGGGGAACATACTCAGAGTCAATTGATATGAGCAATACAGGTTAGTTTCTTCTCTAAAAGGATGAAAGGATGAGCGACCAATGCCTTGCTGATTGCACGGCACTGACACCTGCCCACATTACGGATCTCTTAGATTTCGTATTAAGATCTACGTATTTGTAGTATAATGTATTGATCTGCGAATAGAGAGAGGGTGCAGCCATGGGGAGCCCGGTTTCCACCGTTGTTGCTAATCTCTACAAGGAGGTTTTTGAAGCTCAAGCAATAGAATCCGCAACGCAGCATCCGTTTCCTCAAGGCAAATCTGTGAAGAGTTAAGTTTCCGCAAAGAATTTCCTCCGTCCTCCCAGACCTAAATTAATTTTAAAAATGAAGACCCAGTTCCCTCTGTCGACTGGAACCTGAAAATCTATTCACTTTCCTTCAGTAACTTATCCATATGTTTTATAGAAATAGTAGACTTAGAAATTTAAATTTCAGAATCGCTATCGTTTCTTATGTAAGACTGAAGAGGAATCCCTTGAGCATTTAATGTGTTACTGTAAATCAGTTGAGGTCTTGATCCTGGAATTAGGTTTTATCTTGGCTGGCTATCCCTAATAATGAGCATCAAATGCTACATTCGCGTATCTTTTGTTGGAGAAATTCAGTATTGATAATTAATAATGTTCTTAAGCTTGGAATATTATTTATCTGTAGGTTTTAATAAAAAACCATCCTTGGAATTATTGCATGTTTCCGTTCTTTCGATGGGTATAGGTATCTCCGACTGTCTTTGAAAGGATTATTTCTTATTTTATTAGTTGCCATCTTTTTGAGCAACATCGCAGTATCTTAACGTGATGATTACACTTTCATTATCATTCAGCATTGAGTGCTGGAATGTTATTTTGTCGCTCGCTATGTGAACGGTTGTAGCATGGGCAAAACACTCTCGCAATGGACATTTATATATTTCACTTCAATCACTTGTAAATCTTTTTTTTAAGATTATTGGCCCCCCAAAGGACGAAACTTTTCCGTACTTCCGATGTTTCTTGAAGCGGGCAAAAAGGGAAAAAAGGGAAACATTGCCAGAAATGTTTTTGTGTAACATTTTCCCTCGTTTGCACTTTAGTCTTAATCAAAGTGACAACAATCGTGCCGTCCTACGGTAGACACCTTCCATAAGCAAATCCTAACTTCAATACCGGAGCCAGCCATTGTGTCCTGGAACACAAAAATCGCTTTTATGGGATCACAGTGTGATCGCATCTGTCATGTTGCAAGTCCTCCTTTTTTAGCAGAAATGTTTGCCTTAAATATTCGACCAAATAATTCCAACTTCTGTTAAAGGATCGTCGCTATCCCACAGTAAATCGCATTGTCCTCGTTTGCATCAACGTCATTTTTAATGAAAACCTGACAAAAAAATATTTTAAGCTAGAGGATTAAAACACCTTTTAAGTTGTAAGTGTCAGTGAAAGATTATCTCTTTCACTGACACTGACATAATCCTGAGGGATTCAATTACATTGGAATGCTACAAGTAACTGGGCACCCCTCTGAGATACCAGGCATATTGTCTGCTATCTCCGCGGGATCCCGAGGTACTGTTTTGGTTGTTAAGAGCGTCTGGCTCGTTATGAAAGAATTATTGTGTTCTTAATATGTAAGAAGTACTGGCTATAATTACAGTTAGAACATCAGGTACCAATTTGAAAGTTTCATGTTGTCTTATTAATAATTTTTCCACGAGCGCGAGTTGGATACGAGGTAACAGATAGCCAACGAAGCGCGTAGCGCCGAGTTGGCTATAATCACCTCATGTTCAACAAGCGCAAGTGAAATAATTGTTTTCTTAATACTGGCCACAAATTATGGATTAATCTTCCCTACTTCATTTTGTAAAAACAACAAAACTGATGCCTACAGTTAATGATATTTGTAGAGCATAGTTTGGTTTGGCTTGTTAAGCCCGTTTTCTGTACTGTTACAATTCCTCTTAGCCATTCAGAACGGAGTTTTTTTCCCTCTGAAACACTGCCAACTCGCAAAAGCGATTAGAGCCCATGCGTTCGTTATATATTTTTTTTCATACCAATATTGTTCCGTACACCGGGCTCAATTTTTCAGAGATGGCTGATTATACAAGAAAATTGCAATACTCAGCGATGAATTATTAATAAGAAAGTAATTCTCTATTCTCGCATTTTCCATTCAGGCCAAGTAATACAGGCAACATTTTTCGTGCAACTTGTCGCGCAAAAATGTTGTGTTGCAAGTTGAGATGATTTGTTGGACGTATTACCACCTCCTTGTGCAGCAAATTTTCATGTTGCAAAAAGTAAAAGCGACGTCTACTTTTTGCAACATAAAAAATTGTTGTACAAGACTGATGGTAACACGCGCAGCAAACCATGCAGCTAAACGATACCGTCATTTGACTACAACTGTACTCTTATTTAAAATTTAGAATTTATGTGATCTTGTCAGTTAATTGTTGCTACTTTGCGGACATGAATTCTCTTCTTGGGTGCTACATTCTTTATCCGTTGCTTTATTTTGGAGCATCTTACGTTTCTTTTGAAGAAGGTAAGTGTTCTGTCGAATGACGCTTTTCAGTACATTATTATAGCATTTTAAACTGCGGTCACTTCTAAGGTAGATAACTCAAATGAGATATCACTGAGCTTACTGAATGGATACGAGAACGTTATGTATAAGGATATCAAAACCCTTTTCTTGTAATAATTTCTCGACTACCCAGAGCAGTTCTGCATGGAAAGTGTGTACTAACTTTCCAAGAAAAAAATGGGAGTGAACGGTGTAGATGTTTGGAGAGAAAATTGAAAATGTATTACCAGATTCTCGCTTCCTCCTCATACGTCATCGTCGAGTGGAAGCGAGAAGTTTACAGAAATGTACCAAAACGTAAAACGTACGTACGAGGTGTGCAAAGCCTAATTAAAGATATTCAGTATTTTACGGCGATCTTGTAGCCGTCGCCTTACGGAGTTTAAGAAACGAAGACGGCTACGGTAACGACAACGCCATAAAGCAGTGATATTATTGGTTAAAAGAGGAAAAAATGATCGTGCTGCACGTGTGGCACGCATTTTTGTACATTTCTCTGCCGTACTCGTCAAAACAACAACGCAAAATGACCAATTTCAAGGTTTTGACGACAACGTGGACAAACAAAAGTGAATCTTTCCTTCTCCCTCTTTGCTTCAAATCTGTACATAATATGGTTGTAGCATACTTCGCCCATATTGTACAACATAAACAAGATGGAAACATCGTGACACACTAATTGGAATAGCTCAAACTTATATTTTGAAGTGATGTTTTCTTCGCCGTAGCCATCGTGGTTTCTCCCTCTTTAAGCGCCTCCTAGTCTCAGTCTACAAGAAGGAACTTTAAGATCTACGATGCGGTCGTCATAGAGAAGGCCACAAAACAAGAATATCATTGGTTAAAAAATATATATATGTCTAAAAAAAGTAAACACAGGTGATTGCCTCGGGTTCGAAGCTTTGCAAATTAGACATTTTTCGTAAATATTGGACGTGATCTATGTGAGTGTTCTTACGATTTCACGCGTCTGTGACGCAGGCTATTCGCCCTTGTAACACGGCGGCCATATTGTCCCGGGAGACCAAAAGAGATTTGTTTTACCAAGCCAAGCCTCGCAGTGGAAACCATGGGGATGAGGCTTGGCGTGGAAAACCAAAGCTTTTTTGGTCTCCTGGGACAATATGGCCGCCGTGTGACAAGGGCGAATAGGTCAGTAACCATAAATCACAAAATGAAGGAGCAAATTCATACGGTTTTTTGACTCGACAAAAATTGCGTTATCGCCGTGTTTCCATAGCAATCCGTACTCTACAACCTATTTATGCATTCGGCATTGACCGATTGTTTATGTTCCCTTTTTCAACACGCTATTTTGTCATTGTTTCCCTGTTCCCCTGAATCTTCCAATTCGCGTATGAAATTTTACCTCTTATGTTTGTCTCTTTCCCGCCCCGCTTCGCGAAGTTCTTCGCTACAATTTTGTCTCTTTTCTCTACCCCTATCTCGCTCCCTTTGGCGGTTTTCTTCGCTAGCTCTTTGATTCTTCATTCTTGCTTTCTGTCGCTCTCTTTCCCTTTCCTCTTCACATAAACCCTGTCTTCTGCTTGTTGCATTTACTCTGCTGTTACCTTTTGGCATGATAGCTATCGTCTTTCGTCTTTTTCAAGATTAAACCTTTAGAACCGACACACATCGTTTAGCTAAACTGGCTTTCATTAACCATAAAATCCCCTTTAAAAATTGACGACGGTCAATATGATTTCCCGCCATAAAAACGCGGGTTGCCAAATGCAACGCTGCCACGCCAAGGAAAATTATCTGTTTAACACTCGCGTCCCCAGAGACCGCTATCAAATAAATCTGGTTCAATTCTTTATAGTCATCATGTAGCGGTTGGCCTTGTAAGAACAATGGAACGTGTCTGCCACTGTACGAAGAGAACAGCTGCAAGTGTATCTGCAAAGCGAGACTCACCGGACGAGACTGCGAAAACGGTGAGATCCCATCAAACAATTTAAGCCTTACTAAATGTTCTGTTAGTTGGTTTTCGCCAATTATCTCCGTAAGTAATTTGACGGAAGCCAAAGAATCGAAGGGCGTGCCATTTTAAAGTTGAAGGGCTTGATATCTAGCCTTTATTCTTATATCAATCGTTTACATAAAGTTGTCCAAAACTTAAAGATTCAGTGGGACGACCTTGTCCAAAAGGAAGAGATATAACTTGAAAATGTATCTATCAGTTGAATTAGCCTACAGCAACTTGAAGAAAACTAAGGGCTCCTTTTAGAAATAGGATCCAAAGAGGATTTTTCAAGGCAATTGAGTTATTGGTGCGAGATCTGTAGTAGACAGATTTTGTTGCAAGATCGAGAAAGGATCCGGAACTATTAAAAACGAATTCTCACTGAAAGAGTTCGAATCACTAACTATTGATTTTTCCGATATTTAAATTGTTTCAGACGTTAACGAATGTTCATCTGAAAACGAGTGTGACGTGAATGCCACATGTACGAATACCATAGGATCTTACAATTGCACTTGCAAAAAAGGATATGGAAGAGACGGAAAAAACTGCTCAGGTAAAGGCCATTATAATGACGGTGCTATCGGGACTGGTGGTAAGAGTTTTGTTTTGCACGCCTTGCGTCCCCAATAGTCACGTGATTTTTTGGCACACGTCGACCATGTGTTTTGTTTGGAATAAGAGTTTGCATGTTCAGTCCTCAAGTTCGCTTTGTTGTGTTCCTTTGGTTCCAGACATTGATGAGTGTTCAACAGAAAACGAGTGTGACGTGAATGCCATGTGTGCGAATACCATAGGATCTTACAAGTGCACTTGCAAAAAAGGACATGAAGGAGACGGAAGAAACTGCTCAGGTAAAGTCGAAAAAGTGTAACTAAGGTATTATCGCGACTGATGCTTACAGTTTTGTTTTGCACGCTTTGTGTGTCCGTTAGTCACGTGATGATAGATATGTTGTCATGCACAAAAATAGAATTGATTTATAAACTTCTAGAAAAACAAGAAAAACTGTATAAACAGCCTTAATTCAGACGGTAGTAGAGCTTGTTGTGGAATTCTATCTAGAAGTAAGAAGTGATAAAAGAAAAAGGAGATTGAGGCGTTTTCCCGTGAGACTACAGAAGTTAAAGATGTTGTGGACAACTGGATATGTTGTTCTTTAATTTTGTTTTTGAATTTTTCTAAACCAGTTTTTTTAAATTTAAACCAGTTTAAATTTTTTTAACTGGTTTCTGTTTTAATCAACTGTCTAAAAAATGATTTTTTCTTTTTATGGGGGTGTAGTTGAAGAAACAGGGGCTTGTTTTTTTTAGGGGGTGTAAAAAAGAACTAGACATCTTTTCCTCTCTTCTACTCACCTATCTCTCCCTGATCCTCTCCAGTACTTCTATTGTACCCCACCCTTCCTTTACAATGTTCCTTGAAGATATTTCCTACTTTCAATTTCAACCTAGTTTGAAATTAAAATCACCTAGGTTGAAATTAAAACTAGCCTGAATTTAAATTTAACCATAACAAATACATGCAAATTGGCTGGTGGAAATGTCATGGTATAACTTTTTCACCAGCGCACAGTGTCTTGAAAGGATCGATGGAAGAAGGCAGGAATAACGGTGGATTAACTGGAAGCGAAGTATTACCACCAGTGCATTATTGCCAATGAAATGTAAATAGTGTCTTACTCAAAAACGCGAAATTGAAGTGATTCAAATTATAAAATTTTCGGAAAATCGCGAAATTTAAGTGTCGCGAAATATGCACAGATCAAAATCCCGACATAAACATGTCGCTAAAATTTGATGTAATAAGGTACTATGAATTTACCCCATTAATGATTAACCTTGGAATTGAATATCTGCCCTCAAGTAAACCGGACCGGAATTTTTCTGGAGAAAAGGTAATTTCATCAAAACTAGTCCAGTAATAGCAAGGACCAGGAGATGATGAGGAGAGAGAACACATGCTCATGCTTCATGATAATTTGTTTCAATCTGTTTTTAGCTTCGCGCCATGCTGTAAAAGTTATTTTGGTCTCGTCTAATCTCGTACCCAGATCTTATTCTGTCACTGGAAATGACCGTGGAAGATCTGGGTATAAGACTAGGTCTCGCTCCCATGGTCGCGCAGCCAATGATAACCAATCAGGTGTTTTCCTTAAAATGGAGCGAGTTTCAATGGAGTGTCGTAAAACCAAAACCAAAGTAATTTCTTTGACCAATCAAAAGGGACGGAGGCAATATAGTAAACCAATCAAAACTCGAAGTAATTACACGTAGCCGACACAAAGCACGGGAAAATGTGAAAGCGCGAGCCACGATTGGTGTTGGTTTCACTTCTGATTGGTTGAAAAAGAGGCGCGAGAACTTTCAACCAATCACTGAATGAAGTAATGCAAAAGCAAAGCAATTTGCTAGTTACTTTCGACACTCAATTAAAAACCGCTCTAACCTCGCATCATGACCACGAGCTAAAGTTTATTGAAAAAAGTTATCATTGGAAGTATCTCGTGTATGGCGAATATGTTCTCTCAACCACTCATCCTCTCTAAAGATTGAGGAATGCCACGCCTTTTCATACACGGCTCTCAGCCCCCCTGCGACGTGCCTCTAAAAATAGAAAGATACGGAACAGGGTTGACTCAGAGGGTTAATATGGAAGATGGAGGCTCCGGGTAGTGGGCTCCTGGAAATGGGCACAAGTGCTATCCAAGGGTGGGGAAGGATCGAGGTATGGAGAAAGGATTTAGGTAAGTAGAAAGGAGGAAAATATGTCTGATTTGGAAAAACCCAATCTCGTACCCAGAGTCCTCGGGCTTTTTGGTCAGCGTGTGAGCGCCCGGAGAGACTCTGGAATAATGGACTCCATTTTCCCAGAAAAAGTGGGTTCCGGTCTTATTGTGCATGCTTGAGTTTAAACGGAAACCGAAAAGAGAAAATTAACAGTACTGACAGTAGAAATAGCGTGTTTAAAGTGTTCGAGAAACAAAACTTTTGGCCTTACTCACCATAAAAGAAATAATAATTGGAGAAATAACTCCATTGAGGATACCTAAACTTCGAGCCAGGATTCGAGCTTAGATCCGAGCCAGGATTCGAGGTAGGATCCGAGCCAGGATTCCAGCCAGGATTCGAGCTAAGATGGGCTTTCTCCGCTATTTATTCTCGAATCTCTCGGTTAGGGTAGGTCTTGAATCGGTTAGGTTAGGTCTATTTAGGTTGGTTCTAGTCTAGTTAGGTCTAGTTAGGGTTAGGGTAGGTCTCGGTTAGCTTAGGTTAGGTCTCGGCTAGGTCTTGAATCCTGGCTCGGATCCTGGCTCAAATCCTGGATCGGATCCTGGCTTTATTCTTAGTTTATCTCGACTCCATTGGCTTGCTGTAAAAGCGAGTGAAGATAAAACTAATGATGACGCTTTCGGTAAGTGTATTTTTAGTGTTTCAGCGTGCATTCCATCGTGCAGAATGGGTGTCTCTAAAACGAAGACCCTAAGACTCTAACACCCTAAGACCTAAAAAACTCTAAAACGAAGACCCCCTAATTTTCTAAGCAGTTTGTACCTTTAGTGAAGTTTGACTCCTTTATCCGGCCAATTTTGTTCATATTGCGATGTTCTGTCCGCCATCTTGAGCTGAGTAACCAGGCTCCCACACTTGGCCGGAAGTTAGGCTACCTACCAATTTGCTTCCTTCTGTCAATCATGTGGAGGAAGAGAGAGCGCGCGCTTTGTCGTGTTTAGCAAGTGAATTGTTCTGTGGATGAATCCTACCTTACATTGAACCAGCCATGGATTGGTGAGTTAATGATTTAATTTAATTTAATTCTGACATCTTAGTAGTGATTTATTTGCTTGTAATAGTTTGCCGAGAAATGATTTCTTAGCGTAGGCATTCACGGGGGGAAATTCTCTTTCGACTGATCCGACAGAAAAGGTCTTAGAAAGGTAGACTAATGGCCTTATTTTTTTTACAAGCAAAATCTGAATGAAAGACGACAGTTTAAGTGTAAAACAATGATCTTGAAATGTTTTGTGCAAGCTTTGGCCGGCGAGTCCGGCTTCAAGCGGCCAAGTGGGGGAGCCTGGTTACTCAGCTCAAGATGGCTAACAAAACATCGCAATATGAACAAAATTGGCCGGAGAAAGGAGTCAAACTTCACTAAAGGCAAAAACTTAGAAAATTAGGGGGTCTTCGTATTAGGGTTTTTAGGTCTTAGGGTCTTCGTTTTAGAGGTCTTCGTTTTAGAGACAACCGTGCAGAATACCATCGTGCAAGCAACATGATCAACATTTTTTTGTGGAAGCGACGCCACTGTCCTCTTCTACTACAATTTTATGTTTTCGTAATTCTGAATGACTTCGACAAGACCTTCTTTTACGGATTTCTCTCCAAAAAGACTGATGTAAAATTTTCCCACGGTACTTTTGCAACAGTTTTTGGCAGCGTGGGAAAAAAGACAATTCAAACCCCGTCGTTTCATTATTTTTGGGATTTATATATTTCTGAGATAGAAAAAACAAATAGCACTGAAACTAGTTTTAGATTTTAAATCTCCCTCTAAATTCTGGGGTTTCCGACTTACTTACCGACTTCCTGTCGGACTGCCATTGTTATGCAAGCGACCAATCAAAAAAAAAAAATTTATATCCGTGATCCCAGAGTCTCTCTGGGCGCTCACCCGCTGACGAGGACTCTGGGTACGACATTGGGAAAAATCCAAACCAAAGACAAAATTAAACCCTTAACATAGTGACTAAAAATATACTATGATGACTGACTCTTACACATGAAACTTGTCTTCTAATTTAGACACAACCGTTGTTATGTTTTATAATTTTTGCTGAGGCAGTGTTGGAAATACTAATGAATTGACTCTGTACAAGTGTTTGGCTTTCGTTGAACAAGACAGTCGATGATTTTTAGATTTTTATTGGGATTACCTGGGATAGTGCAGTTGCGTTAAGGAATCCGTGGAAATAGATAATCATGTTTTGTGATTACATATAATTACTTAACTAAACCTCTTGGATCACTGAGATGCAGTGTGCTTTTGCCTTCATCTATCAAAAAATTACAATTTAAAGGCCAAAAATGCTGGGAAATGCCCTTTCTGGTGTTTTGTTTTCAAATATTTTGAAGAGGTGGGGGGGCGGTGCCTCACACACCCATGGCCCCAGTCCCCGCTCCTGCAAAGAACGGGCTTTCACCCGTCCAATGCATCCCCCGGAATTTCAAAATACAAGTTGCTTAAGATCTTTGCACTCCCTCAGGTTTTCCGGGCCTGCTACGGCTCTGTATTGCCGATAGCAAATAGGCCTTATTACGGTTTTGGAAGCCATCTTGACGGGTAGGCAAACATGTCCGAAATAACAGTGTTTCTATGGGAATCTGCGTTAAAATAACTTGAGAAAACCTTGACGATATAAACATCTGTGAAATGGTAAAATTTAGTTGCTAACCAAAGGATTTTACTGGCAAAGTTTGAATGTCCTATGTGTTCTAGAATTTGGCCAGCGAAATTTGAAATTTTGTCATACAATTGCTTGATTATTTACGCTCATTCAGACATGTGTCTGTGGGAAAAAATTACAGACAAATGTAAAGGAAATTTAAGATTTCGCTGGGCAAGTCTCCGTGATAAGGGCTATTAAACGGATCACTAGTTCGCCTTCCCTTGACATTTGTATATATTGGCGTTTGCCGCGTCGTGTTTCATTCGACATTTAAATTCTCGTTTTTACGCCTTAAATCAGCACCAGGGATAATATTGTAATTAGGAGTGACTTGTTAAATATTTAACAATTATTCGCCGAAGCGAGTTGAATATCGGTGAATAAAAAAATTCATCGATATTTACCCAGCCTGAGGTGAATAATTGTTTTTAGTATAAGTACATAGGCAATTCTTTGAAAAAATACGCATTTTCTCTAAATAGCTCGACAAAAACGGCTTGCGGCCTTTTTGAAAAACCGCTTAGGTGATTACCGAGTAATAATCACCTCATCGGCACCTATTTAAATGTCTCTCCACTTCATTAGCAAACTTTGTAAAAAATATTCCCTAGGCGTTAATGGCTTTTCGTGGGATGAATCAGAACGTTTCACATCGACTCAATGTGTCTTCTTCCCGCTGGGAACAAGAGGCATGGATTTTTTACAAATACTTGTCAGCAACTCCAGTTCATCACCCCAATAAAATCAAAGTGGCACAGAAAACCTCTGGTAACTTCGATATAACGTTCCCCCTCTTAAAAGGTTCCCACTTGTCTAAGTTGATAAACGTCCTCTGGTCGCCTGTATGAAAATGAAAACAATCGTGTGATAAGTTCTACACTGCAGTGAGGATAAAGTAAAAACAAAAGCGATGCTATGTGGATAGTCTTTCCTACTGAAAAATAGTGGCCACTCTATGAAATGGAGAAGAACTTCGGCTTCGCTTTGACAAAAGAAGCTGAATAGGTAAACTTTGCTCGGGGGCAATCCATTAGGGCAATAACTTATAGATTTTTTAATGTTAAATGGAAAGTTTCTTTTTTCCACTCGGTGAAATGGCTGGAAACGAGACGCCTCGATTTTTTACATATACTTGCCAGCAACTTCAGTTCGTCACCGCAATACTGATTCTAAATGGCACTGAAAACCTCTGGTAAGGAATGCCTGAAGAAGTTAACAGAATTAAATTTTCTGTTCCATTTTATTCTGAGTCAAAAATCCCGACATTTTCAACGAGATTATGGTTCATACTGGCTCAGTTTATTCAGTATCATCCGATCATCAGCGACCTGGTATATCTTCAACTTTAAAAACATATATGTGTAAAAAAAGTAAACTCAGGTGTTTGCTTTGGAGATAAGAATTCAATTGTCGTATCAAAAAAATTCCATAATATTATGCCTCGGGTTCGAAGCTTTGCAAATTTGACTTTTTTTTTCTGTAAGTACGACGTGATGTGTGTGAGTGTTCTAGCGATTTCACGCCTCTGTGACACAGGCTATAGGTGAGTAATCACAAAATGCAGAAGCAAATTCATAAGTTTTTTTGAGTTTTTAAAACTCGACAAAAGTTACATCATCAGAATCTTTGACAACGCCATTGTTTACATTTTGTTGCTTTTAAAAAACCTAGTGCTATTGACAAATTTCTGCCACAGAAGTTTAAAGTATTTGTTTAATAAGAGGTTTTCACGTGACGTCATCGCCATGCTGGTGGACGAAAACACAACACAAGATCTCTCATTAGCTTCAATTGTTCGTCCACCAGAAGTCATACATAGGCATGAAGTTGAGGTACACAATCTCTCATTTGATGATGGCCAAGACACCAGAGATCCTTACGGCTATTACTACTGTAGGATTCGGTCTGGACTAGTGTTCAAGACAAAGGCTACAAGAAACAGGTATGATTGTCTTGATTTCATGCCAACCTACCGATTTAACTGTGAAAAACTATCAGTCGAGAACATCAGCCAGCTATGTGAAAAGATCATTACATGATTTCTCCTTTGAAATACCCCTGTGTAAGAACCTTGGTGGTTTAAGAACCACCTGGCAGACATTTCCTATCTCAAAACCCAAAAAAATTAATGTATTACCTACCTGTTTAGCTAACTAAGATCAAGCAGGTTCCTATGTTCCTTTCCACTACCCGATCCCAGTCAGTTTTTATTTGCATTTTAGGCCCTTAATTAAAACAAAAGGCCTAAAAACTAGGGGTAATGGAGTAATTCATATTATTTTCGCGACATTTTATTCAGGCATGAAGGACAAATGCATGGAGAACCCCTTCCAGAGGAAGACGTACCACAAGATGAGAGTCAAGAAGACTATAAATTCAATTATCATAGTGCAAAGCTCACATTTGGGCTAGTGTTGCTCACTTATGTCCAGGTTTGCACCTAATTAGATGCACGCCCAATTTTGACATCCAACACAAAGTGTCCCCTTAAGTCTAAGCATTTGCTACCTATTTTCAACAATAAGGTAGGGGTAAAGGTTAGCGTTATTTTTAGCTTTGGGTAAATGCAGCAGTTAATCTTTACCT
>OX421453.1:33815602-33823102 GCA_949126865.1 Montipora capitata
TCGCCCGTTACGACTAATAAGCCGTCCCAGTTCGCCGTGATGTTCCCCAAGAGAGCGTCCATCCGCTCTAACCAGTCAGTGTCACTTAGAATACGTGTAGATCTGTACATGATTCCAATAAGAACTTTACTATGTCTGTTGCGCCCAGGCACCTCCAGCCATAAATGCTCTAGGTCAGGAGAACGCTTCTCAATATCAATGCGACGTTTGAAATTTATTGACTCATGGATGTATGCTCCAACGCCACCAACTTTAATAAGCTCCCGATTCCTAAAGACTGCTGAATAACCAGGCACAGACACATACTCCAAAAGTGCAGGGTTATCCTTGAGCCATGTCTCGCTGAGTGTATAATGTCCATTGGATATTGTTTGACTGTTAGAAGGAACTCGTTGAATGTAGAGGTCATGCACTGGGTATTTAAGTGCATGAGTCGTAGGTCTTTGGATTTTTCTCTTAGAATTCTAATTATGGTCTGAGTAGTTTCCTCATCTTCAGAAGGCTCCGCAAGTTCATGATCTCCCACTATTTCTTCACTGGAACACGCACTGAACGCAAGTATAGAAAGCACGCATCCACCACACGTCCAGTCTAGTCCATGTATCACATGTTTTAACCCAGCATACTTCACATGATTCATTCCAACGCACACATTGCAGGTTACACATTTCTGATTTTTCCTAATGGTTTTCTCGCATTGTTCACATTTGCGTGTTGGCTGTTTAGACGATGGACCTGGATTAGTGCAAATATTCCCTCCTCTCAATAATAACTGCTGTGTAGCGCATGAATTGGGATACAATAAGCATCTACCCTTGGATCGCTTGGGCTTCCTGTGGTAGTATCTTAGATTGTATTGTCCAACAACGAAAGCATAGTCACAAACATCGTAATAGAACGAGTACAAGTTTTTGAGCCCGGAAAAATTGGATCTAGTTGTTTGGTTTCTCAAAACGTCGCTTTTGCAGGCAAAGATTCTCTCTATTAGAGAATAATTTGCACCACTGCACTCGATATTGTTTGTAAGTATTATCCTAAATGCTAATGTAGGGCTCCTTGGATGAATGACTTTAAATAATTTCGTCTTGAACTCCAACTCGCCATGAACTTCAATGATCGTATTTGACTGCTCCTGCAAGTATTTCTTGTTGGTTGAACTATCCAGAGTATTCAGCATGATAACAATGGCTATGGATTGTAAAGCTTCGGTCTTGCTGGCAAAGATTCTCTCTGCTAGAGAATAATTCGCACCACTGCACTCAGCATTCTTTGTGAGTGTTATCCTTTGTTCACTAAATGCAAATGTAGCGCTTCTTGGATGAAAAACTTTGAATAGTTTCGTCTTGAACTCCAACTCGCCATGAAGTTCAATTATCGTATTTAACGGCTCTTGCGAGTGCTTCTTGTTGGTTGAATTGTCCAGAATATTCAGCACAATGATAACAATAACTATGGATAGTCGTAAGGCCATAGAGGTCATGATAGCAGAGAAAAGTTGCAAAATAGACGGAGCTTATGTAAACACGTCCTTTCATGTAAACACGTCGTCAACATTCCGTCGTAAACGGAAACGCGAGAGCAAATGTGACAGATGTTTGCTGATATTTGTGCTTCCAGCTCAGAATACCCGGAGTACTAGATGTAACACAAGTATTCTTTTTAAACATTAGCCTTTATGCTTAAACATTATCGGTAAAAGTGAAAATGAGACGTTTTAATAACATGAATTTGCGAGTTTACCGAAACTGGAGCCGTCACGCAACGTGTCATCAAAGGTCATATCAAATCGCATTAAAGCGAGGAAATCAAAAGTGGACTTTGTCGGTATGTTATGTGTTTGTAAAACTTCAGCCGTCACAGTAATGATTTCAGCAACAGACAACTATTATCACAGGCGGAGAACGCACTCCTAATCTTCGATTACTACTAGTTTTAGTATATATATACTCACGAAGTAATCTCAGCAACAATTGCAGAAGAAAACCATCCAAAGTCGATTTAATTGACATCTCAATTCATGCGTGGAAAACGTGCAAGCGGCACAAAGCATGCGCGAAATTGTTTACAGAAGCTTTAACATGGCACATCTAAATAACCTTTGTTAAAATCCTCGTCACAATGGTGACAGCAAAATGGTCATTTAACACCGTTTAAATCAGCAATATAAATCGAAAGTCCACTTGTTAAAGCATTTTCACCGTTTGATCAAAGTTTTAGAGGTTCATTTGAAATGGAAATTGAAAGAGTGCAGTTGGTAAGGGATCCACATGAAATGGCGGCTCTAAGTTATTAAGGTGAGCGTCGGGTTGTTGTAAAATGACCTGTCTTGTTTCCTTGCAGCCATGTACGACATTCTTAAACATGTATTTAAACTCCTCAATTTCAGTGACAAATTCGCTTTGCTGGGCGGGCAGCCCTACAAAATAGAATTACTGCGAGTGAAACAAATTGTTGGCGTGAAGATTGTTTAATTATCTGGAAAAACACTGGTTGGCAAAAGTTATTAAATCTTCTTTCACTTGTGAAAAAAACTTTCAGGTCAGATTTTGTGGTTCTCTTTGTATTCTGTAGCACAGCATCATTTTGTATTCTCGATATTTCCGATTCAGATGCTGGCGAGCTCGAGTTTACGCCGGCCGTTTTGTTTTGTTTGGATCACGCATTATTCACTCCGTGGGGAGTGAATAATGCTTAATTACTCCGAGATAGCGAACCAATCAGATTGCTTGAGACACCAAGATCACTGAACAAGTATATACTAATACAATATATCTATTTTTGGTATCGCTGACTAATGCTGACTGACCAGAATGACTCTAGAAAGTTCTAGCATGTAGAATAAAATTAGAATACTGTGGAAAGTGTCTAACCTCATGACACTAATGTAAAGTTTTGCCGAATAACAGCGTTGAACAGCATTTGGGAGAAGAGAAATGAACTCTTTGGTTAATTGTTATGTGGGATTATAGCGTTAATCGGCTTTTGAACAACCGAGCCAAGGTTTTTGCGAACCTCGTCTCCAGGACCTTCCCCTTCCTCTTTCTATAGTTTCAGGCGGCAAGTTACGTTTGGTCTGGGATCTTAGTCGATCAGCTAATCAGTTTGTTCGGAAATTCAAGTTTAAATATGAAGGTTTACCTTCCCTTGCTGCAATGTTTCTGATTATCATCGTTTGGATATTAATAGTGATGTTTGGAAATATCTGGGTTTTTCCTGGAGTTTTTCAGGAGTTGTTAGATATTTTGTTTTCACATTTTTGCCTTTTGGTTTATGATCGGCTTGCTATGTATTCACTAGAATGTTTAGGCCATTCGTTGCACGTTGGAGATCACTCGGCATTTTTGCTATTTTGTATATTGACTATGGCATTTTTTCTCGGAAATCTCTTACCTTCTTCATTTGTCAGGTCTCACCTTCAGAATTCCGGTCGGAAGTACAATGAAAATAAGTCCGGTTGGGAACCCCGTCAGATTGGTGAGTGGTTGGGAATTGTTGTGGATACAATTCAATTCACATTCTTTAAGTTAATTTGTCATTCCTGAGAAAAAGATTGTGAAGTTGTAGTCTGTTTTGACCAGGCTAATTAATGATTTTTCTAACCTTGGAGTTCGAGACGTAGCTAGTCAGTTTCGGGGTTTGTCATTTCCCTCACTGTTGCTTTGGAGCCTATTGCCCGCTTGTTCACAAGACAAATGTACTTTTTCCTTCAACTAAGGCGTTCGAGGAATGACGTGCTTTCTACACCCGGAGGCATTTTACAAGAATTGAAATCCTGGGTAGGGCATGTAGATGCATTTAACGGTAACCCGATTAATACACCTGTCTTGTAATGCGATTTTGACTTTTGACGCTAGTCTGGCTGGTTATCGTGCTCAAGTTTCTTGCTGTAACGAGATCAAATTTTGTTCTGGAATTTGAAATGATTGTGAACGTGTCATGAGTTCTTCGTATCGGGAGTATCTTTTCAGACACAATGGATCCCAAGGAAAGAGAATGAGTAGGCCGATTATTTGAGTCGTATCATTGATCCCGACGATGGGATGTCAAATCTTAAATTGTTAAGTAGAAAATAAGTGTGGACCTTTCGATGTGGAACGAATGGCTGGTCATTATAATTCACATTTGTCCAGGTTCAACTCGAAATTTTGATGTCCAGGTACCGAGGCTGCTGATTGATGTGGAGTATTTTTAAATACCATCGTAGAAACTTGTAAAGCAACTATCTGTTTACTGGTTTTGATTGGAGTTAACGCCGTTAACAACAGTTTTGAATGTGGAATTGAACTGGACATTAACCAAGCTACTGAAGCAAAAAAAGATCACTGAAATACTGTGAATTAAAAAAGAAATCGACTAAAATTCCTTCGAACAAAGTGTAGACTGCCCGTAGCCTCTTGTTCCAAGCGATACAACAGGCAACGACCACAAGGTCGAGGTGTGCCAAAACAAGTCAAAACACGTCGCGATTGTACCCTCAATCATTAGACCGGACTTTACCTGAGCAGTTTCTTCCGTCTCCTTCGTATCCTTTCTTGCAAGTGAAGTTGACAGTTGTTTTCAGATGAACACTCGTCAATGTCTGGAACCAAATGAACATAAGAAATGGATTTTCAAAGAAAGCACGACAACAAGGTCGGTGTGCGCGAAAACTTCACCCGACTAACGGGTCAGTCGCGATTGTACCCTAAATAATTAGACAGGACTTTACCTGAGCAATTTCTTCCGTCTCCTTCGTATCCTTTCTTGCAAGTGCAATTGTAAGATCCTAAGGTATTTGTACAGTTACGAAAACATCACGTGACTAACGGGCACGCAAGGCGTGCAAAACAAAACAGTAACCAGCAGTCGCGATAAAACCTTCGTTACACCTTTTTGACTTTACCTGAGCAGTTTCTTCCGTCTCCTCCATATCCTTCTTTGCAAGTGCAATTGTAAGATCCTATGGTATTCGTACATGTGGCATTCACGTGACACTCGTTTTCAGACGAACACTCGTTAATGTCTGGAACAAGTTAAACATCGGAAAAATCAATAGTTAGTTTTCGAGCTCTTTCAGTGAGAGTACGTCTTTTATAGTTCCTGTCTTGATCTTGCAATAAAAACTATCTACTACCAATCTCGCTGTTAATTAGATTTCTGTCAGCGCTCATAATGAAGATGGAATTAGATTAAATTATCTATTAACATGAAAGGCATGCCATGCTTCTTGTCGGTAATATTCGGGAACTTTTATTTGCGAATTAATACTTATACACAAGCAACCCAACAATTGAGATCACTCATTAACTTAATTGCTTTGAAAAATCCTATATCGATCGTATTTCTAAATTGTCTGCAAGTTTATGTAGATTAAATTCGCCTGATAGAGACGTTTTCAACTAACATCCCTTTGTTTTGGACCACATACATGTCCAATACACTCGACCTGAGTCGGGTTGTCTTCGCTCGCAGGCGAATTGAGTCCGATCGCGACCGGAACCGGAAATGGGAGCATGGCGCTTGATCAGTGGTACCGGAAGTGAGGGTTAACAGGAGCGAGGGGGTTGAAAAAGTTGGCAAACAGACTCGATCGGATCCGATGGAGACAGCTCTTCCTGGCAAGAGTCAATCGGACTCTCGGAAGTCAGTTCGTGCGTGACAGAAAATATCTCTCAGCCATGACGCGAAACAAGCACACGCTACACGTCAAATATACGTCGTTCTTAAAGCCATGAGGCGATACAAGCGCGCTACACATGTAACATTAGTCGTTCTTTAAGACATGAGGCGAAAGCCAACATCACGAAACATTGCACTCCACACTATACCTCGTTCTTTAAAGCATGAAGCTGAACAAGATTTTCACAAATCCAGGTCATTGAATTTCCGATTGCGACAGAAATTCTTGTCATCCAATCTCCGACAACAATAAATTATTAGCTTTTCAGTCAAATCCACTGATTTCAGTGACGAAGACAAAGAAATTCTGCGTGAACGAGAGCCTTTCCCTGGATGAAAACTTTCATTTGTTTTTCTAATTGAAATTGTGATTATATAATAATTCCATAAGACATCAGAAACTTCTATAGCATTCTGGAACTGTTCTAGTTAGAAGAGCTCTATATTGATTTATATGTGAAATATAGAATGGTCAAGGTTATGACATTAGAAAGTTCTATAGCATTCTAGAACTGCTGTAGTTTGAAGAGCTCTATAGAAAGTTCTATATCATTTTAGAACCGCTCTAGTAAAATGGTCGTATGTGCAAACTTCTAAAGTTCTGATTAAAGTACTAGAGCTCCAGTTCTAGAGTTTTAAGTCAGTCAAATTCGCAGTTCTAGAGTTCCGAGTTCTAGAGTTCTAAGTTCTAGAATTCTCAATTGTTATATGTTACCCTCTGTGGGCTCTAGAATGTCTAGAATGTCTAGAGTTCTAGAATAGCCAGACTCTCTAAGTGAGTTCCAGAACGTCTAAACTGCACACTAGACTTGGTTGATTTCACTGATTACCATTCGTGTTTACATGAAAGGACGTGTTTACATAAGCTCCGTCTATTTTGCAACTTTTCTCTGCTATCATGACCTCTATGGCCTTACGACTATCCATAGTTATTGTTATCATTGTGCTGAATATTCTGGACAATTCAACCAACAAGAAGCACTCGCAAGAGCCGTTAAATACGATAATTGAACTTCATGGCGAGTTGGAGTTCAAGACGAAACTATTCAAAGTTTTTCATCCAAGAAGCGCTACATTTGCATTTAGTGAACAAAGGATAACACTCACAAAGAATGCTGAGTGCAGTGGTGCGAATTATTCTCTAGCAGAGAGAATCTTTGCCAGCAAGACCGAAGCTTTACAATCCATAGCCATTGTTATCATGCTGAATACTCTGGATAGTTCAACCAACAAGAAATACTTGCAGGAGCAGTCAAATACGATCATTGAAGTTCATGGCGAGTTGGAGTTCAAGACGAAATTATTTAAAGTCATTCATCCAAGGAGCCCTACATTAGCATTTAGGATAATACTTACAAACAATATCGAGTGCAGTGGTGCAAATTATTCTCTAATAGAGAGAATCTTTGCCTGCAAAAGCGACGTTTTGAGAAACCAAACAACTAGATCCAATTTTTCCGGGCTCAAAAACTTGTACTCGTTCTATTACGATGTTTGTGACTATGCTTTCGTTGTTGGACAATACAATCTAAGATACTACCACAGGAAGCCCAAGCGATCCAAGGGTAGATGCTTATTGTATCCCAATTCATGCGCTACACAGCAGTTATTATTGAGAGGAGGGAATATTTGCACTAATCCAGGTCCATCGTCTAAACAGCCAACACGCAAATGTGAACAATGCGAGAAAACCATTAGGAAAAATCAGAAATGTGTAACCTGCAATGTGTGCGTTGGAATGAATCATGTGAAGTATGCTGGGTTAAAACATGTGATACATGGACTAGACTGGACGTGTGGTGGATGCGTGCTTTCTATACTTGCGTTCAGTGCGTGTTCCAG